>CM037471.1:18527817-18692000 GCA_021014325.1 Plazaster borealis | reverse complement strand
CTAAGCTCTTCAAAAGTCTTGGGTTGTCCGCCAGGGCTGTTAGCACCTCCTTTGGCTGTAGAGTCAACGTAGCCATCGGGTTGCAGGTAAAGCATTTCACTTCAAGAGTCGTTAGAACAGGGCTCATTGTCATGAAGCCGTTAAGCACTGAAAAATCTTACTTAGCAGAAGCAGGTTACCAGCCAAAATGTCATGTTATGTACAGTGGTCGTAACCGGTTTTCCGCATAATTATGTTTAGCAAAATGAATTTGGTACACAATTTCTTTTGCTAAACAGCTTCATGAAATTAGACCCAGATTGGGAAGTGGTCGGATTTGAATCCAGTTCTCTGGACCATTCCGCCACACTTTTTAATTTGTCATTTGACTAGATAATTGTCTGGTCCTAATTTCATAGAGCTGCTTAGCACAAAAAGTTGCTTCACACAAAACAATTATGCTTCCAGAATAAGGTTACCGGCCAAAACACCATGTCTTCTGTACCCTTTGCAACTGGTTTCTGCTCATTTTTGCTTAGCATAAAATTGTTAAGCATCATTGTCTGCTTAAGCAGCTCTATGACATTGGGCCCTGGCAGGGACTGTGAGAATTTAAATTATAATGCTTTTCCTTTGGGTCAAATTATGAAAAGCCAAAATGATCAATGTGTCGTGGTTACACATTTTGTAATATTTTGAATTGTTTGTCTGTTAAGGGTGCATCCAGTCCAGATCCTACACAGGTCTACTGTGACATGAGGGCTCTTCGTAACGACAGGGTGACCATCGTTGAGAAGGGCAGCCCACAAAGTGTGTGCCTCATGGAATCCGGCAAGGTAAGGGATAGTGCAATGTGCCCAGTTCGAATTAAAACCAGTATATATAGCATACTGTTATATGCCTGTGTCACGGTGCAGCCATTTTGTTTTTCTTCCATTCAAACCAATGTTACCAAACCGAGGCTGGAAGGGAAAATAGTCGGGTTCCTTTGACACAATCAGGATGTAAATTTGAAGTTTGTGTTTCGTTTTGTGTTCCTTAAAAACTCGCTTTGTGTTCTGACTCGGTCAAAGTTGTAGGTTTAACGAGGTTGAATATTGAAACACATCAGTGATTATTAATTGAGTTAGACATTGGCGTGAGTATTTTCTTGAAACAGACTTTAACGTGAGTATTTTGTTGAACTAGACTTTAACATGAGTATTTTGTTGAACTAGACTTTAACATTATTTTGTTGAACTAGACATTAACGTGAGTATTTTGTTGATCTAGACTTTAACGTGAGTATTTTGTTGAAGTAGACACTTACGTGAGTATTTTGTTTGCATGTATTCTAGATCCTGCCTGGGGTGAAGGTGGTCATTGCCCATCCTGATACCATGGGTCAGTGTGCTGACTCGCACCTCGGTGAGGTAAGCCAACTCATTGAGTAACTTTCCACTGCTCAGAACTCGCACCACTCCATAATCAAATGAGTGAGCGTCACGCATTGTGATTTAGCACTGAGTAAATGACGAACCATTCTGTTTGAAAAAACTTTCTTTTATAACTTAATATTGGACCAAATATTGTGTGTATTCAAAGGTGTAATAAATATCTAAACATCAGGCATGATATTATCTATTTTAGACTGATTGCCGATTTTGTTTTACCCTCAGAACAACAGTAAGACTGAATAGAGGTCCATAGAAGCTATACGATATGTGTGTCAGCCCTTGCACTCAATAAAATGTTTCTTAAATGTTTACAATTTTTCTCAAATGTTGTTAAAATTGTTTCCCTAGTTCATTGCTTGTGTTGACAATATTTTACCTCTTAGTTGAATTTGAACTTCTGTATGTTTTTTCTCTATGTGAAGTACCTTGAGCTATATTTCTGATCATTGTTGAGCTTTATAGGATCTCTTTTACATTCATCTTTTGGTTGTGGTTTGATCTTGCTGCAAGCAGACTGTTGATTTGTCAGGTTTTTGTCCTTGTTCCAGGATTTCAATAGATAGCTTCAAAACTTATAGAAAGACTTGAACTTAACCATGAAGGGTAGAACGCTACGGTAGAACATCTACGTGTGATAAGCACCATATACTTGGTGCTTTCCTGAGTCATGCGGGGAAAACAATTCACAAGCTACAAGATGCAAATTATTACACCTGTTAAAGACATAGCTCTTACATTATGTCCAATCTAAACCTCTTGTTTTACATTTGTGATGATGTAGATAGTCTGTAAATCTTAGGAGTTTCACTCTAGACCAACTCTAGGCACTACCATAGGGTGTTATAGCATCAAATTCAAGTTCCTGTGGTTAGTCATCAGGATGTGGGTTCGAATCCCGGTCATGACACTTGTGTCCTTGAGCAAGATACTTCACTATAATTGCTTCTCTTCACTCGGGGGTATAAATGGGTACCTGCGAGGGTAGAGGTTGATATTGTGTTTGAAAAAGCCTTCAGAGCGCCACGGCAGCCCGGGGCTGTATACTCCCCAGAGAGCTGAGAAAGATTAAAGGAATGTTGTTTGCCCAATGACCAGGGCACTAATGTTAAGTGCATTGAGATGTTATTGTAAAATGCGCTATATAAGAACTAGTTATTATTGTCAATATAACCATCTGAGGATTTCTGTTTTTCATTCTGTACTATAACACCCCTCCGTTTGCCTGGTACAGGTTTGGGTGAACAGCCCGCACAACTCATGCGGCTATTACACAATCTATGGAGATGACTCTCTGCGCCACGACCACTTTGATGCCAGACTCTTGACCGGAGACACCCAGACAATGTTCGCTAGAACGGGTTACCTGGGTTTCATCAAAAGAACAGAGCTGACCCAGGCAGATGGAGGTTAGTTCATTGTTGGTACACGCCTAGACTGGTTCCCTGTCTTTTATCCGCAAGGATAAAGACAAAGACAGGTACTGGCAACCTCGTCCCCAGGGTGTGTTGAGCAGTACCAGGTGTACGAGGTTGACCGCTCTCTCACCCTGGTATTGGATCATTTGCATATCCAAAAATTTTTGATACATATACTTTCAGACTAAGACTGATAATTTGTTTTGTTTCCAATGACATACCAGATCGTCATGATGCCTTGTTTGTGGTTGGATCTCTGGACGAGACATTAATGATGCGTGGTATGAGATACCATCCGATCGATATCGAGAACACGGTCCTGAGGTGCCACAAGAACGTCTGCGAATGGTAAATGATCAATCTCGATACTTGCTGTTGGTTTACATGTGTCACTCGAAGAGCCTACAGAAATCCTCAAAGACAAAGTCTAGTTTTTGGTGATATTGGAGGCAAATAATTTTCTGATTTAAATCTATAAAACTTGCACTGCTTGATGCCGAAATATTGATTGTGAAAATGGAATGAAAAATAAATGTAATCCAACTTCAAAGTTCAATTGAGTATTTTGGAGTAAATAAAAGTTGGCATGGAAGAAAGAGTGAAAATATTAAGGAACTTGGGATGTTCTCTTCTTGAGATAATCCTTTCCTTCAAGAGATGCAGCTCTCCCAAGAACTGTAGTTTATCAAAGAACTATTGGTAGTGTTTTTCAAAGAACTTCTGATAGTTTTTTCAAAGAACAACCGGTAGTTTTCTTCAAAGAACAACCGGTAGTTTTCTTCAAAGAACTACTATTATTTTTCTTCCAAGAACTACCATTAGTTTTCTTCCAAGAACCACTGGTAGTGTTCTTGAAAGCAATACAGTTCTCCAAAAAAGAACAGTTATCCAAAGAACAGCACTGCTTCAAAAAAACTGTAGTTCTTCAGTGAATTCAACCGTGAGGGAGTTCTTTGATGTTTTTCTCCCAAGATTTGTCTGGATATTTTCACCAGATTTATCAGGATGTAGAAGGTTTCGCCTCAAGGTTTTGCCTTTGTATTATGAACAAAGCCAACATATTTTAGTCGTTTATCATTTTCTGTTATTTATTTTAAAAACATTTCTGATGCTTAACACTGGGTCTTGTTTCTCTCTCCAGTGCTGTCTTCACATGGACCAACTTGCTGGTCGTCGTCGTGGAGCTAGACGGCAAAGAGTCAGAGGCCCTGGACCTCGTTCCCCTGGTAACCAACGCAGTCCTAGAGGAACACTACCTTATTGTCGGCGTGGTGGTCATGGTGGACCCCGGGGTCATACCAATCAACTCAAGGGGTGAGAAGCAACGGATGCATCTGAGGGACGGATTCCTGGCAGATCAGTTGGATCCAATCTACGTGGCTTACAATATGTAAATCAGAAACACCCCCAGCAAATCCTTTATAGAAATCCGTTATGGTGGTTTCAATAAAGGGCGCCCTCTTTTGATAGGGCAGCAGCTGGCAAGTGGATGGCTGGTATACTTGCTATCAACAGTTCATCGCCCTGCAGCCATATATTGTAAGGTTCCCTGTGTTCAGACTTTCAGCAGCCATCTTTGTCATATATCCTGCTCACGAACATGATGGAAACCACAACCTGAACCCACATGACGTGGTACCAGACTATGTTCCTACCCTGCTTCACTTTGATGGCATTGTTTGGTTGCAAACAAACTTGAGGTAGTTGCACCCTTAGGTCTTTAATGGCTTTTTTGACACCAGTGACTAAGATTTATAAACAGGTTTCCTTTGTTCCTTTAAACCAAAATTGACCCCTGGAATTCTGTATGTTATAATTGTCATTGTCAGAGAATTTCCCAACATTGTCACTCGACTTGAGGAGCAGACGTTCAACCAGTATAGTTAGTTCCCACTTGAAGTCACACAGTATAAAGTCGGCCATCTTTACAGGCAATGATATCTCTTCTTTTCTTGTTTTTGGGGTGTTTTTTTTACGCACAACAGGTTTTAAATGTGGCACGCAGGAGTTTTATCAAATTCCTTGCATGGTTGGTCATTAAACCACTTGGCTGCGTATCAAAATTAGAACGCTTGAGGCAGTTCAAAGTCCAAAACACAAGTTGCCCAAAAAGATGGCGTTTATCAGGAACTGTTTGTTATGTCAAATTGAAGGGCGAAAAGACCAGAATTTTGCAAAACCACAAGTTCCTAAATGTTTCCTTAACATCCACAGACTGTAAACAAAAAGTTCTCATCTTTTTAGTAGGGTTACTAATTACTAAAAAACATTTAGTTCCAACTTCGTAAGAACAAAACCGAGTTGTGGTAAAACAGGGTGTCCTCAAAAATACTGTATTCAAAACAAAAACAAGTTATTCCAGATTTTTAATTTTCTTTTACTTATGATTTGTGTACACAGAGTTTTTTCGAGCACAGTATAAGACTTTCTCCATCGGCTGAAATCCAAGGAAGTGATAAATCTGTGCTGGAACATTTTATTTCATTGAACAAACTTTATTGTCTATGTCCATTGTTTGGCAGTTAAAAGTGATTCCAGTTTGTCCAGAGATGAACAGCTGGAACGGGTTGTCGAATAATCTATCTAGTCTTTCAATGATGATAAATAGATGAGATAATGTGGATGTTTCAGATTTAATATTGAGACAAGAAACTTTCAATTGAGAGTGTAAATTACCAGTGCTGAACTATTCACTCAATTGTGAGCTGAACCAAGGAAAATACAACAGGATAAAACGGGATGTGAACCTGTGACCTCCGGATTAATGTGCCAGAATTCACTAAAGAAACCAACCCATTTATTTTTCCTGAGCCTTCTCAGCTTGGGTAAAGGGACTTGTGTGTGGAGAGGGTTGGGTTGGGTGGGAGGAAAGATGGTCCTACTGTGTTAATAGAGTATTCAAAAAACGAAACATTATAAAAAAGCAGAAAGCCTTTGAGAGTCCTAATGCTCTTTTAAGTAAATCTCTCATCAAGTGAAGTCAACCAGTTACATAATTTAATAACAAATACTACTACATATGTATATGATATATAAGTATGATTTAAATAAATATAGAATTGTTTCACTGGTGTAGTAAGTAGGAAGGGGGAAAGAAATCTAAAATAATATGTGTTTGTTTTTGTCCAATTTACGGTCCACGTTTGTTCGTTATATGAAGCTCTTGTAAAGTAGTTTTGAAGGGTGAGATAATTATTTTACTTGAGGTTGATGCTGTCATATTTTGTATCTCGGCCTGTATCAGTATAGTATGGAATTCTGTCTTGCATGAATATTTGCCTGTGATACTTGTTCTAGCATGTCGATCAGTTAAGCATTAGCTACACACAGTTGGAGTGTGTGGTCACTGTTAAAGTATACCATGCCCAATATGTGGAAGAGGGTACCCCTGACCCCCAGTGTACCCATACGTACACTATTTTCCTCTTTTACAGATATACCCCCCCCCCCTTAAATCCTCTGAAGAATTCCTGAGATTCCAAGCACACAATGAAGACACAATGGGGGTGGTGGAGTACACTATGCCACATATTGAGTACCAAAAGTGTTGGCCAGGCTGTGTCATTAATAGTCTTGTTCCCCGTATACCACTAGGAGAAGGGATACTGTTGTTCAACATAAACAAATGAGGCCTGTCTGGGTTTTTTCCCTTCCAGCCTAGGTTTGGGCACGTTGATTTGATTGTAGGGGTGGGGTGGGTTTTTTTTCTTGTTACAGAAGAAACCATGATCTGTTTTGGTTGTGGCTGTTTGTCTGGTCTACACAATTAATAACAAAACTGTTTTTAGTGGCCTTGCATCTACCTGCTTTCATCGCCACCCCCCCCCCTCCCCTTTCCTCTATATTGCTAGCATGCGGTTCCTATGTGTCCGCACAAGCCAATCTCTAACTGTACAGTCAATAATTCTTTGTCTAAATTAAGAAATCTTTTGAATTCCCAAAAGCCTTCTGGATGCGGCGTCTAGAATGTACATCTTTTTTCCAATATTTGAACAGAAAATTTGAACAAGTTATCGATAATGTTGGAGTTATAAATATTAATAATTTATCACAGTGTAGCAATTGCTAATTGTTGTTATGAACTTCCAGTGTTTTTTGTGGATGCTTTGTGTGTGTGTATGTATAACAAATAATCTTGTATCGGTAATAAAGAAATACAAAATAGAATGACCTCAGATTAAACTTGACCCTGCACATAAGGTTGCTGAGTGGTATATCAGTGCACTAAACTTTTATATCAATTATTCATTTCTGGTGCTCTACGTATTTGGTCTTTCATTTGTGGAAAATACACTACTTTAAAAAGATATGTTATTTTTGATGCAGTAGAATTATGCATGGTGCCAATGAACTGCGATGCCTGAATTGGGGGAGGGAGGGTTAAAACTACCCTAATCGGGTATTATAAAAGAACAACTTTTATCAGCTCAGTGCTTCAGCTTTCAAAATGGTTCGTGGTAGCTGCGTTAATTTTTTTTGAAAGACTCTGGCCAGGATTATGTACAAATGAGCAGTCTCAATGAAAACGGATCTTTACTGTGAAGAATTAAGACAAATTATTCAGTTAAAGGATAATTCTATAAATGTTGATGTCCAAATTTTATTTTAAAAAATTAAGTGTGTGAATCGCAGTGCACTGTTGAAATTGATGTACAGTTATAAAACTTGATGAGCAGGTTGAAACGATTAACTATGTAACAAGAAAACCAAATTTAAGGTGGGAATCATGAAATTTTTAATAGGTGTCACACACATAACTATAAGACGTGTTTGTTGTCGTCAGATTGTGTTGAATTAGGCAGGGTGCCTGTGAAATGCAGGATTTAAAGAAAAACAAAATTCATGTAGAAGTTTCGCATTTGCAATTTTCTAATGTACCTAAGAGAGGTTTAAAGTAGTATGATAGAAATCTTGTAAAGATAATTTTCAATTTTTATGTACCTGGTTTGTGAAGAAAGACTGCAAAAAACAAATAACTAAAACGCAGTGAGAACATTATCAATGTAATAATGTGGTGATTTGTAGGGAATTTTTCAATTAGAACAACGTCCATCATTGCATTTTAACTATACCAAAGTACATGTACACGTACATTCTGTGTAGTGCTGCTGCTTTTACAGTAAAAACAACGGAATATAATGATGTGTTACAGCATGCAGCACTTGTGATTTTTACCGACGTAGATGTACATCTAGAAATGAAGGACAAACAAAGATTTACCTGTGCCTTTTCAGCTTGTGTGAGATATACTAGAGGAAAACTGTTGTGTTTTCGTTAGGATAGATATGGGGGTTTATAGAGCACATACTTATGTAATGACATGAAAATTGAAGTTATTTATCTCTTAAAGTTGTGAAATAATTCCATGTGTAATGGTCTCATAGCTATAATTACACTGACCTCCAAAATTGCAATAACAGCCATGAAATAAATTAAATTGAAGTTTAATGGAAATTGAAACTAGGTACCTCAACAAAAGTCATACTCATCCAAGAGTCGCTGATTGAGGACCACTGATACCCTCATGGGGAGAAGAGGCCTCCGATCAGGGTATCAGTTTACCCCCAACTGGGATAGTTTGATTGTCACTTACCCAAGAGTGACCCGATTGAGGACCACTGATACCCTCATGGGGAGAAGAGGCCTCCGATCAGGGTATCAGTTTACCCCCAACTGGGATAGTTTGATTGTCACTTACCCAAGAGTGACCCGATTGAGGACCACTGATATCCTCATGGGGAGAAGAGGCCTCCGATCAGGGTATCAGTTTACCCCCAACTGGGATAGTTTGATTGTCACTTACCCAAGAGTGACCCGATTGAGGACCACTGATATCCTCATGGGGAGAAGAGGCCTCCGATCAGGGTATCAGTTTACCCCCAACTGGGATAGTTTGATTGTCACTTACCCAAGAGTGACCCGATTGAGGACCACTGATATCCTCATGGGGAGAAGAGGCCTCCGATCAGGGTATCAGTTTACCCCCAACTGGGATAGTTTGATTGTCACTTACCCAAGAGTGACCCGATTGAGGACCACTGATATCCTCATGGGGAGAAGAGGCCTCCGATCAGGGTATCAGTTTACCCCCAATTGGGATAGTTTAATTGTCACTGTCACTCAATGGTTGTCCAATATTGAGAAGCAAGGATATGGCCTATGGCACTTTGTCATCTCCAAACCTAGCAGCCCTTTGCCTAGAATTTGTGATGTCCAGTTTGCTTTGCATTCGCCTTTAAGTTGAAAATGAACCAGCCTGCAGAAATACACTCATGAAAGACTGTGAGAAGTCTAGGCTTGCAATGTTTTGTTGTCACTCATGAGAAAGTTGATTAAATTTGTCGTTGTTTTCAAACATTATTAACTCGCTTCAATAATGCCCAATGGCTCTCAATATTCCTATTGTTTACGAGAGGTCCTTGTTTTCTTTGCCCAGAATTAGTGTACAATACTCAAGTTGTGTCCAGTATCTGTGTGTTCATTTTTGTCAGTATTCAATAACTTGGAAGTTTTTAAAAGATTTTTAATCGGAAGTCTCCTTTAGAGCTGATGAACAGTTGAGAAAACCGTTGGAAAACATTTTCATATTTTCTAGGGTTTTACAAAAATGTTTTGGGATTGCTTTAATTGAAGGTTTCCTTCTATAATTTGTTATTATTTGTTATTTATTGGTTTATTGTTCTTCATTACAAACTTGTTTAGTACACTGAATTCCTGCTTGGTAGAAACTGGTGACCAGCCAATGTGCCATAAGATATTGAACAGGTGTTAATGGTTCGCTGCTTATTTTTGCTTAGCCATTAAATCCGTTAAGCTTTCTGTTAAGCAGGTTTATGATTGATGGATGGACACAGGTTGGACGTAGTAAGCTTGGGGAAAAAAATTGCTTAGATTGAGGTGCTAATTAATTACAGTTGAAATATTTTACAGTTAAAAGAATTCTTCCAGTGACAAAAAATATGATGAAACGGCAGTCTGTCTTGTATATAGCTGTGACCATGGTGTTTATTTGTACACTAAAATAATAGATATTAATAATTAAAAGTGCAGGCGTCATTGTCATGCAAATGTATCTCGATTGAGGACCAATGATAACTTGAATGGGAGATAAGAAGTGAAGTTATATCCCGACTGAGGTAGTTTTGTTCACATCAACCATAATGAGGTGTGTAAAGCAAACAGTTTTCCTGACTGGGGACCATCGATATCCTCAGGGTATGTGTATAACCCCAATCGAGGTAGTTTGGATGACAATGAACCTGTAAGCTGTACTAGCATGTAATGGATTGCTTCTTTTAAAACTAATATTTAAAAAAATGAAAAAACAGTGAAGGATTTGTTTAATGTAAAGCAGTTTGCAGCATTTATTAGCAGAGATACGTGTCACTAGATGGAGCGTTTATTTTTTATTCAAAGTCAAATTTACTATTGCAGCGTATGTGTACGTATGTGTATTTATATTCAGTGTTTTGAGGCCAGTTTGAAGTAGTTTGCTATGCAATTATACTTGTTGAAATGGAAGGGGGGATAGTGGTGTGTTGTAACATGACTGGGTTTAGGTACATGTGTGATGCATATCAGATACAAAATCAGAAGTGTAACTCCTACGCAAGGTGTGTTTGTCTTCTGAAATCCACAGTTAAAAGAAACACCAGAAGAAACTTTAAAATGGATTTCTTGTAATGATATGCATGCTCAAATTGTTGTGGTTTTGTGGTGTTTTAGGGGTTTTTTCCCTTTCAAATTGCAGGGCATTTTGGCTGCAGAGCACACCCTGCATTTAGATTCACATTGCAGGTTGATCCTGCTTATCCCTATAGAGCTTGTGCTATGAGTGGGAAACGTAAGATGACATGATGCATGTATTTATAAACTACAGCGATTGTTACTGTTTGGATGTCTGCAAGGGTATTTTCCAAACTTGGGTTCCAGCTCCGGCTTCAGCTTCAAAATTGCTGCAAACGCCTAAGCTAATGAAAGAGTGAAATCCGAGGTTTGGAAAAGGCTATTACTACAGCAACTGACCGTGAGAAGAGACTTTTGCATGGTAGACTTTAACACACCCGGGCTCGATTTCACAAAGCACTAAGATTCATCTTAAGATTGAGTTGTCAGTATTACCATAAATCGGCCCCTGGCTTGTAGTGTCATCATGGAGATCTTGTTAAATTACTCTAGTTACCATTGAAATATGTTTAATATCCAAGTGATAATTACAACATAAGTTTAAAGAAAACAAATTCGGTTTTTTTTTTTGTCATTGTTAGTTTTGGTTTCAACTTATGGGGCTTTTGTTTTAATGTTGGCCAATGTTAAGTCTGTAAAGTTTATCTTTTTTTGTTCAACCAAAATTATTCTGTAAAGTTTATTAACATGTATTTATATAATGTATGATGTCTTGTTTTATGTTATGTGTTCACTGTGCATTATGTTGTTCAATCCGAGGTAAACTGCAAAGGTAGAGAGAGTGCACGTAGAGGGGAGTTGTATAGTGGACCCAGAAATGATGAAATGCATATTTTACCCCAATTACTCTAGCCAGAACTGGGTTCCTCAATTCAGAAGTGGGTTACTGGCTACATGTACCCCAGTACCCAGATGTAGGGGCGACTCGTTTACATGTAAGGGCTACTTCACTTTACACAGTGCTTTATCCAGACCGGGATACCACACCCAGAATTGGGTATTGTACCTAGAATGGGTATTTAGCCCAAAATGGGTTACTGGAACCTGTGTATGTTTCCCTGGAAGTTGGATTCTCTTCTCTTAACTAGGGTTTTATCGTTGGGAAATAGGCAATTGTACCCCCAAATTGGGTACCTTACCCATAGATAAAAGCTCTCTTCTTTGAAATTGGAAGCTTTTCCGAACAGTGGGGAACATGTACATGTAGTACGCCTAGAAACTCTATACGGGCATGATACTTTATGGGGGCAACAGAGGCAATCGTCTCCATGCCCCTGGTCATTGTCTTGGTACCCTGTGGAATGTTCCAGTAGGAATTTAATATCAAAGAGGTTCCCTATAACAAGAAAAAACTGACTTGCTCTTACAAGAATGAGGGATCGAGCCTGTCTAGGCTTTTTACACCGGTTTTGTGGAGAAAGGACCTGATCTTAAAATTGATTCTAATAAGTTAGATACTCGGAAGTGTTATGTGACCTCAATTTTACTTTGTACAATTCAAGAATTATTTCTTTTTTTCAGTTTGGGGTACATTTCTACTTGTTTGAGTTGATATTGCACATAATTAAAGAACCAGCCTTGGATTATTGACAGTTGATTTAAGCATAATTGCGAGTAGAATTTAAAAATTGTCGGAATTTAACTATAAATGAGCTTACAAATTTTCATATTGTACAAACAAAATATCATTAATTCGAAGTAAATATTCGACGAAGATTTAAAAAGTTAATTCATGTTAATCAGTGTGTACATGTATTTTACTGTGTTTTGGCTGTATGGATTTTTCAACAGTAATAGCTGAAGAGATTTTTTTTTTTTTTTATAATCATTTTGTACGGTTAAAAAATTGAGCTTGCTTTAAATAATCTTGTTGGATTTGCAGTTTAGTTTGTCTCACAAGGATTGTTTGTATTTTCTGCAGAAATTATAAATTTGATATCAAAGATTTTGCTTACGGCTTTTTTTCTTCTTCTTTTTCCCCCCTTTTTGGTTTATTGTATAAATTGTATACAGGTTCAAATTGTATACAGGTTCAAATGATGGGGTTATGGTTAACGTAGTGGTTTTAAGATAAGCTAAAATATCTGCAATGTGTCGTATAGAAATAGATGCATTGTATTTAAGCAATTAACAAAGTAATAATGCATGTAGTTATGACAACACCAACAAAAACTGTTACCATTATGTTTAAATTGGAAGAATTAAAAGCAAAGAACAGACATATGACAAAAGTGTTCTTTTCTTTTTTGCTTAATTACTTTTATTGCATTTCATTTTGTCAAATTTTAACTCTATAAAACAGAAAATTGTATTCGGTGAGCATGTAACTGGTGCATCTACAATGACAGATTTTTTTGCGAAGGGGGGGGGGGTCACAAAAGACCAGGGCCCAATTTCAAATAGCTGCTTGAGCAGAAAATATCGCTTAAAACATTGCCGCTAAACAAGAATTAGCAGAAAACCAGTCACAGGCTGTATGTCTAATGTGGTATTTTGGCTGGTAACATTAGCCTGATAAGCAACATTGTTGTGACACGCTTAAGCAGAAATTATTGCTTAAAGGGATAGTATACATTTGATAATTGGAACCCACTGTTTGTTTCAATCCTATACAGTTGTAGATATATACCATAAAACTAACCTGTGAAAAAGGTGGCAGCGTTTTTGAGATATTGCCGAAAAGCTGGAGCGGTTATGTCCACGCAGGAAGAATAATCTGCAATATGGAAAACGCAATCTGAGAAACGTTACTGCAGTAAAGATTCAAATTTTGGGGGATAAAAAATTATATCTTTTTCAATAACTGCAGTACTTCGAAGTGAAAAGTTTCTCAAAATGCAATATATTATTCAAAGCTGCTGTACTTCTTACCAAGTAAGTTTTTATTGCCATTCATTTTCAGAGTCATTACCAAACGTATACCGACCCTTTAAAATGTTGATGTTAATAAAAAATAAGCAGAATACCAGTCACAGACAGTACATCTGCAATGGTATTTTGGCTGGTAATTTTATTCTGGTATGTATAATAATTTTGCTGTGCTCAGCTACTTTCTGGGCTTTAAGCAACTCTATGAATTGGGCTCTGGTTTACATTAGCGATTCACAAACAGACTTACTTTAAAGTCACCCCTCCACCTGCACTCCCTTCCCCCGCACCCCCTCTCCCCACCTGCACCCCTCCCCCCCCCCAATGTCTCTAGATTCCTCTCGTAAACTCATATATTTAAAGGCTCTCTGAAATTGCACAGCAAACAATTCACTGTCCAAAGTTGCTGAATGTGACCAGACAGATTGCAAGGAATCACGCCGCCAAATAAGCGGCTCCTTTTAACTTCCCAGATGATGCTCTTAAGGTACTGTCGGACAGCAGAATCCATCTGCTCATTGTCCTGCCGGGTATCGTCTGCCTCTCCTCTTGATAAATCAATTCCAGAATTTCCACAGAACAGTGGTTCAGTTAGAGTGGCATTGTCGGCTTCTATTAACTGAGATATTTCAAGGTCTCCGACGTTGGCCATAACGCTATCACCCTGGTCTAGCAGCTTCAAGATACCACTCTCCGTTAGCACGTGTGCGTCCGACACCGGTCCAACGTACAGCTCTGAAAGAAAGATAACTGCACCGTTCGGAGCAAGACCCAACAGACCCTTGAGCGTTGTGATACCACACCAGTATTTACTTACACTGCCTATTTGTGGATTCAACAATTCAGGAGTTTCTGCTCTCAACTCGGTGAAGTCGATTATTACTCTTGTGTTCGGGTGGAGCTCTTTAAAACAGACGGGCGTGGAAGCAGACATTGCTTCACGACTCAGCCAGACTGGCAACTCTGCCAGGAGAAGGTATAGATAATTGCACCAGGTTACCACCGTACGATGCACCAAAGTTATGTTAATATTGAAGCGGTCTGCAAGATCCTCCAGCAGCAGGCCTGCATGGAGGCAACACATGAACATGAACAGCTCGTCCACTAGCTGTAAATCCTTCATGGGACCAGAAACAAGGCTGCTGTGCAATATGGCGTGGTACGCGGACGTTTTGTCGTCGCTCGGTTTGACGCTAATGAAGAACGCAATAAACTGAGTGTAGCTGGGAAACCCTGTGTAGAATTGGATGAGGGCATCGTTCCGGCAGAACCGGTTCAGTCCGAAACGTTCAACGGACAACCGTTGTGTGAGGAGCTCACACTCGGTAAACTTCCTCGACAAATCTTTGTCCTTTTTTTCAATTTTTGCTTGGAGTTTCACGACCCTGTCCTGAAGACTAAGCACCTGTACCCTCTCCCTTGTATTGCTCTGAGGTGCTGTGGCAGTCGCACCATTTCTGTAACAAAAACATATTCAAAAATACAAATAAATTCTTAAAATGTGTCATTAATGCAAAGAACACAATTGGGTGGTTCTGAGAGCAGTTAACTGGACATTTATTCTGTACCAACGGTCCCAACTGGAGTGTAACAATAAAATTGGCCCAAATGTAGCTGGGAGCCACAGAACTATCCCCGTTTTACACATTGCATGGGATGGTTGCGACATTATCACTAGACTGCTGGCAGCAGGTGGCAAGGGTATTAATTCAGTTGTGTGTTGATTTCTCTCAGTTACTTCTGGCATTGGTTTTTTTCTTCTCAAGTTCTGCCATGATAATGACCGTATAAGCTCAGAGAATTTTAGAGGATGGAACATGACTGTAGAGACCCACTGACCATTGTGGTTGTCTCTATCACCATCATTGTCACTATCACTATCAGGCAATCCCAGCTATAGTAAGCCGTCCCAACTGTGACACTCAAGTTGGGACCAGTCCCAACAATAACTTGGACGATTCTAAAGCTGACTGATTACACTATCAGGCAATCCCAGCTACAGTTAGCTGTCCCAGCTATAGTTGGGCCGTCCCAACTGTAACACTCAACTATAGTTGGTAGGATTCTAAAGCTGATTGATTAAACACTATCAGGCAATCCCAGCTATAGTTAGCCATTCCACCTGTGACACTCAAGTTGGGACCGGTCCCAAGTATAGCTCAGATGATTCTAAAGCTGACTGATTACACTGTCAGGCAATCCCAGCTATAGTTTGCCGTCCCAACTGTGACACTCAAGTTGGAACTGGTCCCAAGTATAGCTCGGACAATTCTAACTAAAGTTGGAACGGAACACACTCATGACATATTAAGTTCTTCAAGAAAAAGAATAACAAACCTACATTATGCATCTTGGAAAAGGCTATGGATCAGGCTTTCCATTCATTCCCAAGAATGAACTACGACAATCGAAATGCTCAAATGATTTTCAGTATAAGCGGAAACTTGAGTAGATTGGTTTGCCAAATTTTTTAAGCACTTTCTTTAGATAATAAAAATGTCTGTAGCTCGCACCAAGGCTAAGACCTGGGCCCAAATTCAGAGAGCTGCTTAAGACAAATTATATTCTGCTAAGCAAAGCTCAGCAGGAAACCAGTCACAGACAGTTTGTGTGACATTGTGTTCTAGTTACTAAACTTAACCTGGTCAGCAAAATTGTTTTGTGCTTAGCTACTTCTTGTGCTTAAGCAGCTCTTCTGAGCAACAGAGGCCATGGTTTCTTTGACATGCCAGACTTGTTGTTTAATTCTCACACAAAGTGAGAATACATCACTCTGAACAAATGTGGGCCCAAATTCATGGAGCCGCTTACCACAAACATTTGTGTTTAACCTACGGCCCATGGAAATGCATGCTTCATCGGGCGCTGTAAGCGCAAACCAATTAGCACTTAACCATACACAAACGTTGAAATCCAAATTTACTTCTTAAACGGTTAAACGAAGCAGACAGTAAAAAAAATTAGAATTTCCTTTTCTTTAAAATGTTAGCCTCAGACACTATCCAGGGAGAATGAATGACATCCTTTTGTTGGTGGAACATTTATCTTTCCCCTACAAATGTTGTACATTATTTTTAACCCCCTAAAATTTGTTATGCACTTTGCTTTGTACTCCCCCCCCCCCCCCACTGTGTTAAATGTTAAATTGTGGTTTTTTGACTGAAGACTTGGTTGCAGTGTTTTATTTTTAATCCTTGAAAGTGTGTTGACATCTGCTCCTTTTACAGATGGGCCCATAGTTCTGATTGTAATCAGTAGAACGGTTAACAACTTAGGAAAATAAATGTATATTCACAACTCTAGGCCCTGCCCACACTCATCCTAAACTACAAATTAATACCTTAATCCGTTGTTAGTGACTGATGAATTTTGTTTAATGTTGCTTGAGACAGCGGCCGCTTTTCTTTTTTTATTCCAGGGGAACTTGGATGGAACTATTCCTCGTTTCAACCTTTTCCTTGTCCCATCAGCACTCCAGACAAAATCTTCCTTCTTGAAGTGCTCGGAGCATACAAAGCTTGTTGCTGACATCTCCTGTTGACAGTTAATTTGAATCAAAGACAAGAAATGTACACAATTAAGATCAGATACTTTTAAGATTTTTCAGTTTGAAGTTTCATTGAATTCACTCAAAAATGGGACTTAAACTGCTCCAACATTTAGCACAATCTGTTGAACTAAATCCATGTAGTTTTAAGGGGTAACTGTTAGCTGTGACCTCACTTGACCTCATCAATAAGTACAACACTATGGAACATAAATGATGTCAAGTGAGGTCACGACTAACAGTTACCCTTTTGACTTTCGAGTATACAGACTTGTGCATGTCGCTGGTTAAAAGTTTATCTTGGGCCACCACAAGATAAGTGATTGGGGGTGAGACTGGTCTCAGACTCACCACAGGATGACTGATTGGGGGTGAGACTGGTCTCAGACACATGATGAGTGATTGGGGGTGAGACTAGTCTTGGTTCCAAGACGCTCCAGTTGTGTAGTCACGAACCTAACTGCTATTTGGTCCAAGACTCACCACAAGGTGAGTGATTAGGGGTGAGACTGGTCCGAGACTCACCACAAGATGAGTGACTAGGAGTGAGGCTGGTTTCAGACTCAATAAGTGAGTAGGTAGGGGGTCACTATACCTTGTAACTTGATCCCTCATTACTCTTGATTTTCAGGATCCATTCCTCTCTCAGATTTTCATCTTTAGGGAACATATGAAAGCTGATATCAGCAGAACGCTTTCTATTGGAGACACAGTGGGGCACCGAGCAGTGTTTCGTAGACATGACTGATGATTGATCAGTGTAAATCTGTGGTATAAACAAAAGAGTTCATGTAACAACTGTTTAACTAATTCATTTTTCATGAGGGGCAAATTCCCAATCCAACTTCCACTTTTTCATTCACATTATTATAAAACCAAATACTATTATTTATCCAGATAATGTTTGTTTGGCCATGATCATTATGCAGAGTGACCAAGTTGCGGTCAGATTTTGCACTTTTTCAACTCATATAGCAGGAGCTAATAGAACTCTAGTCCAATACGATGGTTATTATTGTTATTATATATATCTGGTAATGAAACCAAGGATGCCTCATAAGTGAACTTAATCACTGTAACTCGCAAGCCTGAGGAAACCTGTAAGTGTAAACAAGGGTGCAATTGCTATGTGAACCAGAAACGCTGGGGCTTAAACCCCTACTCTTCCATGATGTTCTGGATTCATAATACGTGCACTACCAATCCTATTCCTAGTCTAGTACTAGTACTAGTACATAGAAGCATGGTCCTTGCTCTATGATAGAAGTAGTAATTGTATACATAGTAGGACCATGGGGGTAGAAAACCAAATGTAGGACCTACCGCTTAACATGTCCCATCTGCACTGAAGCCTTTAACTTAAAGGACAAAGCAGTTAATAAATAGGTAAAGTAACTTGCTCAACAAGAACACAAGTATCACGACCAGGACTCGAACACCAGAGCTATCGACATTAAGTTATGGTTACAAGTGAAACAGTGCAGTTGAGTTAGCCCTGGTTGGACTCCCGTCCCCGTTTCAATGCAACGGTTAACCTGCGCTAAAACTACAGTAACACTACCTGACTACAGTGCGGTAAAAATGCCCATGCATTGTTTCTTGATTGATCTTGAAAGTTAGAAATCTGATAGAGCAAGCAACTTAAGCAAGAGTTAAACTCAAGTCCAAATTTTACTGATTTCCTCAACTTAATTAAACAAATAAACACACCCATCTGAACAGGAATTATGATTCAATCTTGATAACTCAAAATATCTATTTTCTGCATCACAACAGAAACTCACCGAAAGTCCGTTCTTCAGTCTGAGTTTATTAATAGTACACGTACGTCGTGATTTTGGTGGTGGTCGTGTCGATCCTCGCCGTCTCGTCCGTGTGAGAAGTGGAGCGCCCTCTATTGATGGGTTACAGAATGCGGGCGGCATCCTATCTAGGAGTAGTTTTGTTCAAGCATTTAGCCTCTGAACAAAAAGAGCAAGTTTAAAATGAAGCCGTTCTCTAATAATCGGTATAGCCAATGAACTTTCCCTGAGTGATTGAGTAATTATTATGACCCCCACACCCAGGCGCGGATCCAGGGGGGGGCGTGGGGGGCGCACGCCCCCCCTTTTTCATATAATAAATTTTTTTTTAAAAAGAGGGAGAAAAGAAAAAGAGGGAGAGAGAGAGAAGGGGAGGGAGAAATGGGGAAGCTTTGTGTTACGCAGGCGCAACAAACTTCATTTATCATTTTGCTGCTTGGTATATTTTCACGCCCCTCCCCCCGTTTGGAAAATCCTGGATCCGCCCCTGACACCCGTAATTAGGCGGCCTTTCATATTCCCGAAGATACCTTCGTGATCATTGGCACGATTCTTTTCGCGATTTGACACTAAATCAAAAGGTAACAGTTGGCGCATGTTTAGATATTCCTTTGTGAGTCCATGGTCTATTTTTGTTCTCCATAACAGTGAGGACGGCGCCTTCATTCACAGACCTGGTAGGGCGGGGTGTGGCATGGAGTTGGTGGCCTGGATGGGATGACCAGCACGGCTGCATCGTAGGGATTGTAGGCCTACCAGTTGTCGTGGCTATCTGAACACATTATTAGGCCCATGTCATGCAACCTTAAAGGTATCGTACACGTTTGGTAATTACTCAAAATATATATTAGCATAAAAACTGACTTGGTAACGAGCAACAGAGAGCTGTTGATAATAAAACATTGTGAGAAACGACTCCCTCTGAAGTAACGTAGTTTTTGAAAATGAGGTAATTTCTCACTGAAGTAATAACAACTTCTTGCAAGAAGTTTTTATTCCTACATCTGAAAGCACACAAATTTGTACAACAAGGGTATTTTTTCTTTCATCATTTTCTTGCAACTTCGATGACCAATTGAGCCCAAATTTTCACAGGCTTGTTACTTTATGCGTATGTTGGGATAGGCCTACTCCGAATGAGAACACTGGTCTTTGACAATTACCAAACGTGTACGATGCACAGACCTGGAATGACCCGCCCAGGCAAGATGGATATTAGAAACGTATTAATCTTACACTTTTATGGGCATTTTTTATTATGACGACAAAAAAAAGTACATCTCAAAGGAATCATTACTTTTACATTTGTTGTTTTTATGTAAAGATAAAATAAAAAGTAATGTGACCAGTGTATATCTTGGAAAGGCCCTGGAATGCACAATGTCAATCTACAGTGTAGGTCTACCTTCAGCATAAAACCATTCTCAACAAGATAGGCCAGCGAACAACGATTGTTTGCCCTTTGATCAATCCCTTAGCGCGGGAAAGACCAATCGCGGGTAGAGAGGCTGGAAACTGAAATCACATGCGAGACTGGTCGAAGGCCGGATTCAAACCGAGGTCCTCAGAATAGACAAAAAAAGTGAAACTTATTGTAAGCCTATACCCGAGCACGCCTGGAGTCTTACTTTCTTTTAAAAACTGGGCCGTTTCCAACTTAAAAAACAACAACAACAACACTCAAGCGAGGGACCTGTTAGGTCGCAACGCATCCGTGGTACTGGTGTCAGCACATGCTTCAGAAACTTTTTCCATAGGCCTAGGTAGGTTACGAGTTTGTTTTGCATTTTTCAACAAGTGTGTTGATACAATGTCAGGTATAATTGCCCTAAGTTTTATGCTCTGAGCTATGGCCTACTGTTGACCATACACGCAAACGATGCTGGCAGAGTCACTTGTCCTGCCCCTCTCCTCCAAATCACTGACCCCTGTTGATTGACACCCCCTCTATAATAAGGCCACAAAACAAATAATATTGTTTGTTTGTCCTCGTCCGACCGACCGTCAGTGCACCGCGACTGATTTTTGTTCTCAAAATTGTTCTTTCTTTTCTTCAAAGTTTTCATTAAAATTCTCAAAAAGAATTGTCGTAAAATGTTGAAACAGGAAGAAACTATATAATTGAATATAAAGAAGTTTAACAACCCACAGTGTTTAAACATTCCTGACATATGCTGGTGAAATTTCAGTAGGCCTACTGCAGAAATGTTGCACTCATCAGCTGGTAGCTCCGGTACTACAGCATTCATTTCAACATCAACAACATAAAATCTTGTTAGTTGAACAGTTGTTAATATTAAAATACTATTTAAAGACATTTAATAAAAGCCGTTCAATACAGTGAAAGTGTTGTGTTTTGTGTTTGGATTTAATATTTTAATGCCAAAGAGTATTATACCCAAATACAATATCCATAATAAAATAAACATTAACAAAATCGACTCCGACTAACCCTCTATGGACAAAAAAACACAATTGTTTGGGGGCCTAATAATATGGCATGGTGCAGCTTATAGACACCATGGTATAATAATGAGCTGACCAGTGTGTACGGCCTATACGATGTTAAGACAATGGAACTTATTATGTTAATATGCCACATGTACTGACAGCGGCACTCACTATAGACTGCAGGGTTTAAAATAAAATAATAATAATAATAATAATAATAACTTTCGATTTATATAGCGCATAATGATTTAGCCTTTCAAATAAAGATTGATGTTATTGACATGAATAATCTGTTAGTCTAGAATATAAGCCCAAGTCTTATTCTACTCGTTGGACATCCATAAGGGCCTACACACAGCCCCCCCCCCCATTGTCATCTGCATCAGGTTGAAACCAGGCAGGTCTGCATATTGTCACTAATTGCACAGTTTTAAGTATGTTTTTAGTCCTCTTTAATTGAAACTTAAGCAATTGTTACGTTCAAAGTAACTTAATCATAATTTTGTTTTCTTCCTCCATGTTTCAATGAACACATTTTTTGTCACGCGACACGCCACCGGAAATCGCCCGAGTGAGTTTCGAAATAAAAAGTGAAGTGCGTTTTAGGGTACCAGACTACAGAATAGTCTTGCACCTTGACGTTTCAAACCGGCCGGCGTGCGCGTAATTGAACAACATACGTGATCGTGGCGAAACTCGACATGTGCCGGCTTCTTCTAAGTGGAATTTACAAGGTGATTTTACGGCATATTTTCCTTCAGTAACCATTTTATAATGTACCTAAAATTATTGTGAACTTTCTGTTAATATATATAGTTTATTATAAATTTCTGTGGCCGTGTATCACGACACTGAAAAGATAGAAAGTGGAGTGGAAAAAAGTACAACGAACACAAAGTCCGGCGTGTCCGTAACCGGCCAGTTTAACGTTGGCAATCGATTCGTGCATGACCAATTCGTTGGTTACGTATTAATTGCTACTGTACTGTGCTGTATACATGACTACATTGTATGTACTTATGGCTCTTTTGTTAGCACGTCATTATGGTCGTGACGTCCATTTAAATGTGTATTTGATATGCCGTTCATGATGAATCATATGTTCTGTTCTGAACAGTTTTCTGTTTTTCAGTTTCATTAATATTGTTTTGTTATAGCTGAGTATTTCTGTGGGTAATTTCTTTTGAAACAGTGAATACCCAACAATAATTTTACAGTCTGTCCCCGTCAAAAGACACTTCAATTACTTAAAAAAAAATATTGAGCAATCTCAAATTGTTTTGTAAATCAATCAACTTTAAAAAAATAAAAAAAATAGATAAAACATCAATGCAAATGAACTTGATTGTTTTGTGTTAATGAGATCGAGGAGTTATATTTTTGTGACTCCCCATACCCTCCTTGCTTCCTCTTTGTAAAATTTCACAACATTTTTTAAACAAAATTTACTCAGTTTTAATTCCACACTCTTCCATCTATGTTTTTATTGCAATTCTGTATAAGGCCAAGTAAAATAAATAACATGTTGCTCGTCCGGACTTTTTGAAAAAGTTGGTGAGGGAGGTCCTTGTTATTTGTTATTTTCAATTTTTTTGTTATTTTTTTCAAGATGGCCACCATGTCTAAGATGGCCGCCATATCGTATTTGAAGATGGTTTTATGGTTTTATGAGTATGTTCTGTATGTCCTCAAATTCTGTGTGTGTTTCTGTGTCCATTTTGATACATTGTAATTATTTCTAAAGAGTCATTCTTCATTTTGCTCCAAAGTTATTCTGTGTGCGTGGCATCGCGTCCTTGTGCAAAGAACTGTTGCATGCTGAGGGCAAAACGTTTCAAAGTAAAGAGTTTCTCATTATGCTTTGCAATAGCTATTCTTGTAGGCCTACATGTAAGACAGATGATGAAACTGCTCAATAAAAATAAAGGGTATATCGGAAATAGCTATAAATAATATGTAAATTGATTTTAATTTTTTTTTTTTTTTTTTTTTTTTTTTAAAATAACAAATAACAAAAAAATCGGTGCGGCCGTCAAAACCGAGGCGGGCGGGGACGAGCAACATGTTATTTATTTTACTTGGCCTAACAGATTCAAATGATCTCCCCTCCCTAAAAGAAAAACCCACACTAGTCCAAAAAGTGACACTGTGGCTTTAAATCATTTTTAACAGGCCTAGATAGATTATAGATGTGTGTCTGCAATATGTTTGGAGTAATGTTTTAATTGAATTATGTTTACTGATTGTCATTGTGTATAGGTGTGTAACTTTTTTACCTAACTTTGTAATTTCAAAGCAGTTGACCGGTTTCAAATGGTTGGTCAACTCGCTGGGAAGTGTTACCAACACTGGCATCACCAGAGAGGGTGGGGGGGGGTGGGGGTAGCCCCCCTACCCAGAACCCTCCCCCGCCCCCAAAATGAAATTTTTAAAATGCACAAATGAATCCTTGATACTGTGCTACATGTAGGTACTATACAAATATTGGATGCGTATGAGTACATTTTCGCAGAATAATCATGCCGTGAAATCTGGATTATTCCATTCCATGAAGCGAAGGACTTCACCGAGTGGTTATTCTGATATAATGCAAGGTCGCAATGCATTCAATACTTGTTTTATATAACTCACACATGGATCCTTGCTATTTGAATTTTTTTCCCACAATAATCACACAGTAGACACAGAAACTCGTCCACTCCACAACCTGAAAATTCTGTAAATCCCTTCTAAACAACGTGGACGACTCCAGAGTCCAACCTTTGTAGAAACCAGCATTGTCCGCCATGACACATCCTTGCCTTGTTTGGAAAAACAGGTGGGATGCGATAATTTTGGAAATGATGCTGCGAATATCGTTCGATATCTGTCCATATTGGACAGGCCTATTCAATATTAAATTTTGGAGTGTCCATGCTTTAAATACATGGCAAAACAATAGTTGACACTTGACGCCTGTTCCACCAATCAATGACAAGGATCTATGTGTGGTACATAATAAAAGAAAATATGAGATTAGAAATGCTCCCAGGCCTCAACCTTAAGCTTCAGAGGGTCAAGGCCACTTGGCCTTGAAGGCTCCAAAAAAGAGAGGGGCACCAAGGCCAACTGAAAGGGCACCAAGGCCATTTTCAAACTTTTATTTGTTAATGACTTATGTATACTCCAACACGCTCACTTGACAAAAAATCGTTGCCCCAGAACACAGAATTCTTGGAAAAAATCATACAGAAAAAATATTAAGAAAGTTAATTCCCTGCGTGCTCATCTGAAAAAATATCAATCCCGGATCACCATCGCCCCATCTCCCCACCCAACCCCAATGCTCAATAAAATATGTTGTTCCAGAAAATTCAACCAGACCTTGAAGTTGAATATAAAATTCTTGGAAAACAATATTCTTAAAAATAATATGATTATGAAAATTGAAAACGAATCCCCAACGTCTAATAATTGGCCTATGTAAACGTGCATGCCGAACATGACGAGGTTTATGCCTTCCGAGTTCCGGCTTAACAATCTCACCAAAAAACCCCGCGTCTAAACGTTTGCACTTTGCTGCTGCTCCAGCCAATTCGACCTCGTGCTTTTTCTTTACGTCTGTTATGGGATTGCATGATGATGGATCAATATTGAATTGATAGATTATGATAAAGATTTCCGAATTTTTTGCACCGTTAACTGCTCCGATTTTGACATTTCCACGCGTGTACACAAACGTTTGTTTGATGACGAAAAAGAACGTTGCAACGCAGGCAGGTCGCTGGTTCACAAACATTTATCCAATACATTTATCCAAAAGAACAAGCCTTGGATACCAGCGAAATAGCGAGAAAAAACATAGACTGAATCCCGCTCCCGGCCCTATCCCCTACACATACAGATCTCAATAGACAGAATCAATGCGAAAATGTGTAATTCAGTGTAGGGACCTGTAGCCAGTCTATACATTAGAGTAGTCTGGTGCCGTGCTTTTAGTAGTAATCAACTCAACAACGTTTGATATGGTTGCCATGCCACATTCTCCACACTGCAAGTACTTCGGTATTTTGCGCGATGGCAAAAAGCCTTATGAAAACTAGTGTGCGGGAGCGTACGTTACGTACGTCCAGAAACAATTTGACCTTAATTAAATGGGTCACAACGTTAACATTATTTTTAATAACACTTTCAAATACATAATATAATGGAGTGGAAAGGGGCACGACGGCCAAGTGGCCGTAATGTACGTGTTTTTAAAGGGGCATCACGGCAATTCGCCGGGGCATCGCGGCAATGGCCGCTGGTGGCCGCTGTTAAGGTTGAGGCCTGATGCTCCAACATTTTGCAACTATTTCAGGCTTTACAAAATTTAAGCCAAACTTCCCTGCTCCTTCCACTCAGCTCAAGTCTAGAACCAACAATTAACCTATCTGAAAAGTCAACAAGCGTTTACTTCAACAAATGTTTAGATGACCCCCATCCCCATTACGACCACTTGTTCTTGGAATCACACGATGTGTTCTGAATTGTACAAACACGGATATGTGTACTCGTTGGTACCTTCAAGGATCTGTAAACATTGTGTTGTCTAATTATATTTCTAAGCTGGTTGTACTGGATTTTTGATGCACCAGTTAAGTTTTGTGTTACATGTAATGTATGTGTTACAAAGGTTAGAGTTGAGTACATGTTAAATCATAGAGCAAGGATACTCATTTCAAAGCTGTGGATGATGCATTATTTGCACTGATCCATTTATCAGATGTGTGGTTATTAAGTCATGGGTAAACATGATTAGAAATTGTTTACATTTAAGCAAAGCATCATTTAGCGTTCTCTCAGTCCTTCTTGCCTTGTAGATTAACAGCCCCAATTTCTTTGATAGTTGCCAAAGTGAAGGATTGTGAAGGACTTGGGCTGGTTGGTCCACTTTTCTTTGCTTCTCACTGGGTCAGGCATTCCAATCTTCTAAGTCCAAACAATTTGGTGTAGAGTGACATTGGAGAACAGGAAATGGAAGGATTTAGGCTGCACTCTTGCGAAACTGCCTCGTCTCTAAGGGTTTAACAAAAAACACTACCCGGTTGAATCTTCTCTCCAAGTTGTAGAATTAAACTTGTATCATGTACATGTAGATAAACACTAATGGAGGGAAACCCGGGGAAAATTTATTCTGTGTTTTCGACAGGAAACTGCATTGAGAATACCATCTTATGCGTCAATCGAACAGAAAAATTTGCATTTATAAATTAGCATTGATTATAAACGCAGATTGCGTTTTAAACAAGCTTGTACATGTATGTGGGCTGAGTGAAACTAAAATTATCCTATTCATGGACTTTGAAAGTGGAAGTTCACTGAAATATTTCCTTCAGCAGTTTCCCAGAAAATGGATTATAAAATTAGTCCGGAGAAGTGAGAGAGATAGAGAGAGCTTCCTCTGCTACCCCCCCCCCCCCCCCCCCCCCCCGCACACACCCACCATTGCCATGAAATCGGCATTAGCAATAAGCCTAATTAGCAATAAGCATATTTGCCAGTTTTTCAAGTGTGACAATATTTAATCAGTGTACGATTGATTTCGTTTCATTTATACAGGCCCTTACAGGTTGAAACACTCTTAAATATGACTAAACAATGTACACTATAGAGCATTCAGAGTGTATGTACATTATGAACAATGACAGAATTTTTTTTGAAATGACTGTTCCTATTTTGCACGTGACCTGCATACATGTGTCACATTGTAGATCGCACAACCATGGTATACTACAAAAGTTACTTAACACTAATTGTAATGTGTGAGGAAAATTCAGACAATTTGTTTTAATTAGCACATGAGTGCATCCAATGTTCATAAAATGTACATAACATGTAAATGGAAACACATGTCCAGTATCCGTATTCATTGAACCACTTCCCATGTAGAGTTTAGCATAGCAAAATGCTATACAAAATGTATCAGTTTCACTTACAATGTACTTCCACAAAAGCATCATTTGCTTCTCAGTATTAGCGTTTCAGTGTGCACAAAACATGTTCAGTCTAAATATTTAAAAATTGCTGGACGAAATTGTTCCCTGGGATTACAAACAATTTGTACTTGGATTTATTTATAACTTACATTGTACTGTCTAGTTTATTGTATAACCTTTATTGCACAAACATCAAAATACAAAGTGGTGCAAAAGGGAAACCTTGAACAGGCACGCAGGCCCATTAAATGGAGGCCCTTGATCACACATTAAAACAAAGAAGAAAAAAACAATGGTAAAAAAGCAAAAACAACTTATAGGACATGTATAGTAATAAAGGTCATAAAATCACAATAAAATATATAATACAGACAATTAACAATACAATGAGGGCTATATTATACGTGCAAGATGGTAAAGACCAAAACAAATATTTTATTTATTACTTATACAGCAAGCAAAAAACAAAAAAGATCGAGAATTGTATTTCTGTAAAGCAGTGGCTTGAATTTGTTCCAGAGGTTTCCAATATGAACCACTCAGCAGATTGAATGTAACTACTTACACATACTGTACATGTACGATACGGAGTGTGTGTACACATTGACTATCTGTGACCTTCAGTTGAACTTATAAGTGATTCCCCCCAAGGGATGGTAGTGTAGATAAAAGATTTACATTGTTTGCAATCAAATCTTCACGGTCTTTGGCCTGAACCTTTGACTTGGATATTTCCCTGCGACCCCAGATGTTGTACTAAGTCAGATAATCTGTAAAAGATATAAAGTTTCCGGTGTCATACTGAATCGGGATTGTGATTAAAATGAAGACCCGAGTGGTCAGTGTCATCCAATCAATTTTTTTTTTCTTCTCTCTAATTATAAGCTTTAATGTATGATTTGAATATATCACAGGACATTATTCAACAACCGCGCAGTACACGTGTGGAAGATGGGCAGGTAACATTGAGCCAATTGTGTGACCCACGGACCAAGACTCGTAACCCTCAGGTAACAACGCTGGCCACGACACACAGAGATCATCCGTGTCGTCATCATCTTCATACAGCATTATTATATACAGTACTAAAGAACCGCTGTGATGTTTCCAGTGTACAAGGTATGTAGCCTCTTTGTCTCCATCACAAAGTTCAAGACGAATGTTCATCCCATTTTTTCAAGCAGTCTGGCAGTTTTCATTTTCCTTACCCGCATCTTCAATGATTACTTAAAAAAACATTTTTTTATCGATGTTGATGGCAACACTGCTCTATTGAAAAGAGTAATATTCGGCCAGGTGCCTCAAGGAAGCAATGGAGCCAATTGCCTCCATGCCCCTGGTCATGTTTTGTGAACAAAGTCTGTATGCAAGGTTGGTGCTTCATGTACAAGAATACCTCAACAGGTGTATAACATGTAACATGTACATGCAGGCCTGATACTTCAAGGAGGCAACAGAGGCAAGTGCCTCCATGCTCTTGGTCATTGCCTTGGTGCCCCTTGGAATGTTCCAGTAGAAGTTTAAATTTTCTCTCGTAGAGGTGCCATTTTTGTATGGAAAAAAACTGCCTCGATTTCACAAAGCACTATCAGATGAATTGTCAGTATCGCCATAGTGATTTGTATGGTGATATATATGACTTCATTTAATTAAGAGGGAAATATTTCACAGAAAAAAATGGTTCTAAACTTCTAGTATGAACTTATAATCAGTAGGATTTCAGACTAAAATTAAACAATTTAATGTTTTTTATCCTTACCTATAAAAGGATAAAAAAAATCAATTTTACTCTGTAAAAAACAAACAAGTTTCGACCTGAATGTGAAAGATTCAGTTTTGTTCTTTCTGCATGGTGTGACAGTCTTTGTCTGGTTCCTAATCTTTTTTACATGCACAGTGCACACATATCAATGCATATAATGCTTTTTTCCTGTAAAGGACAGGATTGTTGGTTTTTCTTCCACCTGGAATCTGTACTGTAGATACGTGTATCATCTTAGAAAAACAGACTGCCTGCAGTGCTTTGTGATTTATGTCTGGTGAATGAATGGGCTATCATGTTACACACATGACATGGAATCTTTGATGTGAAAAATAGGTTATGCCACATTTTGGTAACTAGATTTATAGTACAGCAAGTTGGTCACAAATCCAAGGTGTAGGAACAAAGGAGAAAAGAAGAGAAAAGAGAAAAGAAGGGGACAAACTATAGCCTTTTGAGGAGAAAACATCCATAAATGGGAGCTCTTCCATTTCCGACACCCATACAACAGACCTGCCAACTGTCCCGATTTTCCCGGGACAGTCCCGATTTCTGAGTTTCTAAGACCCTAAAATCGGGACTGTCCCGATTTCCCAACTTTCCCGATTTTATTTTTTTTAAAGTTAAAAAATTGCTGATGAACGACTACAGTGTTCTCCCACACGCGTAATTTTTCAAAATACAAAATGCGCCCGACAAAAAATGTAGCGCCCCAAAAAAATCCGCCGAGCAGGAAAAAAAAAAAAAAAAAAACTTACGGCGAACACAAACGTTTCAATGCGCTACCTAGTAGATAGTGTGCACCCGACTGGTACCAGAAGTCAGCTATTTCAGAACGGCATTTCGCGTGCATTTTTTCTGTGTCGCAGGGCATCCATCATGAGAGATATTATTATTGTACATTGTCCATCAGGGGCCCGAGGTTGACAATTCTTTGGATGTTCAAACAAACAGCGCGATAGGAGACCGATCAGAGAGTTCGGAAAAAAAACAGACGCAAGCAAATCTTAAACTCGCATTCCAAGTAGAGCTATCGGGCGATCGTGCACAAAGTGGATGGATTTTTAGTTCAGGATCAGTGGTTTTGTTCGTGCTGAAATGATTTGCACAAAAATGTTTGCACAATCAGTCGATCTTGCAGGAATAGTTTGTGCAATTGCCGATCGTGCAGGATTTTTGGTTTGTGCAATCGGCTTATCTATCGTGGCAGGGAATTTTTGCTTTGCCGATATAGCAGGAATATAGTGTGCAATAGGCCGATAGTGTAGGAATAATTTGCGCAAATTGGCGATCGTGCATGAAGTATTTGCGCAATTTGACAACAGTGCAGGAATGGTTTGCAGGATTGGTTTAGCGCCCGGACCAAATTTAACCCTGTTACTTGCTTTGACACCAAGTATCAACCAGCCCTCCTCAAGCAAGCTAAACAATCCACATACAAAGGTCTACACCAGTAGAAAGGTGGTGACAAGTTATATTTTACAAGTTAATCAAATAATATTCAACTTGTATTGTTTGTATGGAGTAATTCCACATTCAAAGCCAATTTACTTATGTTAATTTTTAGCCCCCAAATGGCCCTGGAAGCTGTGTAGTTCTGTTAGCTTCAAGGGGCTGCCCCCTCCCCTCCGTCAGGGTCTATGCCCCTGAACCCCTCCGGGGGCCTAGGCGGCCCCCTGGAACCCCCGCCCTGGTTTGTCCCTATTTCTGGGATATGAATGTTGGCAGGTCTGATACAACCCTGCGGCTAAAACCATGATTTGTACGCCAATCTGAACCCGAGGGAGGCAATAGAAAAAGCTCTCAGTCTGGTATCCAGTCATACAGCACTTAGGGGAGGACAAGGGATTTACTACCAGCAGACCAAAAGACGTCAGATTGGGCACAATTTTCTCAGATAAAATGTAATCTGCTATGCTAAACAGTATGAAGCTGTCATTGTAATTGTTATTCTTTCACCAACCCTTGCTCTATGCACCGATGACGCACACGAGCAATGTTATCACATGATATTTTGACTTGGAACCTGTTTTTGCTCATGACTACTCTCTCTAATTAAACTTGCCAATTTTACAGTTTGATAAAACTAACATGATAAGACAATTTTTGTCTGTACCATTCTGCTCGGGTAATAACGATACAGTTTATACACGTGTGTAATCGAGTCTATAAGAAATGGTTTGTAAATTGAACGGGAATTGCCAAATGCTAATTATTTCGGCCGAGTGTTATCATAACCACTCAACCTTGAACTAGAATCAAATTGCTTGTTGTTTCAGCTGATCTTCTTGTTTGGAGAGAGGATATCGTTGCACTGTTTTTGTAGAATTTAAAATTCATCAAAGTAATGGTAAATAACCGTATTGGTTGGTAAACAGAAAAAATGCTTACTTCAAAACAAAAGAATACATGATTTACTCATTTGTGATTGCTTGACATATGTTTAGAATTACATGTTAGACACACTTCAGTACAATGTACATTACTATAATGTACATGACTGTACATGTAATACAATGTACCATGTAGACACTATACTAACTAGTGGAACAAACCTACATGTAGCATGCGTTGGGGACAGTTTTTGCTTACAAGTAACTCTTCATTATTTCTCAAGACACACAGTAAAACATTGTATTTTGAAGAAAATTCATCCAATCATTTGACTGATGCTTTTCAGTGCACCTCATTAAACATGCATTCAAAATTTGTGCATGAATACATGCGTTCCACGTGTGCTGGGTTGGGAGTGCTAAAAACTGTCAGTGGTTTCAGCTCAACAGGGGGCTTCAGTCATACCATGGAGATTGGTCATCAGTGTGTGTGTGTGTGTGGGCGCTAGCTACTGTACAAGTACACCATTCACAGAGGAAGCTCTTGGCATTGCTTGAGGGCGCTATACATACTACCTATGATTGCTCCAGTTACATGGGATTGTTTGGCTCCATTGAAGGGAAGTTAGTGTTGGCCGGTTCTGTGAAATGTAATTTATGCACAAACCCAAAGGTTTGAAAGAAATTACACACAAACATACATGAATCCACTGCATGTAAACACAAATTACATGTAGTTTTATACACTTTTACAAATTACATGTAAGATTTATGATGAAGTATGAACCATATAATAGTTGGGCTTCTTTTTACTTCCTTCTCTGAAGGGCAAAACACTTTTTCCCCGTGGTAAAAGGAAATTTAAGTTTCTACTTGGGCAATTTATGGGGCACCAAGGCATTGAACCCAGTGGATTCTTTAAGGAGACAAGTGCCTCATATCTGCTGCCTCCATTAAGTATCAGGCCTGCATATAAACCCTTTTGAAGTGTCCATTGTAAAGCATTCTTTGTCCTTGCATGTCAGTCATACATATGTCATCAATCCAGATTTTGTTACAAATAGACACCATTTTGAAAAATGAAACAGATTAAAACTAGAAAATGTAGTTCTCTGCACATCTTGTTTGACAAACTTTTAACAAAGAGAAATTTAAGACTACATGTATGATGCAATGTATATTGACATGTCAAATTGTGGGTTACTTTTTACACTGCTACTTTTAAATATGTTTAAATTAAAACAAACCTATAGTATTATTTTCCAAGAGAATTTCGCAAATCTACCAAAGTTTCAGCTTACACTTACATGTACATGTAGTTACAGTGTTTTATTTCCTCATTTTTTTTCTTTTTAAACGAAAAACACCAAAACAAAACAGTGAAACCTCACTTTATGGTTCATTTTAATGTCAAACAGATCGCTAGCACACTATTTATTACAGATTCTACTTTGAGCCATGATTTGAGTTAACGATTTCCCAGGAATTTTCCGAAGTGGCATTTTACAACGAGCAGTTCATTTAGATTTATAATTCATCCTCGGTTACTACTTGAGGGTGACAGCTATCTTTATTGTGAATTTTCCTTCCACCTGGTGATATGCCAGTTTTTTAAATGGTTTTTAAAATATAGCCCGGGTTATTTTGACCACATAGATACACAGTCCATGCAATGATTGGTGTCAGTTTCACTAATTAAATTAACAGAGTTGAGAGCTGTTGAAATCCAGGTATTTTCCCCCCCGCAGAGAAGGAAACGTAAATTACCAATAAATTTCAAAGAAAGGCTCATCGATCACTCAAAAGGTCTTAATACATTGACGTCACGCACACTGTACGATCTATCATGGGTCATACAAATAAAGACAGACCCTATTCACAGATGAGTCAATGAGTAACTTCTTTGTTGTCCCTCGGAATTAAGTCTGTCTTGGCATTCGTTTTGTATCGCCTGTATTTTTTTAAGTCATGAACCCCCCCCCCCCCTCCCTCAAATAAAGCTCTAAAAAAAAGAGGCCATTTGTCGGTTTGAGTGATTTGCACGCAGTTTTGAGAAAGGGGAGTACTTTGTGAGCGTCGACATGTTTTTAAATTACAAAAGAAATGTAAAGTGATCCCTACTCGCCCTCCAAAGACACAATTATTTATACCTATTCAAAAGTGGTTGAATCAGAACAAGTTATTGCATTGACATTTCAGTCCTTCTGACAGAGAGGGCATTAATTTGTTTTAGGAGATGTATGGCGTCATTAATCAGAAACATTGATTTGAAACGTCAGTAAGGATTTTGTTTTCTTTTCCTGCTGGCATTTTGGTTTCTGATGTTGTAATAATGTATTGGAGACCTGGAAAGACATTTCCTAAGGTGTACGTTGTTTGTGTATGTGTATATACACGTGTAGGGTATTCTGTGTTGCTCAGAATCTTTACTAGACCAGGATTTTATATACCAGACCAGAATCAAAATGAGAAGAGACTAGAATCAAAATGAGAACACAGTTTTATCATCTAAACTGTTTTATTTGAACAAACACTAAGAGAAGATTTATCTCTTCTGTTTTATTGGTGATAGGCTACTCAGCAGGATTGAAAGATATTTGTGAGACTCAAACTCACCATTTGAACATCATTCTTTTGAGACAAAGATGTTGAATTGAAAAAAACAAGACCACCGTACTTGTCCTGTCTTGAGTTTACTGGCCCGGCACTGAAATCACTGGCCTCGGGCCAGAGGTCCAGTGTAAAATTCAAGCCCTGATCTTCACCCTGATGACTCACTCTGAATTATTTTGAAAACAAAGCTTCATCTTTTATCCTTCTCCGCTAACCTGCTCGATTGCTGGGTAGTAATTATACCACTAATTACCTGTGACTGCTGATCAAACCAAACAAATTTTTTGTTTGTTTAATGTACTGTTGAACTCACAGCAGTAAAGTAAGGTTAACAAATAACCTTTTTGTCAGAAAGGAGATCGTTTGTTGGGGACGCTTCCAAGATCAAACCTTTTCCCTCAGTAAATGACAAAGTGAACGTCTTATTTTTGGGGGGTAATATTTTAGATTCCTGTCTTTATGAAATTTCCTCTGTTCCTGTGAAATTTCTGAGCGCCAAGTCTGGTAGACCAGTAACCTTGACTTTTAAATCAAAAGAAAAATCTAAATGTCAGGCCTGATTTCTTCAATCACCCCCATGCCCCTGGTTATTTGCCTTGGTGCCCCTTGAAATGCACCAGTAGATATTTTAATATCCCACAAAGAGGGGCCCTTTCTGCTTGTTCCTAGGAACGAAATATCAGACCTGAAACATAGACAAGAAAAGTTGCGTTTATTTGTGCGATAATTGTGAGGCTTTTTTCTACACACTGTGCCAATTAACAGCAGACACAGTACATGTATGCGTCTAGCATAATACAAGGTTCCTGTTTTAAGATAAAAACAAAATAAAAAAACCATGGGTGTAAATATCCTTGCAACTAAAATCAAGACCGCATTAAAGCCACTTACATGTACATCCAAACTGCTTGCCTGCAACAATCGTCGTCCGCTGAAGTCATTGCTTTGGAGTATCGCCAACCTTCAGACAAATTAGGGCCCCTCGAAAATCCATAATCAGGAAAAAATAGCCTGCGTTATGTTGACATGGTTTGCAAATGGTTAGTGCATAGTCCACCATGCAGGGGGTAAAGGTTTAGTTTCAAGGAGTGTGGCCTGTGTACACCCTGTCCATGTGTACCCCCCCCCTAAAAAAAATTAAAAAAAAAAGATAAAGGGGAAAGCATTTATTAACAATCATCAAACAAACAGAGACGAGAAATTTCAGACTTTTATTGGATTTCAGACTTTAAAGGCACCTGGCAGTGGTATTTTGTCAAAATAAAGCTTTATTCGTTAATACATACATTTTTATGAGTGGAATGCGAATAAACAATTAACTAAGGTTAACAAATTGTGTTTTTGTTTTAATTACAAATTTAAAAATAGGCCCCCGTTTACATGGCGCTGTTCATGACGTCAATCGAGGCGCCGGGGGATATTTGAAGAGAAAATGTGTAGTCTGGCCCTGTACATTACGTCTGGGTACCTGATCAGTATGATGCGTTTTCGTATTCGGACGTCACCCAATGCAATCCTAGGACAGTGTACGGTCGACGTTTATACGAGGTTTTCACCGGTCCCGAACTGTCCCATGCGCGTTTCTATGTCTTAAAAAACGGAAGATACGAGCACGTTCATAACGAGAACACGAATAATACAAGGTATTTTAGCGGCCCCGTGCGACAAATCGGATCGGCGTGCCGCGACGCGGCATACAGCTCAAGTCGATCCGAACACCAGAAAAATGTTCGCTGCAGCGCTGAAAACGACGTCGGACCGGACCACTTTGCCCTCGTTAGCCTGACTTTCGATGCCCGTAACTGCCTATACTTGGGATCTGCAGGAAACAAATGCTAGCTGACCCCATCTTTAGTCGTTTTGCTGCATCCAGCAGAAACGTACAAGCTCACTACTTGCACGTAAATGCAGGCAAGTTTTAGGGGGGTCGATGTTTGATCGGCGAAGTCTGCCTCGATTGATGTCACAAAAAGGGATGGGCGGAGTCAACTCCAAAAACAACTTTATCTATTTTTTAACATATAAATCGTGACAAACAATTACTCAAAAAATTGTTTTATTGATATACATATACTCTTATGTAAAAAAAAAAAGTATTTCCAGGTGACTTTAATGTTTGTCTTGTGAAAAACAAATAATGATGTAAATTTATGTGGATAAAAAGAAATGCTGCTCTTTGATTGATGTACTTCGCTATTGTTGAGGCTACTATAGACTGTGCAAGTCTCTTGCGTATCGGAAGGAGAAATCACGTCAAACGAAGAACTTTGTTTTCTTCTAAAAATATAATCTTTGTTTTAAATTATATCTAATGACAAACTCTGCACAACAAAAATACTCATTACATGTTTATTACAATCAGTTTTTATAATAAATACACAAATAATGTGTTAATTATTATTGAAACAAAATTAAAACTCTGGGACAAGGGTGCTTATTTGATCTTAACTTTTCAGAAACCCCTTACGCGGATTTGTGATGGTCACACGGGCGTAAAATTAACACTTGACGCAGTTTATAGAGGACGCTGACGCCTCAACAACCATAGACTACAATGAAAAGGCTTCCCGTTGCAACAACAACATCTAGCAATTATCATCGTGCATTCAAAACAAGCGTTTACATAAGTTTTGTGATCGGAGGTGAGCACAAAATTCTTAGTTTTTTGCAGTAACCGGAAGCTGAGGTCAAGTTTAATTATCGGGTTTTCTTCGTTATGTTGTTGAATTGATTTTACTTTCTTATTTTGTATTTACTAAGTATTACATTCCCAACAACATTCTTGTATATATTTTTTATGGTCATAAACTACTTTAAAGTAAAATGATTGACAAAACAAAATCTTGCCCATGTACTGTAAATCTCCATATGGTTGGGACCACAACGGTCGTGGAAGTTGAAATATGCGCGCGAGACTTGCACAGTCTATTCCTAGAAGCTTCTTGTAATCTTTAACTCCAGGGGTTACCAAAAGGAAGAAATGCAATCATTTCAAGATAAGTGAACTAAGATCTGGATCCAAGTTTCAGACTTTTTTTTTTGTCAGCATTGACTCTCACCCCTGAACAAAATACATTTGTTTTAGTTTATTACTGGTTGCATTTCACAAAGATAATTGTTCAAAAGAGAACAATTAAGTTACAGGTTAATCAAACATGCAATTGAGTCATAATTCTCTGCATACAACATTCAACAGCGCAAGAAATGAAGTATAACATTTAAAAACATGGTACTAGGTAAGAAGACAAAATATAACTGGTCCAACAAATTAGAAGTACCCTAGAACCAGACTAGGACAACTAGATAGGTGAGGGGGTGGGCTGAAATACAGTGTACATTCTTGATTAATTTGAACTTTGGAGGCTGAGATTGACTGATGATGTCTATAGCAGGGTTGGCTGGGGTGATGGAATTAAACAGTGAAGTGAGACTGTGTATTATGAAGCCCTTTGTTGTGGCATTGACCCTGTTTTTTCAGGATGCTCTTGTTTTTGTGGCATTTACCCTGTTTTTAGGGAAGCCCTTAATTCTTGCATTTACCCTGTAGTTAGGGCAGATGTTGTGGCATTGAGCAAACCTGACAATGGGACAAGGGACAATGAGCAGACCTGAATGAGGAAGGTTTCATGTCAAAGGGGGAACCTTAAGGGGAAATAAAGAACAAAGCAAATTACAGTTAAATTTTGAATTAACACATTTAAAAATGAAAATCAAATCTAAAGTCTATGATTTTTGTATTTGACATGTATGCATGGTGTGTTCAATGTTCACTTACAAATGTATAGATGTCCTATTGATGATTTGTGTGCATTCATGTGTGCAATATCTGCCTCAAACAATTGGCTTTATTTGCTAGCTTTTCTCTGGGGTCAAACCTTGAGGTGTTTTGTGAGGGCGATGAACTTAGGAAGAATTTGTTCTGTTTGATTGTTTTAAAAAATCCTGTGTAATATTAAGATATGCACAGCTTACACCCGGTTCAGACAGGCGCTCCAGAGTTGCGCCGAACCAAGTAGATTAGGACCGACTCTGGGTCGATCCAAATAAATTTTTCGCTTCAGACAGGGGAACTTAATGTAAATTGGTTGGAGATAAGAATGTTTTTTTTAAATGGGAAAAAAACAAAACAATAATAGCAGGACACTTTTCATGGGTTGCTGAACATGTTTTATTCTAATCGAAAAACGTGCTTAGTACCACGGTAGTAGGGTATTCCATCCTGCTATTTGTAAACAGGGTCAACAGCAGATGTCAGTTTTGCTGTGTTTTATTTTAATTAAAAAGTTGATTAAAAACAAGTAGTTAACAATATGGGGAGCCATACATGCAAAAAAGCATTATACATTAGCTGAACAGAGAAGAAGAATGCTTAAAAGAGTAGCATTAAGCTCCCTTTCTTCTAATATTAACATAAAATTTGCAATAGGTTTGACGTCTGAAATGAAAAGATCAATGTCTGAAACCAAGACGCTCCAGAGTCGTTCTGGACGACTACATGTATTACAGTTGATCTTTTGACTTCCAGTGCGTCCCATCGCTTTGAACTGTTTCAGACGTCAAACTTTTCATGTACTCAATTCAATAACTTGGTTAGGCACGACTCTGGAACGCCACGTCTGAATAAGACACCTTTAAGCACTCGAGACAACATCTCTCCAAATGCCACAAAACATTAACACTAGTGTGAAGAGAATGTGAATTACACATTAGGTTCACACTTGTTTTAACACACACACACACACACAAGTGGGTAAACACCTGCAATCGGGGACCTCCTATTGTCCTTATTTTGTTTGTACTGAAATTTTTTAGCAACAGCTTCCCATTGGTTTTGTACACGCTCTCTAACCGGGGACCTTTCCCCACACAGGGGACCCTATTGTCCTCTTTTGTTATAGGTCCCCGGTTTGAATGTGTATACCTACCCACACACACATGAAATGTATGGGATTCTGGAATTGATTAAATCAACCCTGTGTGCGACACTTTGCCCTTTTAAGATTGTCCATCAAGACCGGCTGTACATTGTATGTTCAGAGACGCACACACAAGGAATCCTCTCTGGCCTTCAAGGAAGTGTGTTGAGAAGAGTAAATTAAATCCCCTCCTACTGGTTTTAGAAAATCATACATGTACCAACAAAACAAATTACATCAGATTCAGTGGTCGGTGAAAAATAATGACAAAACGGGTTGTGTTTTGTTGGGGAGTTTGTTCGTGCACATTTGTGTCAAGCTCGTTTCGGTCGTGGCAATCCAAATAAGCGAAGGTGATTTGTGGGGTCTTCTATGGTGGCCCTGAAGGGACATCACCTATCGCAACTACAATGTATATTTGTGATAATATTTGCAACATGGCAAATTATTTGCAACGGTATTTGCAAGGAAATTTGCGACTTTGCAAATATTTGGGACGTCGCAAATATTTGCAAAGATATTTGCGGTGTATGATGTCATCAACTTAAATAGTTGTTCAGATGGAAACTTAAATATTTGTTCAGATGGAAAAGTTTCTCTTGAGGATTGGTACTGATATGATGAGTCTTATCTTATACTCAGTGAGGTTTCAGATCAAGAGCGATTGAAGTTGTTGTGTTTTATTTTATAGACTAGATGTTTACAAAAGTGCCACAGAGCTCAAACTTCCTGCAGGGCACAATTTGTTCACATCTGAATGGAAGAATACATAAAATCTTGTATTTTAGTGAGATTGCACTGTCAGATTTTCACAAATTCTAGATATATGAAGAAATAGGGCACATCTCAAAACTTAATCAGCGGTTATTTTTATAATTCTCGAATTTATGTGGAAACTATGACACAAAATGTAAACTTTCCCGTATTACCAGAGTATCTCGCCTGCCAGTAAATGACCTGGAATGTACATGCCAAGGGCACTCTTTTTGTAGGGTTACACGATCTATAGTCCTGAACTTTGTCCTTAACTCTCAATGTTACGATAATAAATGAAAAGTAAGATCTAAAATGGATTGTACGTTGTACTTGTGTGAATGTTTGAACTGAAGTCATTAATGTTTTTATTCCATTGGTGTGTACATTCTTGTGATAATACATTCATTTGAAGTAGGTCAGTGCAAAATAATTTTTAGAATCTGATGTCTTAATGCAAAAATTATTTCCCCATTGACTTTTAAACAAGTTATTTAATAGTTGCTAAACGGTTCCAGTACTTGTCTGTATAGTAAACAATGGTAAATGCAGTGCACATTTGTTGTCACTGTACCCAACATGTGTAAACACTTTACCCTTAGTTTCAAGGGAAGGGAGGGGGGTAGTTCACCTCATACCAGAAAATGATGAATGAATGATGGACATACCCAGAGACCCTTAGATTGGCATGACTCGATTGACCACAATTTATCACTGGGTTGAGTCATTAGGCACCAATAGGAGCCTCAATTTATACGCTTTGCCGCACCATGGGTAGGGTACTGTCCCCAGCACAATCTTCCCCCTCCCCAACCTGAGAGTGTTACAGATCATTGATCTCTAGTCATGGGGCAATAAGATGCAATATGGTCTGTTGCACATGACACAGCCAGTGCGGATTATTCATTGCCTGCCAGGATGGATCACTTCAATGACCATTCTCTCTACCTCCATGATTTGACCCATTCATTGGAGAGAGTGCATCATTTCTCAAAGATTTCCCTTTTTGTTGTCAGCACAACTTGAGGAATGCAGACTGAAGTTTTTTAAAGGGGAAAATGATTGTGTACTGCACTTGCATGTTGTAAACTTCTGAATTGTTACATGTATGACTTATAACATGGGCAAGAGAAGATCTACATTTACATGTATGATGGGGTTCTTTTGCTTCAAGATGTTATGGTGCACATCCGAAGATGTGGTCAATAGCGTGAACAGACTATTGTTAGGCCACATAAAAAACAAATTTTTGATCGTCGCCGCCCGACCCTACAAAACCCCCCGACCTCTTTGATTTTTTTTAATCATAAAAAACAGCCTTTTCAATGATCTTTTCAGTCAAATTTGGCTCCCAGATTTTTCAGCTGATATTTTTTCAAAATCTATAGGTTGGAAAAGATGTTTGAAGAAAGGTTATTCATGTTGGCAAAAACGAGAACAATTCTTCAAATATTTACTCTGGCTATACTGCGTTTAATTGTTTTTGAAAATGTTTACAGAAAATATCATCTAGGAGTTAAATGTGTTTAACAAAACAATTAAAAACATCAAAATCACACAAACCCTCTGTTATATAGTGATTGTGATGATTTCTTTACTTTTTATTTCATATTTTGCCTTGTCAACAAAACTCAAAGAAACAAAAACAAAAAACGCCCTCCCACACCCACTTTCCCCCCAAAAAGGACGATCAACAATTTTCTTTTTTCTTATGTGGCCTTATAATCCCATGGTAACACCAAGTGTTAATCTCTTCTGGGATGAAATGTTAGGCCTATTTGAGCCATTCTGGTTTGTTGTCAATGTTTTGTTTGACTATGCTCTCGTCGTCATCAGGAGACTGTACAGTACATCATGTAATGTGTGTAGAACTGGTCAGTCTGCTGATGAATAGAGCACACCCCGCCACACTAGTCAAGAACGAACCAGGCGGCTCAGCCGAAAGTTCTTCCAAGAAGAAGTGAATGAATACATGCCGGTGTATCAAATAATTGGAATACATGTAGCATGTATATGTATCTCTGCCATGTGAAGCCTCAAATTCTACATACATGTCAAAAAATCTGGCAATCTGGGCCCAATTTCATACTCAGAGAGCTGCTTAAGCTCAAAAAGTAGCTAAGCACACTACATGTATGAATCATACAAAGGTGTAAAAACAAACGCTTGCATTGTGACAAAATCTGAGCCCAATTTTCATTAAAACTTTCATGTTAAGCTTGACAATTTGCTAAGCACAGAAAACTTTTGCTTAGTAGTAGAAATGGGTTACCAGGCAATATAATGCAAATTGCTTACATGTGACTGAATCCCTCCCTGCTTGTTCTTGCTTAGCTAAAATAAAAACACTAAGCATCCTTTTTACTGGTTTTAACACTGTATCAAATTGGGCAAGAAGTGAGGAACTTTTAACTGTTTAGTGCCAGAAACGGGGAAAAAAATCTCTGCTTTTTCTTCTATCTTTCTAAATTGAAAAAGTTTCATATTGGAGTAACGGACATGCACATAGTCAGCATGTTCAGTATCCACACACAGTACTTCAAGTAAATTGAAAATTAAGGGTTGGTATGTACTACATAGCATACATGTATACGACCAAGCGTGTTGTACATACCCTAAAAAAACCAGTTACTCACTCTATCTAAACGCTAATCAACATCATTCAACACCTACACAGTTGTAATAGAATCCCGGAATTTCCTACCATTAACCAGCCAAATTAACCTGAAAAAAAATGTAACAATATCTCTACTTACGAAGGTGTACAGTGAAGCAGAAGTCAACCTTGCATACATGACTGGTGTGGAATAGAGAATACCAAGTGCGGTAAACATGTATACAGTCCACTGTGGTGGAAGTCCAGCTCAGCACGTGACAAACCGACAGGAATTTTCTCACACTGTGCTGTATGGCCTCAAAGCTCATGCATCTCCTTTTTAAACAATTTTTTTAACAGCATTTACATTTCTATTGTACAGTGTTTTACCACAAGGAGATCAAGAAAAAGGAAGGTTTTTCCTCTGATTATGAATGGAGGTCTTCATTTTTTTGTTCCTTTCCTTTTCACCTTGTGTGTTTCTCCCGACCAACCGGTCTCACCTTTTAATTGACGTATGAGAATGTACGTCATCTCGGCTTACACACATAGCTGCCTTGAATGAAGTAAGTAGTTAGGAGCGCCTGTTTGGGGCCTTCTGTGCTGATTTATTGCACCATCTTTTTTGAAAGAGTTTATTCATTTCCTATTTGAAACTCTCATTAAATTACATGTAGGTGATTTTATTTTAGTGATAGAAAAAGGAAAAGAACATTTTTTTGTCAGGGAATTTATGCATGATTTATGCTTATTTTGTTTACGGCAATCAAACAATGTAAAAGCTTTACTCTCATCTTTCAGACAGTATTTCATACATATACATATTTTCCCGGAGGATTGGTACTGGTGTGATTTTTACAATCTGTGAGCTTTCAGATTAAAACTATTCAGTGTTTCTCCATAATGCATGAACCTATTCCTCGGTGTGTCTTACTGGAAACTTTATATCAAAAACGTCCAGAAACCTCAGAGCCACCAATTCACCAGGGACAGATTACTGCACTGCGTACTTGAACGAATTACTAGATATTCATCTTGAAGGGAAAAAAAGAAGTCATATTTAACTCCCACATTGTTATGTTGCATTTACATTGAGAGACCTTTTTTATCAGACAGTTAATGTACAGTTGCCTCCTGTTTGCTACTGTGCAGTTTGAAATTAATAAAACAAATGAGGTAATTTTTTTAAAGATAATTTATTTCCAAGAAGTCTGGTCATTTATAAAGCAATTTTGCTATTAGCCCCCCCCCCTTCCTACCAATCTGGTGGTAATTTATACAGCAATTTTGCTGATCAGACCCCACACCCCCACCCAAGTACGAATCTGGTCATTTATACAGTAATCTTTCTAACAAGAACCCCCCCCCCAGTACCCATGCAGTCTGGCAATTTATATGGCAATTAGGAAATTACAGTAAGTCTTTCTGCTGTAGTATCCTTGTTAATGTAAGTCCGCTTCATGTACATTTTTAGGTAAATGAGATCAGCATCCCCAGATATCTACAACCTCTTCTTACTTTTAAACTCGTCTGTGAAATATCACCATGCCAATCATAATTCAGGAGTATCAGCTGAGGCTGTGAAGTCAGTTTGACGCTTTTTTCCCCCTGTATACAATTACGTCTAGTAATACCTCGGAATGTGATTTGGTTTCCAAAAGTATTTGCAATGTGATCCCTGCACATAGTGTTGAGGGAACATTTTACAGAATGTGCACGGAAAGATTTTACAGTAAGTGTCAAGAAGAGCCGCCATTACATGTACAACAATCCAGCAGACTCAACCTCTCCCTTCACGTCATGGATGTAAACAATACAGTATACACCATGCTAGGATTGATGTTTCCATTTGGAGCTTCTACAAAAGTTTCTCTTTAAATGAGACGGCTCAAACACCATCTGCTTTGAAGTACTAGACGTGCACATGTAGTTTAATTTAATGCCAGACTGATGTTACATTTAGTTCATATTTAAAGGTATTATACAGGATTGGTAAGGATTGTTACAACCAAATTAATTAAGGACAATGTGTTTACATGCTGAAAATTGTGCACGGTTTTTCACTATTTTTCCCCGACTCTCGCTACGGATTCAGCCCAAATTTTCACAGGTTTGTTATTTTATGTATATGGTTGATCACACAAAACATGAACACTGTCTGCGACTACTCTGTCAGCTGTATTTCCTTTAAAGCAAAGGCAAATGCAATAAGAAAACTTCACCCCATGAAAATGTTGTTTGCCAAGCTGAACTCCAGGGAGACCAGCTACAAGCAAAATACATCAGAACTTGACAAAACCAGAAACTTCTTGCATTTGCCAAAATGCACAAGAACCATATAATGGTCCAAAATTCAACTGGGAACAATTTTAGATTTAAACTTCACCATGTAGCACATTTTCGGTGGATTATACTCATATAGTGTATAAAGAAAGTTTCTGAAACAATGTGGGGAACATTGTTACTTTTCACAATACATATCCAAATCGCACTTTTGTAAATAAGGTCAAAGATTAGGGTTTTGCCAGAGGTGTTGTGGGTGGTTACGTCTTAAATTTGATAAGTACAGCCGGTCTAAGCAAATTAGTGTGTAGTCATGGTGGTTGTAAAATTAGCGCCATATCCTGTAATAAGGAGAAAGGAGAAAGCGTAGTTTGATGAAAAGTATACAAATTTCACCCTGTAAGCTCAATTTGTTACTCGATAGAAAGAACACATTGTGACTTGTAATGTGCACACGTACTCATGCGTTTACGCACTATACACATGCACTTAAACATTTATGTATGCTGTGTTGGTGTTAGTTTTTGTGAGAGGAATATAAATGACCGTGGACTATTTCCTCTTTCCCAGTTTGTAGTCCCATCCAATGACCGTGTCAGTCATGGGCAGAGAGGCCAACTGGCTGAAATGCCTTGAAGTACATGAAGTATACCGTTAACAAGCTGTGGGACAAAGCGCATAACTGTAGTAAGCTGTTTGTAACTACACTACGCCTACTAGTATGATGGCAAGGGATTATTGCACAAAAGGTAGCATGTGAAATCGGTCAAATATCAATAGCTCTATATTATTGATAAGAGTAACAGTGGGAGTGCAACACACTGTGACCGATGATATTGCACTTTAACAGAGTGCCTGCTATTCTAACTTGAACTTCAGAGAGGGTCCATGGTTCATAACCCAGATGGGCAAGTCTTTTTTTGATATTCGCTTAAGATGGCCATTTCCATAAATAAACATAGGTCAAAAGAGAATAATGAGAATTAAAAAAAAAGAGAGCGTGATGCATTTATGTACATACATGTATGTGAATTAATGTGGGTGTTAAAAAAAGGGTACGGTACACGGAATAAGACGAAAATCAGAGAGAAAAAAAGTAAACAAATTATGAGGACTTTTTAAAGGTCAAGACCTGGGCCAAATTCATAGAACTGCTTTAAAAGCACAACAAGTAGCTAAGCACAACAAAACAATGCTTACCACAATAACGTTGCCAACCAGAATACCATTCCACTTGTATCATCTCTGACTGGTATCCTGCTCATTTTTGCTTAGCAGTAAAACTTGTTAAGCACTATTTGCTGCTTATGCAGCTCTTAAGCAGAAAAACATTTTCTGCTCAGCAAGACTAAGCAGGATACCAGTTTCATATAGAGTTGCTTAAAGGGTTTTATACATTTGGTAATGACTCTGAAAATCAATGGCAATAAAAACTTACTTGGTAAGAAGTACAGCAGCTTTGGATAGATGCATTTTGAGAAACTTTTCACTTTTAAGTACTGCGGCTATGGAAAAAGATATCACTTTTTATCCCCCAAAATTTTAATCTGAGAAGCGTTACTGCAGTATTGTTTCTCAGATTGTGTATTCCAATTGCAGATTATTCTTCCTGCGCGAACATAACCGCTCTAGATTTTCGGCAATATCTCAAAAACGCTGCCACCACAGGTACAACTGTGTAGGATTGAATCAGACAGTGGGTTCCAATTACCAAACGTATACAATCCCTTAAAGCACAAACATTTTCTTAGCACAACAAAATGTTGCTTTTTACAGCTTAGCAACTAAAATACCATGTCATGTGCACAGTTTGTGACTGGTTCCCTGCTTATTTTGTCACATTAATTTGCTATTAAGCAGTATTTTCTGCTTGAGCAAACCTTTGTAACTGGGTCCTGGGCAAAGAAGAAGACCCTTGTTACCAAAAGAGGCATTTTGAAAAGCCCTTCGAAATGTTCTAGTAAAATTGTTCCTTATTTCCTTACGCGGCTCACCATTTTTGTAGTCAACAGGTAAGCATGTAAATGCTATGTTGCTAAATATTTACACTACCACTGTGTAACACACCAGTAGGGACATTGACTCCCAAAATGGCGCAACCAAGATTGTTGGGAGGATGACATCAGGTCATTACTTTCATGAGATTCCATGGTTGCAATCTGCTTGTGCTTAGAGTATATAATGTACAGTGTACATGATTGTTTCAAGATGCTTCTCCCATATCAGTTCCATCATAAAGAAATTCGGCATGAACTTTAAGATTTCTTAAAAATGACAAGTGTCTACTGCTGTTAGGCTTGAAATTACACTGAACTGTAGGCCTGAGGCCAGTGAATTTAGTTTTGGGCCAGTAAACTCATGACTGGACAAGTCTGGCGGTCTTGTGTTTTTCAAGTGATTGATAATGCCTCACTCTTTAATTTATTGAACAAAAACAAATTATGTTCAAATGTTGACTTTTGAGTCTAATATGTGTATCTTTCAATTAAGACAAATCAGGTAAACTTTTTTTTTTACATGTCTTTGTGCTTGTTCAAATAAAAATTGTTTTGTCCTTACTGTACAAACATTTCTGGTCCTGTAAATATTTTGAGCTACAAGCCCTACAATCTACAATGGCTACATGTAGTGGATTCCCCTGACAATTTCGTCCTCTGGAGAGAGAGGGGGGTGGGGGGGGGGAGAACCATCTCTCCAGTACTTTGGCTTGTGTTTGAGTGGGATTCGCACCCCGTACCACAGTACATGTCAAAGGGTCTTTCCCACAAACAGTTCCAAATCAAAGGCTATGTGTAGTCTATTCATCATCCGAGTCGATAAAAAGGTGACAAAAGAAAAATATTAGCAGACAGTGATGCATCATTCATTGTCAAACCATACCCACTTCAACTTTGCATCTGTGTGTGAAGTACCTACAGAAACCACCCTGCCGACTTGTGAATGCATTTGTGTAAAAACGTTGGTCTGCTCTTGAAGTGTTCCTCCATATCCCAGTGTGTACACACACTAGTCTGGGATTGATGTAATTCAATGCCGCTTTTTATCAAGAAAATTGATGAAGCCCCTGCGGACGCCTTTCTCTACACACGCGGTTTGGTCATGTCAACAGACAAAAAGCAATTGCATGCAGTGATATTCAAACCACTTAAGTTTTTTTATATTTGTTGTTCCTTTCTTTTTTCTGTAATGACCAGATGAGCACAGAGTAACTGAAACATTACGTAGGCCTATTCCAGGATGTATTCCCTCGTACATGTCATTCAACACACTCTCTGCAGTACATGTATGCCTGACATATACAAATGTGCATTGAATTTACATGTGGAGGGTACACGAACCATGGCCCAATTTCATAAAGCTGTTCAGCAGAAAAACGGGTGGAGAACTAGTCGAAACAATGTCAACTTTATGGAATTTTGACTGGTAACTAGTTTCTGTTAAGCATTTTGTTTCTGTTCTTAGCAGTTTTTTTGTCCTTACAGCCGCCATGTGGTCTTTGGGAGATTTGTCTTGAAATTTGAGCTGTGGGTAGCCGTAGCCATAGCCATGCATGTAGCTTTAGCCGCAGTCACAGCAATGTATTGTCATACCTTCAATCGAAACCAGTTGAATGACCAAATGAAGAACATTCACTCACTCAAAAATAAATTAACACATTTTTAATAGTTATTATTCACATCTGAAACGGAAGAAATAACAGCACAGTTTTTAGTAGCCCACAGGGCAAGTGGAGAAGTGGTGTTTTACTATCCCGTTGCAGTTTTTACTAGACAATGCACGCCGGGCTAGTGTTAAGGGTGAGCCTGGATGAACAGTACATCATGTGATGGTCAGATTATGGGAGTGTGGTCCATGTTAATTTCTTGCCCCCCCCCCAAAAAAAAATAATAATAAAAATAAATAAATAAATAAATAAATAAATAAAATAAATAAATAATAATAACAAAATAAAAATAAAATAAAAAATAAAATAAAAATAATAATAATAATAACATAAAAAGATATAAAAAAAGAGAAATTAATAAAATAAATAAATGAATAAAATGAATAAATTGAATGAATCAAATGAATCTAATGAATCTAATGAATCAATAAATAAGAAAATAAAGAAACTAAATAAAAAAAATTAAAAATAAGTATAACAATTTTTTTGTAAAGAGGAACAAACCGTCAACAAACATGGCTCATTGCACATTTACATGTAATAATGAATTTGTGATATAATATTTAGGTTGTTTTTTTAGCATGGTGATTGATAACATCATGTCTACTTTAAGTTTTAATTAAATTAGTCAAAGTCATTCAGAGTTCAGACACGCGAACAGTGATGGTCATAAATGTAGTCAAGTATACCGACAGTTTCACCTGATACATTGAAATGGAGCTCGGAAGGTAAAAATGTTAGGTTTTCCCCGTACTCATAAATTGTGCAAACAGTGTGAACAAACACATACATGTATCATGTTTTCTTGTAGATGTATGTATTAATCATACTGCCACCATGTTGGTATTGTCGCCTGTTTGCACTCAAACCAATAAATACTTAATCTCATACACTATCAAAAAGGTGTCAGACTGTTTTGTACTCCAAGCCTTGAGTTTTTATTAATGTGACAAAAAAAGTCATGGCGGCTTTACCATGATTAAGTTGTCATTACTCAATAGTTTATAATATCGAATAACTATTTCCACTTCTACCCGTTTCATAATATTGTATCAATTGAGTGTAATTGATATAAGATCCCAGGAGACCGCACAGCATCTATGGCTGCATATCCTTTGCTCACGGTGCCTTTTCCTTCTCCCCCGCACTGCACATGGAATACACTTATTGATAGAAAGGCATCTCACTGCCGCAGCAGCGGTGTGTGTACGTGTGTACTGTCTATCTAGACAGTCGTCATGCATACATCTTCACGTCTGTGCATGTACATGTACGAGAACCCGGTACGTCGCCACTTACAGTGTTCATGGCATCTATTTTGGTCGGCATCATCCGCTTGAGCCTTCGTAAGGAGAAATATATTTACCGCAAGAGCTAAGGAAGGGCTCTGCTTAAGAGGCAGATCTGCATCTTGGTGGAACTCTCTCTCTCTTGGAGATTAAAATTGAAGAAAAAAAGAAAAGAAAATGGATGAAGAGGAGGCAGGAGTCAGCGAAAAGAAGAGACGGGCGAGTATGGACTCAGCCGGAAAGAGGAAGACCAGTTTAGATTTTGGGAAACGTCGGGGAAGTTTATCTATTGCCAAGTGGTTCAAACGAGATAAGGAGGTTGGTGTTAGTATGGTGTTGTGTAATCAATGTTAGATTTGACATCTAGTCTGTCTGAATGTATGGATGTGTCCCCTCCCCCCCCCCAAAGAAAAGAAACCACAAATTGTGTTTCTGCAAAATATGATGGTACTTCACAGTTTACTAATGGAACTCTACCTTGCTCTTACTAGATTAAAGTATTAGGGTTAAGATCTATTCAGTTATTCTGCATACATGTAGCAATGTTCATTTACATGAATATGGGATTATTGAATGAAAGCAAAATATAATAAGAATGATTAATGAAAATGCTTAATAATGATAATAATAACGAAGTCTGATATAGCGCATGTATCTACCAATATGATACTCAAGGAGAAACATTTTTAGATTTTTAATTTTTTTTAATTATGAGACGACTGATGTAGCACCTTGTAACCGTTAATAAGGTGCTTCGGCACATTCAGCAGTCACTGCCAGAAACACCGGGCAAATACCTTCTCTTAGTGATAAGTGTAACTTGGTTCTTTTACGTGCATTACACAAGACACGGGATCAATGGCTTTACATCCCATCCAAAGGACAAAGCAATAATGGTGAAGTCTCTTGCTTAAGGATACAAGTGTCAAGACCGGGACTCCAACCCACACTCTGCTGATCAGAAACACCAGAGCTTGAGTCCAGTGCGCTTGACCGCTCTGCCACAACACGCCACAACTAATTACCACGTGTAGTTGTACTTTAACAAGAAAACTTTACTACTCTATACTATAAGCCGAAAGAGCAGAAAATGAAAGCAATCTCACAGGGTGAATCTCTTTTAACATTCATGTATCAAGGCGCAACAAAATCTTTGCACTTTTTAACTTCATGTTGGAATGCCTGCACATTGAAGGGCAGGTGTTCATAAAGCATTGCTATCTCTGGACACTGTAATTGGATTTGGAAAATAGGTACAATGAATGATTAGCCTTGCATGCTGTAGCAATGCATAGCAAAATGCTACACAAAATATATCGGTCGCTAGATGTATTCCAAAACATCACTTACTACTCAATATTAGCATTCAGTGTGCACAACAAATTGTCAGTCCAAATATTTTGCTGGATGCAATTTACTATAGACTGCAAATTATTACCTGAGGTTCATGTAAGGTGTTTTACTGTACATGTACTATGTCACTGTTAACCAGTTCTGCTTAGCAAAAATTTTATGTGCTTGGAAAGTTGTAGTGTCGGTAAGCAGCTTTATAAAGTTTCCCCCACCCCCAGGGGTATAGATGTTATCTTATGTAATTATGGACTAATTTGTCTTGAAGAGAGTGCTTGTTTTCCGAGCGACAAGGGATTCTATCATCTCCTTCAAGAACGTTCTCGTCATTTGCAATTCTCTCGATTAATTTCATTTACGTTGCAAAAACCTAAGGTGTTCAATATAAATGAGGTAAACGTCTTCCCCTTCGCCGCTGACAAATTGATTAAAAATCCATTCCGTTTTTTTTTTGCTACGGTGGCGGGGGAGCTTCTTGCCGGCCGGCCGTCCGCATTCGTGTACTTCACTGGCAGCGTCTCGCATGCAGTGATTTGCCTGTCGAGTGTTTATGACAATGCCACATGATCTAAATTTGCATGAGGGGCTTGTGGCTGTGATTTAGCATTGTGAACAAGCTGTGTAATATCTACCGTTTCTCCTGTACCCTGGGCTATCTCGGTGTTTCCGGCTGTTTTGATGGCATGCTCATGGATAGCGACTGCTACTCTATGTTGCATTGTTCATGTTGGTTGTTTATGTTGGATTTTCAAATTTGTTCATCAGAACTTGGAAAGATTGGTTTATTTTCAGGGAACTTTCTGCAGAATCATGGTGAATCGGCAGCTCTGTTGTACAACATAAGTGGCTTACAATGATCATATGAATCAGTTGCATTGAAAAGAGAAAGCAAAGAGATCCACATCTGCATGTTAAATGTACATTTCTAAAAGAATGTAAAAATTTACGTACGAGTGTGGATACCTTAAAATAATTTTTTGCGCAAACCTACATGTACATGTTCTGTACACATGTTCGGTACGTGCATGATAAATGAGTGTCATTAACCCACTGATACACACTGGTTTTTGCATACATTCAGTGTTTTTCACAGTATCGGATGAGGCATAATGTATATTTGTGTACTTTCATACCTGTATACGTGTATGTAGATAATGGAAGCCTACATGTACTGACCCAATTTTTATACAGCTCTGCTAATGCAGAAAATTTTACTCAACAATTTTCTACTTGGCAAAGCCATAAGCAGGATACCAGTCAAAGATGGTATGTGTGGCATAGTATTTTGGCTGGTAGCCTTATTCTGATAAGCATAACTTTGTTTGTACTCAGCTGCTTTGCATGCTCAAGCAGCTCTATGAAATTGGGCCCAGGTTCTCAGAGAGGCAGTTGCTGGTGTTGCATTGGGCTTGACCTCGTTGCCTCATTAAAAGTGACTTCATGAAATGTTGTTGGGTTTTTTGTTACATGTAAGTGCCCCGTAAAAGTGAAATGCTAATTGCTAAGACTGTAGACAATAGTTTTATTATTATTATTATATTTTACTGACAATAAAACCAAGAATGCCTCATTTATAAGTAAACTTAATCACTGTAGCTCACAAGCCTTAGGAAACCTGTAAACAAGGGTGTTTGCTATGTCAGGTATGTGAACCAGCAACACCGGGGTTAACCCCTACTCTTCCACGATAAGTGTTCTGGGTTCTTTAATGTGCACTACCAATCCTAGTTTACTGGACCTATGGCTTAATGTCCCATCCGAAGGACAAAGCAATTACGGTAAAGTGTCTTGCTCAAGGACACAAGTGCGAAGACCGGGACTCAAACCCACACTCTGCTGATCAGAAACACCAGAGCTTGAGTACGTTGCTCTTAACCGCTCGGCCACGACACGTAAGACGTGATGAGAATGAGTGGCTTTCCATGCATCAGGTTGCTCAGTGGTTTCTTTCCCTGCCTTTCACCTTTGTGTTCATTGGTTCAAATCCCACCTTGGACCTGGAGTCTTCCATGTGGATTTGGTTTTCAGTCCCTATCTGATTGCATGGGTATTCCCCATTGGGGCGTTTCCTCCCACATCTAAAGCAACATTTCTTCTTGTTTCCTATTCATCCTGTGTTGGATGTGTAATGAAATAAAAATATAAACAAACAAAAATACACAGTAAATGTATACAATGTATGAAAATGTATGGTATTGTCCCAATTCACCTGACATCATCATCACAATAATCTTTGCTGTGTCATTGTGTGAATCGATGTCCCTGTGTGTTATACAATACAGTTTAATGCAAATTTTAGACGCTGCGGCGTTTGCATGCTAACCTGTTGACACAAAAAATGATGAGCATGGCACAGTCGCTGCGTGTGACGTGTAATAGACAGTAATAGAACATGCAAGTTTCCCTCGTATTTGTATTATTGGATCCGTGAAAAGTGTGCGATTTGTTTTCCTTCACACACGTTATTGCAAAAGACGGGTATTTGGAAATGCAAGTTTCCCCAAAATGTGTGTGAAACTTAAAGTCAGGGCGGTCTGTAATCATGGGCCCTCAGTGTCTTTTGGACTCTAGTTTACCTCATTTTAAAACTTGTATGTGAAAGGCTAAAGTAAGTGAGCATTTAAGATTTTAAAAACAAAATTTGACACCCTTTTTGAATCCTTGCTGAAACTGATAATTGGTAAAAATAAGGTAAAAATAAAGGTAAAAAGGTAAAATAAGGTAAAATAATCCTAACAGATAAACTCACAACAAATGTCCTATAAAAATCAAATCATGAAAAGAAAACCAAAAGATGTTAAAACAAAGCAGAAACAGGAGTAAACTGTAGTAAGCAGACAGAAGATAAAGAGGACAGAGGTTTCCAGATGTACGCAACCCAAGTAAAAAAAAACTAAGCAAGCCTTATGTAAATAACACAATATTATTCATACTGAATTTAAAGAATACATACATGTAGCAGACAATTACAAATGTGTGCATACTAGGTAGACCATGGGTAGACACATACCTTAATTTGAATTTAAAAAAAGACACTGCATAATTCGCTCAGATGTCGGTCGTTTCAAGCCAACTCGGTCAATCCCTGCCTGACGTCCTTGTTGATGAAATTTGCAGTCACTTTTTTCTGTCTCTTGAGAAAGGGAACCACACATGAGAGGGAAACACTAGGCTCCTGCCGTGCGCTGAAGCTCTCTTAATAAGATGACCCTAGAAACAGCCAGGTGAGAGAAAAATTATCCAAATTATCACGGTTGTTCAGAGATAAAGTACAGGTTGGGTAATTGTTCAAAAGAAAGACAAGTATTAACTTCATTTCCGAAAGCTGACTGATTATATTACAAGTACATAAAGTTCATTCCGAAAGTATTTCCCCCAGTGAATTCCGTCTGGAATTTCTGTTGAGGAGAAAGTATTTACAGGTGCTGTTGCTTTTTTCGATAGCCGCACTTGAAATACGAATGATCTGAAAGAGCACAAAATCTATGTCAGAACATAAATGTTCCCTTCCCCTTCCACCAAAACCTGACCGCAGGATTTGATAAAATGTTCACTGGTTGGAAGGCCTAGTGTATCCTTATTGAAAACAAATTGATTGGAGTTAATTTACTTTTTAACAAAACATAAGCACTTTTCTCTTTCAGTTCTTAAATAGCTTTTAATGTTATTTGGGGGGGGGGGGGGGGGGGTGGGAATGCAAGCTGTGTGCTGAGGTGCTTACTCTTGCCAATATATGTTGTACTGCACTGTCCAAAATGTTCTTGTTGTCTTAATTCCTCGTTCTATATTTCTCTGTTTAAGATTTTTACTGTCCTATTCTGGAGCTTTGATCAATGTAAATTTTCCATTTTTATCTTTTTAATGTGGACAATAAAGATTTGAATTTGATTTAATGATGTACACCAATGCCAGCCATCTAAGGGCTGTGCAAGGATGCTCCATTGTTTTAGGAGATGTGCAATACACTTCCAATCATTTATTTTTGTTGTGTTTGTATGCATCACAGCCTTATATCCGACCAACAATCTTAATTTTCTTGTGTTCCCAGAAGAAGAATGTAAGGCTCTATACGCCCCTCTTCCAGGCACACAAAGACTCTTTGTCACAGTAACAAAAGTGTTTAAGTAATGTGATGGCTTCTAACCAAAAAATAGGGCATTAATGTAACCTTTTTTTGCTAGAATTACCCCCTAAGACATGTTTCCCATTCCTTTTGTTTTCTCATTTTGGATACGCATGAGACTTGCACAGTGTATTCTGATGTCTTTTACATGCAAATCCTTCAGAAGGTTTTTGGAACAGTGAACAGAACTATCTTACTTTTAAAGCAACAAAAACCAAAACCAAAACAACCACTAAATTTAATCTCAAAACACTCGTCAACCAAAGTGCCCATGCTTTTGAAAAAAAAACAGCACTACGTGTGTTTTATTAAAAACACATTTTAAACCTGTATTTTTAGTAAAAGTCACCTTGCAGGCTACATTTTTAATTTGTCATATTCATTCATCATTCTTTCAACAAAGAGAGCATTTCATGCGGAAATATATCTAAGAGCAACTGGCAATGGTTTAAGAAAGTATTTGGATCGTTGGTTTTTGTTGTTGTTGAAATTACAGGCTAGTTTGTAGGTCTACTGTGTAAAAATGGCCCCTTTTTATTAAATTAGTGAGTATAATACACAGTGGATCATTTATCTCTGTATTCCTGTTAATGAGGGGGAAGCGTCAGCTCCTGCAGTCACTCAATGCCATAGGCATCCAATTATTGTTCATAGTGTACTGGTAAAGTACAGTGTATCACCCCCTACCACCACCTACCCCCCCCCCCCTTCACAAAGTCTCAACTACATTGTAATCAGGGGTAGACTAGCCCCAGAGCAGTCTACGCCAACACTGCTGGCGTACATTTACTCATCATAGATGAGTCTAGGGAGAAAAACAGGGGGGAGATGGGAGCCATCGCTCGCAAAAAGGATGAGAAACGAAACTGATAAAGATCTAAGGGACGGATTTTATGAGTTTTATAAGATTGGGATGCCTCCTAGATTGAGGGAGTTCTATAAAGTGCTTCTGGGGGAAGTATCTTCATTGCTAGACAAGTGGATCAGGAAGTGGGGGAAATATTTTAGGGATTTAAAGAAGAAAAACAAACAATTTCCGTGGGCGGAAAATATGCAGAATGTCAAGACAGGTTTCTTCCATGGTAAAACGTTCCCCACGGGTGCTGAGTATTTAAGCTATGGAACGAGTATGCAAAATGTCCGAATACAAATCCTCAGCTGGCATAAACTTCCTCCCAGGTGCAGTGAAGAAATTATGGTAAGTGCGGCTCACTTGTTTGCCTGGGCCCAATTTCATCCCTCTGTTTATTGTAGATCTAAAGAACAGAACAGATAAATAGGTCAGCAAGGAACTTTTTCCTAGAATGAATATGATACGTGCACAATCCCGCTGTATGAGCCATGAAATTGGCGCCCATTGTGTGTTACGGATACACAGTGCATCCATCATTCTGTATATGTATGTAGGCCAATAGGGTGCTGGGAACCACTCAGCCAGCCCACCATAACAATCTCACAGAAAGTTAAATGTATAAAATATTAGTAGTTTTAAACGGGTATTGTACCTTTTCGTTCCAGGGCTTAATTGGGTTGATGGGTCCATTTTACAGTCTATTTCATGGGTGTTCATACTGTAACATGAGTATTGTATGAGAACAGTCTGCCTAAGCTGTATAATTGGTTCATGTGCAATGTATTGATACAGTGTGTATGTGTTTATGTCCATTGACATTGTTACCATGGAGGTAACCTCTGTATGAACCCCTACGTATTGTACGTAATGATTGTAAAGTGTACATTTTAGGCTGTATCCGAATTGGCGGCTACAGCTATGGCTATGACTGTTGCTAAGGGTGTTGCTAAGGACATCCTGTACTTCAGTGCTTGATGACGCGGTGATCCAGCCGTAGCCCTAGCTGCCAATTTGGACATGGCCTTTTAATACAGTTAGTATAATTATTATATACCTGGGCGAATGGGATAATCAACAAGTCACTGTAACTCTACACAATATCACCATAGAGCAAGGGTATCACTAAATCCCTAATTAAAAACCCACACCCTGGTTTTGTCCTGAGTTGTTTTCTTAACCTTGGGTGGGGGGGGGTGGCACTTGCAGGTTTGAATGTTGAGCTACATTTATGTACATGTACGTTTTCCTGTACTTGATAGTGTTGTCCAATTAACACTAATTAACTGGTATTTCCTTAACGAAAATGAAGGTCATGAAGGTACATACATGTACATGTACAGTGTAGTTGGCCTGGTTAAGGGCACCAGACTCAAGCTCTGGTGTTTCTGATCAGCAGAGTGTGGGTTCCTGTTCCAGTTAATGGCACTTGTGTCCTTGAGCAAGATACTTGGCCATAATTGCACTGTCCTTCAGATGGGACATTAAGCTGTACATGTAGGATTGGTAGTGCACATAAAATAACCCAGAACACTTATCGTGGAATAGTATATTTTATCCCTGGTGTTTCTGGTTCATGTATGTAGCAAGCACCATTGATTACAGGTTTCCTCAGGCTTGCGATCTACAGTGATTAAGTTCACTTATGAGGCATCCTTGGTTTCATTACCAGAACATAAATAATGTACATCCCCCATCATTAATCCATAATAATGACAGAGAAAGCAAGTTACATACTGTACTTGTTCGTGTGTTTGACATTTTTAAGAGGAAATTTCAAGGTCCCCGATCGAAAAATGTAGTTTGCTTTGTGTATCCAGAGCCCTTTCTCTAATTCTTGATCAAGTATATAATTCAGACCGAACATTTTAATGTTGAATTGTATGCACCTACACGTTACGTACACACATGAGAAACATTAAAAGACATTTAAATTTGGTAAACATGAAAAGGGGATTCTATGCAACAGCGTCATGGCAGTGGGTTCAAAGAATGTTTTCAGGGAAAAGAAATTCTCAGGTAGCCAAAGCATGTTGATGCATTCTCCACGATAATTTAAACACGTGATTGAAAACAAAATTTTGTTTACAGATGGTTTTGGTTTAACAATGATTCAGCATTAGAAAAGACAATTCCAGTTGTCTGAAAGTAAAAACTGAAATTGTGTTTTTTCCTGCTATAATTGCTTAGTCATTGAAACTTTTTCTCTCACTCGAAAATATGCATTAACAACTCAAGCTGGGAGATCAAGCATGTGAAGGCCAAATGCGACCTTTTGTTATAATCAGGTGTTTTCATTGTCATTGTTAAGTTGTCGTGGTCGGCGCCTGCGCACTTTGGGACTGGCAAGGAATATTGGATAACAACTTGAGTTTACAGGGTCAGGTTTATTTTAATTTGTCAATCATGCTCAACGTTTTGGTTTTTTTATTTTCTCTCTCTTGATTTCTCCCACATACCCTGTTTTTGGTGGTTTTTTTGTAAATAAGTGTCTATGTAACCAAAATAGATAAGTAAACATCTGCAACGAAAGCATCATGATTGCCAGAGTTGAGTGTGATTAACATTATTATTGGGTCCGGGTGTAAGGTCCAGCTGGTTGAGTGGTTGGCTTTTTGTCAAAACCCCTGCATGAAACAAAACTGACTCACGCACACGCATAGGTAGCATTTACTGAAAAAAACCCTGTTGCAACCGAACATGGCTGGAAACAAGGGTTACAACTTTGAGGTGTTGGACAAGAAGGCGAAATGGCTGTGGAGCCCAAAACGGGACAGAGAGAACAAAAGTGTGAGCCCGAAACAGGACAGAGAGAGCAAAAGTGTAAGTACGCTTTAAACAGCGGAGCATAATCACTGCGGTGGAATTGAACAGCAATTGTGTAGAGAAGAGTTTAGGCCTAACCTCTTTGAAGGACAGTGTACACGTGTATACTTATAGTCTGTAAACACTTTAGTATTTGTACATGTACAATGTACCTCTCCATGCAGCTCAGATACAAATGTCATTAATTTGTTTTGATTAGTGTTGTATAGTACAGTACATCAATGTTCATTTCAAATGTGATGTACATATATTACGTGCATACATGTATGTGACATTGTAGATCTTAATTTTCACGCTTCAATGTTTTTCTGCATAATATATACAGCTGGAAAGGGCTGAATTTTGTAACATCAGCTTTTCCCACTGGAAATATCTGTACAAATAATACAGCCATGTGTTTGAAACAAAAACATTTGTTTTAGTTTTAGAAAGGATTATGTATGTTTACACGTTAACATCAGTTAATACTTGAGATGTTGTAAATTTGGGATATGACCTTTTTGATTGAATGGCGGGAGGTCAAATCACTGCTGAAGGGTTGTCTTAATATCATAATGAAGAGATTATGTTTTGATATTTTTGTAGGACACCTGTTCTGGACAAACATGTACGACTATAAATCTCACACTCTCAAGATTTAAGTCCGAAAGTCCCACACAATTCTTTGCACAAATCTCATGCATTAATGCAGCGGTACAATTTGTAGCTCTACATCCACAAGTATGTCAAGCAATTGATCAAATGCACCTGCGATGTGGAAATCTCATAGAGAACTGTTCCATTGCAGTAGAAGGTCACGCAAACATCAATGTGATAAAGTGGTTGTACAAATGCAGACATGCATCTATGCATTGCAATGTGTTTATTCTGTTGAAAAAACCCCAACAAATTAATGAATTTGTTAGCAAGCAGTATACAGTCAACTTATTGTGGGCCCCTGCTTCAAGTACTTCTAGGGCTGGGGTACATATTTTACACTTAGGGGTTTTGCAAAGCAAAGAAACCTTCAAATTTAACCAAAATGTTCTTATTGATGATAATGTTTCAGATATTCAGTATATTGTTTAGGCCTGATACTTCACAGAGGCAACAGAAGCAATTGCCTCCGTTGCCCCCTGGGCCCAATTTCTTAAAGCTGAACAACAAATTTCTTTGCTAAGCAAGAAATGAGTGGGGTACATGTACTAGTTACAGCAATGGTAAATGTATGGTATTCTGGCTGGTAACCTATTTTTCTTAAGCAAGAGTTTTCTGTGCTTAGCAAGTTTTTGTGCTTACATGCTTTATGAAATTGGGCCTTGGTCATTGCCTTGGTGCCCCTTGAAATGTTCCAATAGAATTAGAAATTTAACAAGGAGAAAACGCCTTGGTGCCCTTGGTAATTATCAGGGTAATCAGTGCTCGATTTTGGAGAAAAACATCCACAAGACCACAGGGCTTGTAGGTCAAAATGTTTATTGGACCATCCTTTCTTTTACAAGACCAGAATCAAAATGAGGGAAAAAAACATCTACACAGTTTAACAATACAATAAACTGTTTTTATTTGAACAAAACACTAAGACATGATTTATCTCATTTGTCTTTAAAATTGGAAAACATTTATCAGACTCAAAGTCAACAATTTAGCATTATTTTTTTTAATTAAAGAGGATACACAGTGAGGTATTATTATTATTCAATTGGAAAACACAAGACTCAAAGTCAACAATTTAGCATTATTTTTTTTAATTAAAGAGGATACACAGTGAGGTATTATTATTATTCAATTGGAAAACACAAGACCGCTGGACTTGTCTGGTTGTGAGTTTATTGGCCCGACGCTGAAATCACTGGCCTCGGGCCTGTGGTCCAGTGTAAATTTTCAGCCCTGGGCCCAATTTCATAGAGCCGCTTGCTTACTAGAATAAGGTTACCAGCTAATAAAATAGCAGTCAGTTTGTACGATTTGTGGCTGGTATCCTGCTCATTTATGCTTAGCAGAAATTTGTTCAGCAATATTTGCTGCTTTGAAAGCAGCTCTATGAAATTGGGCCCAGGTAATTATGAATCTTGTCCTATATCTTGAATGGAAATGCAAGATGTCAAACCAAGGTTTGTTGAAATAGAAAACCCATTCTTGAGGTGTACACTTTACAAATTTGTTCATTTGGTGTGATGCATTTTGATCACTTACACATGTGTTGGGAAAATGATGACGTATGTACCATTGATTATGAATGCTGAGGTTCATATTACGGAAGTGGTGTTAAACAAAACAGGCTGAATGCGTTTCAGGGAATCATTTGTTTGAAGTGGTCTCTGTAGGGTAATGGCTGGATGGATCATATTATGATGGGTAGGCTGGAAGACACTTTACACTAGGAGAATTTCCTAGCAAATTCCCAGGAAAATTTTTCACACTTGGATGGGTAAACCTGGCAAACTCCTGGGAAATTGCGATTTCTCAGGAAAATAGCTACTCCCTGCTTGGGAGTAGGGTTACATGTAGGAGAGATAACCCCAGGGTTAGCATACTGAGTGTTCATTCTTCCCAGGAAAATTGTATTGATGTGTGAAACGAGCATGGGGTGGCAAACTCCCCGGGAATTTCCTGGGGTTTTTTTTCCTGGGAATTGACTTTGTATAATGTGAAAAAGGCTTTGTGGGATTGTGAAAATTGTCACAGATTTTTATAAAGTAATGCAACTTTAATTGTCTGCTAATCAATGCACCACATGTACAAATGTAACTCTACTGGAAAGTCAAATAGGCTGGTCACGTTTCCTGTAATGAGTATGGGTGTCCATTAATTAATGTGCATTTAAGAGACCCTGGGACGGGACACATGGTTGGTCGTTGGAAGTGTAAATTCATTCCAATTCTCTTGGTTTTTTAAAATCAAAGAAACAATATTATTTGTGTTTTAACCTATGATATGTGTTGAGCACTTTATACTGAGTACTTTCTGTGGAGAAAAAAAAATCTATAGACATACATGTATTCCTCGGGCGGGATTCAAACCCAAGATCTTTGTCATTCTAGAGCACATGTCCTACACCACCACTAGACCTCATGTCCTACACCACCACTAGACCTCTGAGCTTTCCTGGTAGCTAAAGGTCACTTCAAACTCTAAAACACAAATAATATTCTTTATCCCCAATTTTAACATCTAGTACATGATACTGTATACCAAAGGAAAAACGGTGAAGTGTGTTTGTGCACTTTGATAGTATCATTTGATTCGTTCATTTGGGGGCATTTCAAATGCAAGTTTTGTGAAATATTTTGATGGTGCTTTCGATGGGAATGTTTATGTGTACGTTTAGTCTGGATACCAATCATCGATATGTCTGGCAATGGACCTTGAGGTGGTTTTTTTTTGTGTAATTATGTGAACAATAATATAGTAAAAAGGTGTTGCAGTGCCTGGATGCGGTTTCAAACATTGATCGGAGAAAAGAAATTTTTTAATTAAATTTTGTTTTTTATTAGCTGTGCACTATGTGTATGTAATATTTGCCAGATGAAAATGCTACAGTTTATTACCAAGAGAGAGCCTGGAACCTGGGCACCGTTGCTCTCAGAAACATGTAAACATTGTACATTGTACATAGTACTTGCACAATATACACATTTATTGTTTTTTCAGTACAACGGTGTACTCCCTGCCAACATTTGACATTATACTTGACCCTATGTCATTAAAAATTAACATCATAATAATTGTGTACTTTATTGAGTGTCGTGCGTAGAAACTACCCCAAAGCACTGAACCGGGTGAACAAGATATACAGGGAATGAATCAAGGCTAACCATTAACTTTGTAAAGTTACTTAGCAAAACAAAATGCAGTAACCTAAAATCAGCACCAAATATTACAAACTTTTTTTCATTGCCAACATCTGCACAGATTTTTTTTTTTTTTTTTTTAAACAGTATTATTTCTGCTTGGCATCCTTGTGAAATTAGGCTATTGTCCCAATTTCATAAAAGCTGGTTAGTGCGAGAACAAAGTATTATAATTTGCCCAGCCAGAATGAAATACAATCCAAACTGCACTGTGCCTGATACCCAACTTTTCTTTTTTTTTGCGAAGAAAATTTCGTACAAAATATTTTTTCGCTATTAACAGCTATAAAATTGAGCGTATGTAATTATTGTAGATATGACTGACATTCATCGCCGTCAGGATTTGATTACAGTGCTTATACAATACTAAATAAATATTTTTTTACTCCGGATGAAAAAAAAAAAAAAAAAGGCACAACAGCTGTCCAGCTTCCTGAGCTTGCTGAGGAGCAAACAACTTCAATTCGAAAGGAAAAGGATGAGTGTATGTAGACAACAAATCATAAATTACTAGCTGGCTTCCATCAAGGTCAACTTTTATCCGCAATCAATATCCCTACGATGTGGCTATTCTTGTCTCTTTTATTGCGTAAAACATTTTTAAATTTCTCACAAAAGATACGCACTTAATACCTGTACATGTTGCTTATAATGTGCACACACACATACATGTACCATGAGATCACTCAGTCATATTTTGCATCCTTGTGGAGACATCTTTTGTTCTTTCCTTTGTCCCTGTACTTTGTTCACAAACCTCCTTGTGGAACATCCCTCTCTTTAAAGAGGAAGGGTAATGTCAAATTCTATTTTGTGATGTACTCATTTCTCAATAGATAGAGTCCTCATGTGAGTGGGGGGAAAATTACAAGTCTCTAACCTCACATCTAAATGGTTTAAATAGCCATTGCATACCACACCCTTACAATTAGCTGGGTTTCTAAAAAGGTTTTCAGATACAGTTTTCTCTAATATGACTTCATTTCAGAGGGAAAACATTGTTCTAGTATGAACTTCATAGTAAATCAGTAAGCTTTCAGACTAAAATTAAACAATAACGTTTTTTATCCTTACCAATCCTGTATAGTACCTTTAATTTAGTACGCAATATTAGGGCAGTGTTAGCTCTGCCTCAACGTGTACAAAATGTCATACATTGTACAAGTACAGTTTACTCATACATGTATGCACATCATGTGTGAAGGTATGTGAATTAACCTAAAGTGAACTCTTAATAACTGTACTGAGATTTAGCACTGTTAAAGGTTAAATCCGTCTGAATGAATCAAGACTTGTCACTGTCCACTCTCAAGTGTAATTCAACAGTAATGTAGATGAATACATTATCCATTTTAAATGTGTTACTGTTATGGGAAATAGGTTGGCCTCAGACCGGCAGCCTTGCATGTTGATTGTGTTTTCAGTCCCTACTTAATTGCTAGGGTCCCCCCCCCCCCATTTGGGTTATCCTCCCGCATCTAAAATTGAACATTTCTTCAGCATCTCCTTTCATCCCATTATTGGCGCTTGCGCTGTTGGATGTGTCATGTTCATGTACACTTTCCTAAAGAGAATTTTATTTTAAATTAACCCATCCCACAAACCCTGGGAATTTATTTAACCTTTCTCAGTTGAATTGCTAACCCTTGCAAACTCCAAGGAAAAAGCAATTTCCCCGGGAAAAAGCTACCCCTGCTTTGGGAGTAGGGTTAAGCCAAATAACCCCTGGGTTTATAGCATCTTGAGTGTGCATTTTCCCCAGGAAAATTGCATTAAGTGTGAAAGGAACATGGGATGGCAGTGGGGTTAAAATTCCCCGGGAATTTCCTTGGATTTTTTTCCCTTGGAATTGGCTCGGTAGTGTGAAATGGGCCCAAGGATACGTTTCCTTTCAGAAGTGCCCTTTACTGGGGAAAAAATTGCTTTGACCCACAAGAACAAAGTGTGTGTTAACTTGGCTCACTGTGTACATTACACAGCCATAATGATTCACATCTTTTTGTTAATGTCTAGCGTATGTTTACAATCGCATACAGTGTACGCCAATGCAGACTTGATCTTTACGCCTTTTCTACCCCCCCTCCTCCGCCCTGCCCCCGCCCCTGCAAATTTGCATGATTGCAATCTACTTACAAGCCATTTCACCTAATGTCAAACCGCCAGATGCATCTGCCATTATTCCACCAGTGGGCGTAATGAATTAATGCATTCCTCAATTATTCTCCCAATTATGTGCTGAGAATTCCAGGTTAAATTCTGATTCTTGTTGCCCTGGCAACCTTTTTGTATAACATTGTCCTTCAGAATTGTCAACAGATGCAGAGATGAGAAATGTCAACATTTTATCTGAATTCAGACTTTTTGATGTCTGCCTAGTGAAAAATTGAGCTGTAATTTTCTCCAAATTTACAGAAATCTTGCTCTCTGATCTTCTCTAGTACTGAGGATACTGTTCCCAGAAGCTCCTTGAAATCTATTTATAACTCCAAGGGGTTACTCAAAGGTGGAAATGCCGGCATTTCAGCTTACCTCCTTCAATTTGGATCCTAGTTTCAGACCTTTTTGTCAGCGAGGACTCTCACCCCTGCAGATGCACCTTTTCTTGTTAAGAAGCGGGACAAACTTTTGCCAATCATTTCTTAAAAGAGATTGGGCAACATTCATGTACATGTGCATGGTGAACACGTGTTTCATAACGCTTTACAATTAATCTTATCTCCAAATAATCAATCTTATCTACAAACAATCAATCTTAAACTCCTCAAATTTACAATCAATCTTATCTGTGTTTCATAAAGCAAGTTAAGCTTGATATCAACCTTAACTTACTCTTCAATCGATCTTAGTCTTACACTTGATCCAAATCAGTTGTAGAAGCAAATTAATCAATCTTAAGTCTGAAATGTGGTTTTCGCGAAAATTTAAAAAATTTCAGTTTATTTTTTGATTCAATAAGCATGCCTCTCCAAAAGCTTTTATTAGAGAACTGTCGCACTTTCCGTGGGAAGAGAATATGTAGAGGTACAGAGAACCCTCTGGATCATTGAATGAGGTTTAACATTTACAATAAATACATATTAAGGGTTCTTTTTCGTCAATGACAACAACAAATTATATTTTAAATTTATAAACTTTGATTTAATGTTTTTATTTTGTGGAAAGGATTTATTCAAGCAGGTCACGGCAGAAATTGCAGTGCCACTTCCCCTTTTTTGTTCAAAATCTTTTTTCAACTTCACAAAGCTTCATATTCTTTTTCCATGGAATTTTTTACCAGTGAAGCCAAGGGGAAAATGTTCATTCAAGTGTCCCAAGACCTGCTAAGCCAGCCCAACAAGCGAAACTTAAGGGACTGAAATATTGGCATTAACCCAATTAGGAGATTTATGGACGTTTTCCGGAACAGCAACTATATTTTGAGTTAAATTAATATATTAAATAATTTCTGCATTTATGAAATTTAGGAGATTTATGGACGTTTTCCGGAACAGCAACTATATTTTGAGTTTAATTAATATATTAAACAATTTCTGCATTCATGAAAATTTGAGACGACATTGTAAGACAATAATTACAAACATTACTGATGCATTGAATGTCAAATCAGAACAGGTGACAGCAAAACTTGGACATTAAAAAGCAGTTGCAGAATATAACCAAAATAGTAAAAACTGCCTTTAAAAAATAAACATTCAACTCATGACAAATTATTTACGAAGTCTTAGTTTCTTCCAATTTTCATTTTATTTTATGAGGACAATTAAACTATAAAAACATTGACAAGTTTGCTTTAACATTATCATATATCTTCAATACATCATATCATTATATCAAATTAATTCAATTTAATTGGCAAGAATTTAAATTAACAAATAGTTAGATATGAGATTAGTTATAAAAAGAAAATAGGTCAATTTAAGTCACAGCCATTTTGTTTTCTTTGTTCAACCCAAAATTAAATTAAAATATACCCAGTAAGTTTATTACCTTGTGGTCTATTACTTGAAGCATACAATTTGTAACAATTCAGCCTTAACAATAAATGAAGTGCATTTTAAATAATTGATAAAATTAATTAAATATTTAATTTTTTGGTCATACTGATTGGCACTTACCTCACATAACATGTACGGTTTTGAAATTTGATATAATCAAGAGAGCTCGATTCAAGAACAATTTGTTTTCAACAATGTAAATAAATGTTATTGGTGGGGGAACAACATATGGGCAAAAGAGTTAGAATTTTAAACTTAAAAAAAATACACAAGAAAGATGAACACGTAAAAATAACCTCAGGGTACTGAAAACACAAGTGCATAAAATTTGTTGAAATAAAAAAATTGCCAAAACATTGCATTAAAAATGACTGAAGACGTTAAAGACTGGAGGCAAATTAAAATGCCTCTCTGGACAGCTGGGCCTTCCCTCAAGAAGTCCATCTTATTGTTTTCAATCCTCAATAGCTCTTTTTCCACTGGCCTTTGGACTTGGTCATCACTGTTCTAAGAGCATGTTAATATTGTTGTTGCTGCATGCTGTTGACATTGTTGTTGCTGTTACTGAGATTGCCGCTGCTTTTGATGACATTGCTACTGCTGCTGCTTATCAAGTTACAGGTTGTCTCATCCACCTGTGATTCTGAATCCTGTAATTTTGATTCCTGCAAGTATAAAAAAATGCTGAAATATGATTACATTCATATTTACTGAGTGCTGGGTGATTCAGCTAGACCTTTCAAAGATTTGTTCTTTGGTTCTAAGGCTACACTTACATAAACAATATCTTGTAACTAACTTACCCAACTGTACCTCAAGTGATAAATGATTGGTCTCTGCGTCCTGCCCATCAATCCCATGTTTCGAATGTGGTGCCAAGGCATCCTGAACACTTGCTCAAGTGTTGGATTTGTCGGAGGTACTGGTCCACCACCTGAAACAATTTAGGAAAATTATAATCATGTCATTTATTTCTTAAAAACAAAAAAACATTAAGTTGACTAGTTGGACTATAGCTTAAAACAGGGAAATCATGTCACAAGTTTTTAAAAAATGAACATAGATCCAGTTATGCTATTGTGTACACTTTGTACACATTATGGGGTTGATAATCAAGCTTAAAAAGTGAGCAGCTATGTGTGGCTTTTTGTTATTAATATTTTTTATTACAAGGATAACATTAATTTTGTTACCAAATTTAAATTTAGAATGACTCAATTTAATATTTACCTTTTTTGGCAGTGTTTCGCTTTCCCAAATAGCTTGTGAGAAGTGCTTTCACAAAGTCTGCCAGTACCTGCAGCTCAGTAGCAGCTGAAAGTTGTACATCTAGACCCGTTGCCTTTGTCAAAAAATAAAAGAAGTGGAAAGTTAAGGAAAATTTTAAAAACAAATATTTTAAAAATGCAGTAAAAATTGTCATTGGTTTTAATAAAATATTGACTGCCAAACATGTATAGTAAAGTGTTGAAAATCAGACAATTAAGATAATTATAAAAACATTATAAAATTTGAATGAAGATGTGTATTTACTATTGCCTACAGTTAACAGAACTAAAAATTAAGGCCTCAACAAGACCCCCCCCCCAACCCACACACAAGAAAATAAACGCCCCATTCCCAACAAACAAACAAAAACAAAAAACCCAAAACACACACAACACTAACAAAACATTGATCTATAAAAAAAACTTTAGTGACTCAACTAAAATTAATGTACCATCCGAAACTAAGGAAATGCTGGGGTGCTCTGCCAATGCCGAGTTTGCAATAAAAATATTTCCCCGAATACAAATTATTTCAATTAAAATATATATATATTTAATAAAATATTATTATGATTTTGGTTAAAACATCTTTAGAACCAAAGGGATTTGATGTTGAAACTAATCTTTAGATTTTTCTAGTCACAATAGGCAGTGTACCTTGAATTTTATATTTTACTTTCGTGAACATATTTTTGGCCTTTTTTGTTTCATTGAATTGAACTGCACGTGTATGCCAAATTATCAATGACTGATGCTCTATTTCTTCACAAAGAAAGCAGTTTCATGTACGAAATTTTCACATTTTGTGTAGTGTATTAGTTACTCCTTACATTAGTGAAGTATCACTTTTTTATTTGAAGGAAATTGGATAAAGCAGAAGAAACAAAATTGGTTACAAAAACGCTAACCACTGCCCTCGTGCATGCACCGTGACAGCACCACTATTTTGATGGGGAAATGGACACAGTTGCACCGTTGCTGTCACTCCATGATTCACGCTATGACCATAACTGTGTCTAGTGACCAGAAAATTGCCACTTTATTTACACTAAATAAAAGACATGACATCTTCAATTACTGTACTGTCTAGCCAAGAAAGAACACACACTTCCCACACAAAAATCAACAACAAAACGTATAAAATCTACTCACCACTCACGCTGAAAAACAAGATGGCCGACTTGAGAAAAGTTTTGACAGCTCAAAGTTGCTCTCTGTGTCAAAGGTCGCGCTTTAGCCTCTGTCAATAATATTTAAGTCTTAAGATACAATTAATATTAATCTTATCTTAAACTCGATCGATCTTACGCTAAGATTGATTTTATGAAACAGAATTTAACAATTAATTGTAGACTAAGATTGATTCAGACTTAAGATTAATAGTTAAGATTAATTGTTTAATGTTCTTTATGAAACACCCCCCTGATACGTGGTACAGACTGGAATTCGGGCCTTGTGGCCCATAACATTAAGTGCTATACAGTGCACAATTCTATGGTAAGCAGCGCCATGAAAAGGAGCCCAGTCTTGACCATGTTTGTCTCGTCCCCGTGTTCAATAGCTATAATAAATACTGCCTCTCAATACACCGAAGTGGCATCAGACTATTTTTACCCCTCTGGCCTCAGTTTGGTCAGGCCGTGTCCGAATTGGCGGCTACAGCTACAGCTCGGGCTAGATTTCCCGTGTCATCATACGTTGGAGTATAGGACGTCCTTAGCAATACCCCTAGCAACAGTTGTAGCCGTAGCTGTAGCTGCCAATTCGGAAATGGCCTTACATTATTTTGAATGGGAGAAAATCAAGATGGCTGCTCTGTAATAAAGATCCATGCCATTGTGAGCGCTCACATGCTGATGATACCCACCAATAAAAGCTCAAGTGTAGCAATTTCACCGAGTTATGTTACAGTTTGAAGTACACTCGTTTGTAAGGAGACGTGTTTTCTCATCCGTAAGTAGACGGTGACTGAATGTGGCAAAATAGAAACTATTCCCTACAAATATTCTTCAATTTTATTCACAAATATATTATTTGTGAATAAAAACGAAGGAAAGAATAAATGGCCTGATAATTAGATTTTAATGACACATTACAGTTTGTTTGATGAGATATTCCTCGTACACAGTACAATTTTACGTGTTTTTTGTGCACATGTTTAGTGTATATGTACAGACCTAATATTTTGTTTTTGTAAAGGGCTTGCAATGTCATTTTTCCTTTGTAAAGGGCACCTGTAAATTTGTACTGAAACATTTTCCAAGGGCACCAAGACAATGACCAGGGGCATGGAGGCAATAAGTTAGATTAGAAGAATGTGTAGTACAATGACTTGCTTAGTCACAAGTTACTGCTTAAATTTGAATTCCTCAGACTGCATGTACATGTATATCGACAGTTGCTTTGTCACATTATTCAGGGCAAGCTTTTTGCGTAGTTACATTTAAAGAGACGGCAAACACACATACCCAATTCTTAATGAATGTATGTGGCACAATGGTACATGTACCAGGGTTTGCTCTGGAGGTTGCTATGCAAAAGCTTGCCCCGAACCATTTGACAAATGGCAACTGTCGCTATAGTCTGAGCAAATTAAATTTAAGCGGTAACTTGCAACTCAACAAGTCATTGTACCAGACATTCAAATCTAACTTGCAAATGGCTTATTGCCTGCATGTTCACACATACGTGTACATACATGTACAGTATGTACGTATGTACAATATGAACATGTACACTGTACTGTTGTACTGTTTCTTTAATTTTACACTCAAAACCACCTGAAAGACAGTCTGTTCAAACAATGAAAAAGATTAATAGCTTCACTAAAAAGGTTTGATGTAGTGTATACCTGCTATGGCAAGCCATATGCCCAATAATTCGATAAACAGTGTTTATCACCGATAAACACTGTTTTTCGCCGATAAACACTGTTTTTCGACCGATAAACACTGTTTTTCGAGAAAAACTATGTTTATCACTTGATAAACACAGTTTATCTTGATAAACACTGTTTTTCGCCGATAAACATAGTTTTTCGCCGATAAACAGAGTTTATCGAGATAAACATTGTTTATCAACTGATAAACACTGTTTATCGAAAAACTCTGTTTATCGCTTGATAAACAGAGTTTTTCGCGGTGATAAACAGAGTTTTTCGATAAACACTGTTTATCAACTGATAAACATAGTTTTTCGAAAAACTGTGTTTATCGGTCGATAAACAGAGTTTTTCGATAAACTCTGTTTATCACTTGATAAACACAGTTTTTTGATAAACATAGTTTTCGATAAACACAGTTTTTCGCCGACGCCAAGTGCTCAATAATTCGATAAACTCTGTTTATCACTTGATAAAGAGTTTTTCGATAAACTCTGTTTATCACTCGATAAACACAGTTTTTCGCCGACGCCAAATGCTCAATAATTCGATAAACAGTGTTTATCATTCGATAAATAGTGTTTATCATTCGATAAACATAGTTTTTCGATAAACATGGTTATAAAGTCTGCCTCGGGAGGGCGCTGTCCTGCAGATTTGCGCTCAAATTATTGGAGAGTTTGTTGTCGACACGGTGACAGTGTGTCCTATTTCATGAAATTAAAGGAACATTACAGAATTGGTTTTTGCTAACAAACCCGTTGCTGGCAGTGTAAGCACTTTATATAATCCACCATATACATAAACTGACAAACCTGTAGAAGTTTGAGATCGATCGGCCATCTGGGTCACGAGAAAATAGTGAAAAACCGATTTACACATTTGCATGTGTTATACAATGCATGAATAACACGCTCATGAGCGATAAACTCCAATCGGAAATTAGTTTTATTTATTTCTCATCAAATATGGCAAATATGGGTTTCCACAGTTCCCCGTTTCGGGTTTTCCGTCCTCCTACATCTAAAACAACATTTCTTACCTAACGTTATTCATCCTGTTATTAGCGCTTGTACGCGTTGTGTTGGATATGTAAGGAAATAAATTTCATATCCATATGATTATATTACTTAGTCTGCGTTTTAGGGATGCTGGTAAAATCTGTTAACGATTTTTACCTCTCGAAAGCTCGAAGCAAACATGAAACAGGATGAAAAAGGGGTAACAGGGTAGGATTTGCAGCCCGTTCGACTCTATTTGGTAGTGGGGGCGACTAAAGGCTTCGATAAAGCCACCAAGAGTAGTGCATGTAACAGTAACTTCATGGTTTGCAAACCATTGAAGTTGTAGACAATTAAGACAATACGGGGAAAATTAATGTTATAAACTGATCAATTTCAACTGTTTCGCATGTGACATAGAAATAGTTACACCCGGCGCGGTATATACCTCGCAGCAGCTGCATTGACAAGAGCGCACAGCTCTGCAAGAGCGGGCACCATGGCGCCCTCTTTAGACGGTGTACGAATAACCATGTTTATCGAAAAACTATGTTTATCGAAAAACAGTGTTTATCAGTCGATAAACAGAGTTTTTTCGCGATAAACTCTGTTTATCGGCGAAAAACAATGTTTATCGAGTGATAAACACAGTTATTCTCAAAAAACAGTGTTTATCGACTGATAAACACTGTTTATCAAATTATTGGGCATTTGGCGTCGGCGAAAAACTGTGTTTATCGAAAAACTATGTTTATCAGTTGATAAACAGTGTTTATCGAAAAACTCTGTTTATCACCCCGAAAAACTCTGTTTATCAAGCGATAAACAGAGTTTTTCGATAAACAGTGTTTATCAGTTGATAAACAATGTTTATCTCGATAAACTCTGTTTATCGGCGAAAAACTATGTTTATCGGCGAAAAACAGTGTTTATCAAGATAAACTGTGTTTATCAAGTGATAAACATAGTTTTTCTCGAAAAACAGTGTTTATCGGTCGAAAAACAGTGTTTATCGGCGAAAAACAGTGTTTATCGGTGATAAACAGTGTTTATCGAATTATTGGGCATATGGCTTGCCATAACCTACACATACCAGGGTTCTCCCCATGCACAAGCTAGCGTATCGGGCCGATACGCGCGGATTGCGTGCCGGTAGTTTCACAAATAACATGAAAAGAAAACCATATAAATGCTCCAAATTGCTCAGTAGGGCTTTGAAAACCAAGAAAAACATTAGAAAAGAATTAGTAGAATTAGTAGAAACATTCCGAAGACCTTGTTTCAAATTCAGCGCGCTTCGGCCAAACATCCCAAAATTTTGGCCCAGGTTGCCCACAGTTTTGAAAAAACCTGGGGAGAACCCTACCTTTATTCTCAAGAATGAGTTAACAACAAAATTGATGATGTGCTAACAATTTCGGACTTACATGAGTTGAGATGGCGAGCATCGAATAGAAGAGAATGGAGAAAGATGGTATTACTATAAACCCTTTATAATCAGCTACTTACATTATGGAATGGTTAGAATGATTTCTTTTCATTATTACATGTTTAATTTGTGCAAGTGATTGGGTCTTTAAGATGGTACTCGTCACTATTTTGAAGGTATTATACAGGATTGGTAGAGCTGACAAAATAGTCACAGACAGTGTTAATGTTTTTGTGATCAACTGTACATGAAAAAACAAACCTATGAAAATTTGGCTTAATCTGTTGTGAGAGTCAGGAGAAAAAGTGAACAAACATGCACAATTTTCAGCAAGTTAAACACATTGTCCTTAAAGGGACACGTTGCCTTCAAATCTCATGAAATTTTACTGTTTGGAGGTGTTCCTTATACTTATTAAGAGTTGTTCGTGCAATAACATGCCTTTAATGTGTTATAATTAGTGAATGGTGATTAAAAAAAAAAACCATTGCCATCTGACCCCGAGATCTGCCCCGCGAAACGTATACGTATTTCCAGCCGTAAATACCACCGTCCATGTAATGGGCAAAATGCGCGACGAACAGTCGCTACGCTAGTGCCGTAGTCAGTGGCCTGGTAAACCAGTCAGATCTCCTTGCTCTATGGTCAGATGAAAACCGGGTAATAATCTCATTTTCTACCTCGCTCGCAACTTGTAAACCGAGCTAAAGCTAGCTCAGTATTGGGTCCGAAATATCCCCAGCCGCATATTCAGAATATTAGAACACATGCAGTACAGGGAGGAGACAAACTATCACATTTGGTTCACCTCCCTGTACTGCATGTGTTCTAATCGCCGGCTGGCTATATCGGGCCCAATACTGTGCTAGATTCAGCTCGGTGTTGATTGGAATACAATAAACAGATGGTAATCGTAACATTTTTAATAAAATAATTGCTCAGTCGTAGTTCAACAGCTGCGACTGGAAATAAGACTAATAGAATTTGTCCGCCATTTATGGGAGTCAAAATCTTGACTCCCATAAATGGCGGAGCGTTTTGTTTCGCGAAGGTCAGCAAAAGCGAAGCATTTCTAAGGCACGTTTGTGTGGATAATTATATTCTACTTTTTAAACATCTTTCCGACCGTGCTCATTATACATCAAATGCTTGTTATAGCCCAAAAGCGCCCAACAGCGCCCAACCCGAAGGCAACGTGTCCCTTTAATTTTGGTTGTAACTACCGAAATCAGCTGTTGCGTTTGTTTTTTGTTTTTTAGGTTTCAAATACAGTTTTCTCTAGTATGATTTCATTTCAGAGGGAAATATTTCGCAGAAAATATGGTTCTATTTTGAACTTCATAATCAGTAAGCTTTCAGACTAAAAACCAAACAATGATGTTTTTATCCTTGCCAATCCTGTATTTAATACCTTTAATACATTGTAGCAGACAGTAACATGTACATGTAGGTAAAATGGTTTATTTTGTACTGCATACATGTACCTGGACATACCGTTACTCTTAAGAATGAGTTACCAACAAAATTAAGGATATGGTGGAAATTTCTCATTACATGAGACATGCCGTGTACATCAATCATATTGGCCAAATTCTTCATTTGACTTTGACAGACCATTATTTTTAAAACGACTGTCGTCATGACAAACATTAATTTAGGTCTGACTGTCACTGATGTACGTAGTGTAGATGTGAAGCCCTGTTTTCTCAGTGCCTTTCCGAGTCCCTCGGAAATAAATCCGTAGACGCCTGGAGTGGGATTAATATTGGTCACATCCACGATGTCAGAATCACATCATTAAATACGTATTGCAGAGCAGGCTGTCGGGATAAGCTCAGTGGTCTTAGCTGGTTCAGACATATGGTCTAGAATGCAGAAGGTCATGGGTTCAAACCTCACCTGAGACTGTTGAGGTTTAATCATGGGACTTAAAGAAAACTGTTTTGGGGTGGTGGGGGGGGGTATCAAAAGCCATTTTAGTTATGGTAGTCATTGTTGCATGTTTTAAAACCAAGATTAAAAAATAAAGATTTGTGCTGAAATATTTTCACTGTGGATCCCATTTTTACTTCACCTTAACGGCCCAATCAAAAGTGTTTTTCGAGACACCCTGCTAAATGCATCAACATGCAACAGAGGATTGTATATTGCACTGTGAAGTGAACTGGTTTACACCAGCCTTAGCCCTGCTAAATGCACTCGATATGCATTCAAGTTGGCTGTGGACTTGTTGTACAATGAACATGAACGTAAGGGCCCTCCTGAAGACGAGCAGAGTATACTGTTCGAAACGTCGAGACCCCACCGGCTCTTTTCAGAGCCAACACTCCTACAAAAGAGTTTTTACACATGGATGTACCCGCAAGATTACTATTTGTTTTTATTTACTTCTTTTGTAGGGGCCCTGCTTAAGATAAAGGAACGTTACAGAACTGGTAATTAAAATTTTCTTTAAGATCACAGATTTACATAAAACTTACACGGTCTAATGATGATGATAGTAGAAAACATCCCTAGAAATATTTCTGTCAGAAATGCCATATTTGATGAGAAATAAATAAAACCAATTTCCGATTGGAGTTTATCGCCCATGAGCGTTTTATTCATGCATTGTATAACACATGCAAATGTGTAATCGGTTTTTCACTATTTTCTCGTGACCCAGCTGGCCGATCGATCTCAAACTTCTACAGGTTTGTCAGTTTATGTATATGGAGGATTATATTAAGTGCTTACACTGCCAGCAACTGGTTTGTTAGCAAAAACCAATTCTGTAATATCATGTTCCTTTAAAGCAGCACAGTGCATCAGAGTATGGGATTTGAGTTGACTGCTAAATGCAACATAATACATCAACCTTTACCAACTGAAGTGCATTTTGTTGCATTTGGCAGCACAAGGTATGATGTTGTTTGGTTAGTCTCAAACTGTCAAACTACAACTTGTTATTTGTAATGAGAAAAAGAAAGAAAGATTAATACATTCAGGCCTGAATGTAAGCAATAGAGACAATTGCCTCTATGCCCCTAGTCATTGCTTTGCTTCCCCTTGTAAAGATCCAATATATAGTTATTTCCCACATAAGAGGTGCCATTTGGCAAGGTAGAATTGGCCTTACAAGAATGAAGTATCAGGCCTGTACATGAGATTTAGTAGGATTTGTGCAAAAGTTACACAGACAGAGTCTGATGACAATCAGACGATAAAATGTTACAATCAAGGTATTACGCCTTACGGATTGTCATTCCAAAACCTCTTAAGAAGACCGTATGCCTCGGTGAGCGTAATTTGTTGCTCAATGCCATGTCAGTCCCGATCATGCCTGTAGATTTATGCGGTTCAAATCAATTGCCAGCGACACGCCGCCCTCCGACCCCGAGAAATACACCGTCGGTCGTACACGTAGACCACTGCATTCTGAGCTGACACTCTGGTACGTTGAAAATGTCATAAGCTTTTTGTGTTTACGTTAGGGGTCAGTCAGATGTACACCGAGCCCTGTATTTTTGGAGCCATTTGGTATGGAGCTATGCTGATAAATGCCGGTGTGGTGCAAAGGGAAGGCTGGCTAATAATACTCATCAGACTATAAGTAGGATCAGTATGTGATAGCGTTATCAATTAAAGGGGACAGCACATCATTCATATGGAAGAGCACAGTTGTTCCAAATTTGCTGTTGTTTTTTTTAAAGAAACATCTTAAAAAAGACTGCTTCTATGTTATCTTCCATTTAAAAAGAAAGAAAGAAAAACAAAATTTTAAATTTAAAACAAAATAAAAAAAGGAACTGTATAGAATACATGTAGTAATACATGTGCATCGTTGGTTTATGAAGAATTAGTTCATTTTAATCCTTGAGTTTTTAAGACACAATCATGGTACATGTACGTGTTATAGTGAGTGATACATACGTACATTTCTTTAATGGTTTTTGAGGATTCATACCAAATTCACTGGTTTTAAGAAACATCATAAAAGGTTTTTGTTGGAGAGCATATTTCTTCCATTCTTCCAAGTTTCCCCTCCATTTTTAAAGAAACATACCAGAATTTCAGAAAAGAACTGTAATGCATCATGGGTTTTCAAAGAGTTTATCCATTTCAATCCTGTGGTTTCCAAGACGTAGGAAGATACATCATTGGCTTTCTGAAGGAGCACTCTTTCCAGTCCTCTAGTTTTCAAGAAACATGACATACATGCAAAGGTACATGTAAATGCATATATGTTGTGGGTTTTTGAAGATGTACAAATGTACATCATTCCAATTCTTAAGTGCTCAATAAACCCATCATAAAAAGGAATGGTACATCATTGATTTTTAAAGAGTAAATCTACTCACAGTCTTCTCGTATCAAGAATCAAGCCAAAAGGGATTACACCTTGCAACAATCCAAACCTCTTACCGGTGTCTTCGTGCAAGGTACGCGGCTATAAACAGCACTCCGCACTAATGCCGTAAGTTTTGCTCAATATACCCGGATCAAAGACAAAAATGCTACCACTAGCCCTCACATGATCACCGCATCGGTGTGCCAGACCTCAGTAGTACAGTCAGTACACGCGAGTAAACATAAAACTTGGACATATACGTGCAAGTACTTCTTTTTGAGCGTTAGTGCGGAGTGCTATTGCTTCTCTTCAACCCAGTGTATTCTGCAAGGGTTAAAGATTGCGAGGTGTTACGGTTGAATACTCCCAAAGGAGTTGAGAAAGTGCCAGGAATGGTTCAAGTTTGAATCGCAATATGTGCACAGCAGGGTTGTCCACCATGTTTTGTTTTTTCGAAACTGAGGGGTTCACTCAAGAGCGAGAAGCCCTTGAAACAGAATAGGGTCAGGGGTCAGCACTCATGAAGAGAACATTTTGATGATGTGTGCTCTTCATTTCAAAAATTAAGGTATCGCAAAGGTTGTTGACGTTAACAGCTTTTCAAAGATTGTTGTGTTTTCTTGGCCTCTATTACATCTACAGTTCTTGCCCTCCTTACATGGAAAGATGGCGGCAGCCATCATTGATTAACTTGGATCGTCTGTTGCTCTGAGCCCGTATGTATAGAACTGAGCCGTGATAATGTATGTGTATGCCTCAAGCGTGTGACTTCAACAGCTCAACTATGGCCCTTGTTGTGGTTCAAAACTAAAAGAAGAAAGCCATTGACTATGTTGTTTGGCATCCATAGATGCGCAACATATCCTTGGGTGGGATTCGAACCCATGACCTTCCAGCATTGCAGAGCAGATGTGTTTTAAACTGCTAGATCACCCCGAGAGAGCAGTTTGTCCTCTAGAGTTAGCAGCCAGTACTGCAATCAATTTTTATTTAGATGTAACAAGTTTGTCAGGGGTAAAGAATCTATATTTATAAATAAATTGTTATCATGATTCAGCACACAGTGTCAGTGCTTATCACATATAATAATCACACACTAGTGTTGGGTAAATCCCAAGACAAACTTGTTCTTTATCTTCAACAAACTTACCAAATGCACATATACATTTTACATCAATAAAAATGCATGTATTTTAACGTAGTTTGAACGTAGAGCAAGGAAGGTCATAAGCTGTTATATTGCATCTGAATCCAGGGGGGGGGGGGTGTTATTCCGATATTGGATATTGCGTAGTTTAGAGCAGTGTTGTAGGTCTCGAGACATGGTCTCGGTCTCGATACCGTCTCAAGACCTTCTTTGTGGTCTCGGTCTCGGCCTCAGCCTGCAAAAGTCTCGGTCTCAGGAGGGCTGGTCTTGGTCTCGGAAGGGCTGGTTTTGGTCTCAGACTTCTAGGTCTCGACTACAACACTGGTTTAGAGCACTTCATTTTCAGATCCTTTTCACCGAGCATGCCCTGTGGACTTTCAATAAACCTTTTGATAGCCGTGATCACTGGTTGATTATATTGGTTGATATGTACATGTACATGAACATGTACACGCACAAGTCTTTGGGTGGGATTTGAACCCACAACCTTCAGCATTCTGTACGTACAGTAAATGGTCAACTTAAAGAGCATATACTGATCAAAGCGTTGAGTTCTCTATGCTGACGTTTTTCAGACTAATTCAACTCTAAAGAAGTTATTAATCACATTGTACATGTCACTACATCAAACCTCCACTGCCATAGATCATACACGTCTCGCGCATAATGAACATGTTGGAGAAATCTGGGTTCTCGTGTACATTTCCTTAAATGTGTGGAAGGCTCGCTTTAAGGTTGGACTACACTCGCAAGACTTGCACACTCTATTGTCGCTCCACCATCCAAACCTTCAAGTTCTACGCATCATGTGTGAAGAAGACTTCCCTTTAATATTGTAAGGATCAGACTTGATAATGATATCAGTGGAGATTACAATACACTAAGCCTCTGGTCTGTCTGTGTGTGTCTGCATTAAAATATCACATCTACATGTATTTAGGTGAAGGTTGATGAGGCTGGTTTCTTGACCTCTGTGGTCATGATGATTTCTGGATGCATTCCATTAGAGTTCTTGTATGCGTGTATGGTGCCCAGCAATGAACGATTTCTCTTGTGTAGCTCGGCAAAATGCTACAAAAATGTCTCAGTTGCTACTCAATATTACCATTCAGTGTGCACAAAACATGTTCAGTCTAAATATTTTGCTATGCAAAATTGCTGGATGAAATCGGTCTCTGTACATGTAATACATGTACACCCATTATAGGCTTTGTGTGGTAGTAAGCAAGGCATTTCAAGTACAGTTATTCATGATGCCCACTTTTAAACAGAGACAAGGTTTGGCTAGAGTGCGGCCCAAATCCTCCCATTTCCTCTTCTCCTATAAGTCACCCCACACCAAATTGTTTGGACTTGGATAAGATTGGAATGCCTGACCCTGTGATAAACAATGATTAATTGACCAACCAGCCCAAGTCCTTCAGAACTTACAGCAGGAATTGGGACTGTGTAAGGGTTAAGAAATGGTTATTCATCAAAGATATTTATATTTATAGAGCCCTTTCCACACTCCAGTCCCGATTACCAAGAAATATTAAAACCTCCTGGGTTTTTTAACCCCACCTCCTCTCCATGTTTGCTTAACACTGATGCAATTTTCCTGACCCCAGTAACCCCTACAGTAACCCCTAGGGATATCTCAACTAACCCTACTCTCAAGAAGGGGTAGCTACCTCCTGGGAAATGTCTATTTTTATTTAGTCTATTTTCAGGAGTTTGCCAGGGTGGAATAGCACAAGTGTGAAAAACTCAACCAAATTGTCCCAGGGAACTTTGTGTGAAACTCCTGTAGTGTGAAAGGGGCTTGTGATGAATGTTCTAGTTGTTGTGAGGGAGAGGGGTACAGTCCTCATGCAAAATGTCAAATGAATAAATTCCAGACCGACTGTCTTAATTGAAATGTAATTAATTGTCAAGTTGTACGTGCCCAGTGAATACATTTATACTAAGTGGTTCACTGTGATATCCAACGATTTGACAATGTGTGCATGGAGTGCCTAGCTTTTATAACCCCGGCCCTACTGCCCTTTTGCATGAGACTGGCTTCCCAGGACCCTTGGGAATATTAATCAAGAGAACTTGATGTATCTTGGGATGCTGTATTGTGTACATTTACATTGGTGAGGCAAATGGGGAGGGACAGGGGGTTGGATGGAGAGAGGTACAGTATGGGGATGGAAAAACAGGAATGTTGCACAGTGTGGAATTTCAGCTTTAAGGGTCAAGGCCATTGTTATTTTTGCAAAAATCTGAAATTCTTCATGGGTATTTGGAAGGACCAAGGCCAAGACCAGGGGCAACAGCGGCTGTAGCTTCCTTGTGGCACCAAGGCCAAGACCAGGGGCAACAGTGGCTGTAGCTTCCTTGTGGCACCAAGGCCAAGACCAGGGGCAACAGTGGCTGTAGCTTCCTTGTGGCACCAAGGCCGAGACCAGGGGCAACAGCGGCTGTAGCTTCCTTGTTGCACCAAGGCCAAGACCAGGGGCAACAGTGACTGTAGCTTCCTTGTGGCACCAAGGCCAAGACCAGGGGCAACAGTGGCTGTAGCTTCCTTGTGGCACCAAGGCCAAGACCAGGGGCAACAGTGGCTGTAGCTTCCTTGTGGCACCAAGGCCAAGACAAGGGGCAACAGCAGCTGTACATGTAGCTTCCTTGTGGCACCAAGGCCAAGACCAGGGGCAACAGTGGCTGTAGCTTCCTTGTGGCACCAAGGCCAAGACCAGGGGCAACAGTGGCTGTAGCTTTCTTGTGGCACCAAGGCCAAGACAAGGGGCAACAGCGGCTGTACATGTATGTAGCTTCCTTGTGGCACCAAGGCCAAGACAAGGGGCAACAGCAGCTGTACATGTAGCTTCCTTGTGGCACCAAGACCAAGACCAGGGGCAACAGTGGCTGTAGCTTCCTTGTGGCACCAAGGCCAAGACCAGGGGCAACAGTGGCTGTAGCTTCCTTGTGGCACCAAGGCCAAGACAAGGGGCAACAGCAGCTGTACATGTATGTAGCTTCCTTGTGGCACCAAGGCCAAGACCAGGGGCAACAGTGGCTGTAGCTTCCTTGTGGCACCAAGGCCAAGACCAGGGGCAACAGCAGCTGTAGCTTCCTTTTAATTCCAGGTCTGAAGTTGGAGTGTCCTTGAGGACTGGTATTCAATCATTTTTGGCATAAAAACTCGGGCCTGATGCTTTGTGTTTGAAAGGGCAAAGGGCACCAAGGTATTGGGCACCTCTATGGGGAAATTGTAAATTTCTATTGGAACGTTTCAAGGGGCACTGAGGCAATAATCAGTGACCAGGGGGAACGGAGGCAATTGCTTCCGTGAAGTATCAGGCCTGGAAACTTTCTTGACATTTGTGTGTGTGTGTGGGGAATAATCCATGCGAAAGCTTTCATAATGTGTGCACAAAGACTTTAATTGGGGCGATGGCAGCCAAATGTTGCTGCTACATGTACTATGTGCATGTACAAATGTTTTTGTCATGGTTAAAACAAAACTGTTTAGTGAGAAACCTTGACAGTATTACATGTACTTGTATTTGTGTCAAAGTGAGGTGTCGTGGACGAGCGGTCTAGGGTGGTGAACTCAAGTTGTGTAGTTTACAGAATGTGGGTTCAAATCCTGGCCTGGTCAGTCATGACACTTGTGCCCTTGGGCAAGGCACTTTATCATAATTACTCCTCTCCACCCAGGAGTACGACTGTGTCAATACACTGTACAGTATCACCAGTGAGCACACATGTACAACTACATGTATGGTTGTCTTGCAATTCTCCAAGGAAAGTCTTGAACAGGGTTTTCAAGTGTCTACAGGTGCTCCATTACTGTTACTGAGGTCTGTCGTCTGCAGCCATCTATATCGACTCTCTCTATGGGGGCAGGTGTTCGGGAGCATCCTCTGAATTTACTCACAGATATTTTACGTGTCATTACTGTAGATAGTGTTAGTGTTTGATGACCATACTGAGAAAGAGATTCAACATTGCAATGGTTTGGAAACGTTCAAACCTGAGCATTATTAATGAGTTCTGTCGACTGCATCCATGTAGATCGTCTGTCTTATTAGGAGAGCTTGGCTGGGGGGGGGGGGGCAGGTGGGCAGAAATACAGAGGCAACTGTGGTGATTGCAGCCATGATCCTTGTAGGATCCAGTTGTAATTTGTAGTGTAAGTCGTCTTTGATATTACATTCTAGAATTTGAGGTTTTTCTCTTATTGACTAACAAGAGATGACAAGTGGCAACCTGATTTCAAGATATTTAATTTCCTTTGATATTCACAAACTTGGAATTTCATACTTTTATCTGTATTCTGACCTTTTTATGTCTGCTTGTTGAAAAAAAAGGTGTTATGTTCATGCTCTTTAATCCACTTCTCTAGTGTTGAGGATACTGCTCCCAAAATAATAATAATAATAACATTTATATATATTTGGTTTGCGGTAACACCATGTGTATATCTACTTGCTAGGTAGATTTTGTTCTTTGAGAACTTGTCTTGCTTATTTTCTACTGCCGCAGAGTAGAATGTTCGGAATTCGGGAGACTTGCCAGTTCTTAAATCTACTTGCTAGGTAGATTTTGTTCTAGGAGAACTTGTCTTGCTTATTATTCTACTGCCGCAGAGTAAAATATTCGAATTCGGGAGACTTCTCAGTTCTGAAAAGAACTGTCCTTCTTATTAACTACTACCTGGGCGGGAGGTAGGAAATCGAGCGGGACTACTTCTTTCATAACATTTATAAAGTGCCTTTTACAAAGGTTTTGAGGGGCTGTACAAAAGCATAACAAATAAATAACAAATAAACACAACCTCCTTGAAATCTATATCTCCAGGGGTTACCAAACGGTGGAAATGCCATCATTTCAATGTACTCCTAAAATGTTGTTCCTTGTATCAGATCTTGACTCACAGAAATGACTGTAACCCCTGCATTTCTGACAAAGGGGATCAGGTTGGCTCAGTGGGGTTTCCCTCTACCTTTTACCCTCTATACATTTCTGAATTGTCTCCTATTCATCCTGTTATTGACGCTAATTGTGCTGTTGGATGCATAATGAAATAAAGTAAAAAATAAATAAAAAGAGGTGCCCTTTCAGGCCTGGAATTTCATCTTTGAGAGGGCAAGGCCATTTTCATTTAACAAAGGGCACTTGAAGTAAAACCTGCTCTGCCCATGACCATCAAGAAATATTGTATCAGGCATGAATCTGTGTGAATGGGTTCACTCATCAAGAGAGCTCTGTAGATGAAAGATGTTCAGGGACACCCTGTGTTTAGAGTATTTGAAACTACAAAATCTCACTCGGAGCAAAGTTTGGCATTCGATCAACTCCGGATTCCTTTTTGTTGCTTTTTATTTGGGAAAGGGAAGACCTGTTATTGAAGATTTGGAAATATTAAGTTGCATTCAATTAACTCTGAGATCTGTTATGCCGGCTTGAAGATTGGGAAATATTTAAATTGATTTTCTTGTTTCTCTCTTTTTTCTTTTTTGCAGAAAATTGATGAGAATGATGTGCTTGTCGATCAGGGTATTCACTACCACCAACCACAGAGCCCTTTGGGGGAACAAGAAGATGACGCAGGTAGATTACTTAATGAGACCTAAGGGTCCACTTAACATTCTTAAAGGATGTATGCCGTGTATAAAAGTAAAAAGTGTTTAAATAACAAATAATAAATCAGCTGAAAATATACCTGTTGCAACCCCCTTTTTATTCCCCCCCCCCCCAATTTATTTCATTTAAAATAATGCTCTCTGGGAACTCCAATAAAAACAAGCCTGGCAGCTCATGATGTAATACATGACGTCACTGGTGGAATGAGAAATGTTGAGAATGTGGTTGTATGGTAGCAAAGAAATGCAGATGTTTTGGTTACATTTCTCGTTTCCCCAGTGACATTGCATAATGGGCAAGGCCTGTTTTTGTGGGCGTTCCCGTAGAGAATTATTCAAAATAAAATAGATTTCAACCAAATTTTAAAGATGAAAGTAACAAGTGTATTTTCAGCTGATTCATGATTTATTATTTACAAACTTTGACATGGCATCTGGACAAGATAGCATGGCACAAAAAGCCTCTTTTCGCACTATGGAGCCGATTCATAGGAAGTTAAATTCCAGGAGAAATTATACACTACATGAACCATACCACTGTGTTTGTTTATACTTGCTGCAATTTTAATGGATAGAAAAATACTTATAATTTGTATGTGAATCCTGGGGTTAAATCGGTTTTTTTTAAACAGTTCAGGTCTGAAACTGAAATAAAAAGCAATAAACCACAAGGGAAACTGACTGGAAAAACTGTACATAATTTGGGGTTGAAAAAAGAAAATTTACTCAAGCGGGACTTGAACCTGCGACCTCCAGATTATTGTGCCAACTGAGCTACCTAGCCCAAATATTTTTGTCAATATCTGTGTTCGGGGTGCAAATCACTTGATAATCCCCTTATGGTGATCCCTCTCCTGCCACTTCCCAGGTTGTATCGTAAACCTGGGTGTGATCCCTGGCTATACGGCAGTTACAGGTAGACAAAATAGGGAGACCGCCAACACTATTATTATGATTATTATTATTATTATTTATTCAACCAAAACAACACAAAATGTACAATGAATAAATAAATGTACATAATAATAAATGTGATAAAAGGAGCAAGAAAGCATACATAATAAACAAAAGAATAATACAAAATGAACAGAAATACACAGAATCTAAACTTGGGCTTGATAATGATAGCTCATTTGATGGTGCACCGGCACATTAATCCAGAGTTCGTAGGTTCAAGTCCCACTCTAGATCAACCAAAATGAAATAAAAAGTGTCTTAGAATGTGAAAAGGGTTTTACTGATTTCCTAACAGAACTGCGATTAGTCAGGATTCGTCCTGCTTCCAAATAATTTGTATGCTGCCTGAAAAGTGGTGCTGAACAGAGTCTTAATAGCCACTCAAGAATTGTAGGCACGGCAGCATTGTCCCTTATTAGTGGTCTGCTGGCCACTTGCTAGTCGAAACACCAATTCTCACCAAGTGGTTCTGGCTGGCCAGTTTGAACAGTGTTGAAAAGCATCAATATGAAATATGGATAAGGGAAAAAGCGAACAGACTAGTGAAACTGCAAGCTGACTAGTCCCTCTGTCTGGCCACTAAAATAGTTATGAGCAAACCCATAAGGCCTAAAAAAAACCAACTTTTTATTGCCCTTTTGGCTAAAAAATCGGGAGGGTCGGTCAGTCGCTTTTTTTTTTTTTTTTTCCTAAGAATACGTCAGAGGAGGAAAAAACATAGTAGATATGCACACAACTTTATGTTTTCAACCATTTTAATGTTCTCAAAGTAGTATACATTCATATGGTGAATACAAAACAAAAATAAACTTTTAAAAACTTGATGTATGAATAAATAAAATAATAATATAAATATAAAGTTGTTTCTCAACATCAGGCCTGTGAGTGGACCATTAAAAAAAAGCGGAAAAATACATCCATGTAACAATGATGGGAGTGGAGCTCCGCCACGCCGAAACTCTTGATAGATGCCGCTCTAAACACTAACGTTCAATCGGAAAAGAAATTGACGCGTGCGATGAAAACTGCCACGCAAGGAAAAGGTTTTAAAAAAAAAATTTAAAAACCGGACCAAGACAGAAAGAAATCTTACATTATTCTGTAAAATAATAATTTTTGTTCAGCCAGGGTATCCATCACGCACTTGTGTTGCCCCATGGAGGAATGGTTGCACCGACATCTTGATTGATGTTCGAAAACATGACGCGTTCAATACCACGCCGAGCCGTGCTTAAAAGTGCGTGTACATGTACATACATGTACATGTACATGCAATGCCAACGATCACACAGCGCCCTCTATTGGCAAGGAGTTGCAACACAAGTGCGTGATGGATACCCGCCCATTCACGTTGCGCACTGCATGGCAGCATGGAGCAAGGACATAGGATTTACGGACTTCGTGTCGTGTGTGTGCTGTATGATGTATATGTAGCAGGCCGACCGGGAAAATTCGTCACGTCTTTTTATCTCACATTTTAAAAAGGCGGAAATAAAAAATCAGCAAGGTCAATGAGAAAGCGGAGATTTCACAGGCCTGCAACATAAAACAATATAATTTTGCAAAAGAAACATAAAAACATCGAGGTTTCTATCTTAAATGTCGTTTACTGGGAATCAAAGTATAAAATACTTCAAACAAAATAAAAAAATCGCCATTTAAAAAAAAAAAAAAAAAAAAAAAAAACGCGACCGTGGATTTCAGATTTTTTGGGTCGGTCGGAAAAGGGCAATAAAAACTTCTTTTTTTTTAGGCCTAACTGGGGTTGTCGCCCTCGAGACCAAAGGAAACCCAGTCCTGTTACCCACGTTTTACTATTGTTTTATTTTCTAATCTTGCCTCTGAACAATTAGGTAACGTGCAACAACTATTTAGGTTAGCTGGAAGGAATCAGCATTAGCATTTTACTGGGGCTGTACTCCCCTTTAACACCCAGTTATCTTGGAACAAAAATAAAAAGGTTTTTATTGAGTTAGATCGCGCAGTTTAGCGATTAATTTCATTCGATCGGATCCCTTGATTGAATTTGCAGGGCACCGGGCGGTGTATGTCGGTGTGCACATGCCCCTGAAGTCCAGACACCATCACAGACACCACAGGCACAAGCATCACAAACACAAGAAGAATGGTCTGGAGGAGTCGGATTCCAGCCACGATGTTGGCCCCTCGTCAGAAACACCGCTACTCAAAGAAGAAAGACCAGGTGAAGTCTCAACTGTTTTTGTTTTGTTCTATCCATTTTCCCTTTTTTTTGGGGGGGGGGGGGGTGGTTGAATTACACACAAGTCTCCCAAAGTTTGTTTTTTCTCGTGAAGGCATTCCAATGTCATAGGATGATATTAACAGAATGACTGAGAAAGACTTGGAGAAAGACTCTGCTACTGCTTGGGTTGAAAAGTGAGGCTTTATTTGCATTTGTTTTGGTGTGTAAGCAACTAACCGTTACACCAAGTAAGCTCACCAACTAAAATATTGCGATTATTGTTTCTAAACTTTTCTTCAAATTGAACCTTGCTTTTAGATGCAAGCTTCTCCCCCCCTGTATCCCTGTAACATTTTGGACTTCAATCAGGCTTAGAGATAATCCACCTTTGATTACCAGCTTCCTTCCCCCCCCCCTCCCCTTCTCCTCAGTTTATTACATTTCAATGTATGTTTTGTTGTTAAGAAAACCAGAGTAATATACTTTCCATAAACCGATGATCTACAATCTCTTTATTATAAAACTTGTACATGTACACACCTTGAGAACAAGACTACTGAATTGTGTGTCGTTGCTTAAGGCACAGTATGCGTTTGGTAATTACTCAAAATATATAGCATAAAAACTGACTTGGTAACAAGCAACAGAGAGCTGTTGATAGTATAAAACATTGTGAGAAACGACTCCCTCTGAAGTAGCATAGTTTTTGAGAAAGAGGTAATTTCTCACTAAAATAATAAAAACTTCTTGCAAAAAGTTTTTATTCCTAACTGAAAGCACACAAATTTGTACAACAAGGGTGTATTTTCTTTCATCATTTTCTTGCAACTTCGATGACCAATTGAGCCCAAATTTTCACAGGCTCGTTATTTTATGCATATGTTGGGATACACTAAGTGAGAACACTGGTCTTTGACAATTACCAAACGTGTACGATGCCTTTAAAAACCATCAATGTTAACGCTTCAGATTGGTATGACAACCAAAGAACATTGTACACGACACACGTTTACATTTAAAAACCACACGCTCCTACTCCCCAAGTTCTTGTCTCGTTCTAGATAGTATGTTTGCACAGGCAAGCTTTGTGTTAGTCTATCCATTAGCTCAATGCCAATGATCTAAACGACGGCAACGCTATACTACACCTCCTTTTTGTCTTTTCTCTCTCACTCTACACATCTGCACACGTTCCTGCACAGTTTATCGAATTACGATAGCAAGTTATTCTTGATGCACGGGTGAATGACGTGGCATTTCACGCTTGGGAACATGTACATGTATATACATTGGGTGCAGTGGGACGAAGTGAAAGACTCTTTGGCAGCGCTCAAGATGGTTAAGATCATCCTATAAAGAGCTTCCGTTTTTTTCTTGTTAATATTCTGATTTTAAACATATGGTGTAGTTTTTTCTTATTTGATGAAATTTACTCAGGATGGCTGTATAATGTTGACTAAAAACAACAGCAAGGTGATTGTTTACTCTTCCCAAAACACAAACGTCTAACATGCCAGACCTTAAAGAGGGGCTCCAATGTCAAATTCCGTTTTGAGATGCACTTATTTTTCAATTGATAAAGTCCTTGTGAATGGGGGGGGGGGGGGTTGACGTCTCTAACCTCACGCTAATACGGTGTAAAATGTTGGTTGATTTGATACTCTTTCATAGTGAAATTTGAAACATGGCGTTACTTGATTTTAACAACAAATGGGCCTGTGCATTCCAAAGAAGAATTTGTTCATTGGTCAAAAGGTCAAATTCAATGCCTTTTTGATTGAATATCGTCAAAATTCAGGAATGAACTACAAATGTCCTGGACAAAAATCCGAACATGTGTCCTTGAAATGTGACGCCATTGGACCTTTTTCGGATTTTGACAAAACTCGCAGTGGAAGGGTATCAAATACAATGGCATTCTACACTGTTTTTCCCCACTTTCATGAGGACTCTATCTGTTGGAAAATGAGTGGATCACAAAACTGAATTTGATCTTAGAGCCCCTCTTTAAAATCTGCCATACAGGCAAAATTTAGAAACACTTACATGTACATGCTAAAGAAACCTCGTCACCAACCATGTGTGCCTAAACTCTGTATCAAAGAAAGGCCCTAGAGCTTTTCCTATCAAACAATTATTTGTTTGACCCCATGCCTTGAGTGTGAACAACAGACAATACATACTTTGGAATAGCAAATGAACTTAGCAAATTACAATGGCAGAGATAAAGACGGCCTTCAAAACTAATGCATGGATACAAAGTCTTGTAAATTCTCTTTATTGAGCTTTGACTCTAAAGCCTAATAGCACTGCCTGCTCTAAGTCAACACCATGGTGATGTCCTCAACCCCCCCCCCCCCTCCGCCTCCCCCACTAACATCTGCACACTAATGAGACCAAAGTAGTTTCGTGAACGCAGCCCTCATTCCATTAAAAAGTAGTTTTTGCTGCAAATTACGCCAGGGGAAAAGAAAGAAAGAAGCTAATTGCTGATATTATCAGTACATGCATTCAAATTGCTTAGACCTTCGGATGGAGGAGTGAGCTATATGCAGCTTCTCATGTTGTATAATAAATTAATCAAGGGCACTCAGTTCAGAATAGTGCTTTATATTGCATGAGTACAATAGAATGTGCAAGTCTCAACTTGAATTTGAACATTTTGGGGGCACCAAGGATCATTGCATATGAAGGAAACCAAATCAGACCTTTTTGAAGATGCTAGGTCCGATTTTGTGGCTGATCTGACCTCCAAAACGCAGATATAAATTTTAAATATCTATAGATTTGAGAAAGTTACAAGCTTTCAAATTGGGCGGAGGGGAATATGGCAATTTAAGGAGGAATGGCATATGTTTACATGTATGTATGATGTTTTTTGTAACTTGATAGTTTGAAATTTGTCATTGATAGTACAACATGTACTTTAATCAAGCCATGAAAACGAGAAAACTAAGCTTTCATGTTGCACGAAAAAAATCTGCCAATGATTAGTTGTAGGTATTTAATTATTGTTGGGATCCTGACATTAAATCTTGTCCATCAGCCATGTACACAAATTGGTGCATGTTACATGTATTTTGTGCATTGTCCCTGGCAAATGCAAAAGTTCGTATGTTTTTTATTTTAAAACGGCATCACCTGTAAAAATTCGATCAGAGAATTTTGTTAATGGGCCCTGATGTTCGAATGCGCACATGAGACATGAGACTTGCTCGGTAGGTTGCACACCTTGTTACCACAGCTAAAGTTCTCACCTTTACGGCTCTATAAAAGTGGTCTGGTTGAATGAGTAAGTGACTGAGGATTATGGGCATCTATGGGTCTCATCGATCCAGACTTTTGATCATAGTTATTATTGTATGTTTTGGGTTTTTTAAGATTGCAAATTTTTTGAGTTGGGAATATGGCAATTTAAGGAGGGATGGCATATATGCATATGATGTTTTTTGTAACTTGATAGTTTGAAATTTGTCATTGATAGTACAACATGTACTTTAATCGAGCCATGAAAACCAGAAAACCAGTTTTATGGTTACGGTCAGGCCTCCAAAAACTGCCTTGCGCTCACAAGAACAAAGTAACAAGCCACCAAAAACTGCCTTGCGCTCACAAGATTGAAGAATCTGGCCTCCAAAATTGCAATGCCAGTTCTCCATTGACTTATTACGTATCAGGTGCATTCAATTACTTTTAAAATATCAACGGTGTAACCCCTGCCCCCTCCCCCCCCAACTTTGCATTCTGTCTCATTTCATAATTACTGAAGCATTCTCAATGATAAATTCAAGCTGGAGCGCCACATAGTTTGGATTGTGGAGAAGTCTGAACCCCAGCTAAGGGGGGCCAATAAAAAATAATGTGCTACTTGTAATGGAAACGTGGTCTTGTAAAAAATGATTTTACATACATGTATTCTATACTATGTACAGAATACGTGTACATGTATGTAAAATCATTTTTGCAAGACCACGTTAAAACATGAACATGTTCCTGTTTGTGACGTGTCGTGGCCGAGCGGTTTAGTGCATCGGACTCAGTTCTGGTGGCTAAGTCATCAGGATGTGGGTTCTAGTCCCGGTCATGACACTTGTGTCCTTGAGCAAGACTAATTGCTTCTCTTCACCCAGGGGTAAATGGGTACCTGTGAGGGCAGAGGTGGTTCTTGTGATTGAATTAGCTTGGTGCCCTACATATTCCCAAGGGATACTCCCCAGGGAGTTGAGATGGTTTAAGGAAAGAAAGAAATGGTCCAGTGACCTGGGGTAATAATGAGCGCCATGAGTGTCACCAAGTGATGGATTTGATTGCCATATTAAAAGCCAAGTATTATTAGGTGTTTGTGCAATACTTTCTGTTTTGTTCTCGGTCTCCATAAGGTAGCGAACATTAAAGCATACTCATGTAGCCTACAGTGTTCATGTAATACAGCACGCGCTTGAAAGTGAAAAGGAAATTCTCTGGTGCTACTGAATCAGCAACCAGTTTAGGGGGGAAAGGCCGCAGTGTACACCTGCAGTATATTATTTGAATCTGGAACATGGTGTAACTCATCAAGTTCTGAATCTGTCCAGTCATTTGAGCTACCTTGTAATGAGTTGAACTCTTAACCATTCGGTGACGAAGGCCTGTCGGCAATTTACGCCATTCTTATCTGTCAGTTCCACTTGTTTGTGCACTGTATTGACTTATGTGTCATTGCTAGGTTAAAACATTCAACTTAATTAGTTGTACATTCTGCATGCACACAGGTCATTGTCTTACGTTCAAGAGCATTCCTGTACAGTTGCTGATATGCACATGTCTTGCACATATGTATTATTCCTTTATAGGCCCTACTAATTTCAAACAGGTACTGATTGATGTTGTTAACACCATAAATGGTAATACAGTCAGATTTATAAAGTTAGCACTTAACTTTTTATGTGCATTTCAAAAAGCAGACTGTACATTGTATGTCAACTCTAACCACCCCATCCATCAAAATCCAACTGCATGTTTTGTTTGAATCTGTTGGATTTAGGACAGACAAGTAAACTGATTAAATGCTTTATGGGATCAGGCATATTATATCACCATAATCAGAGTCCAACAGTTTGGGTGTTGAGTTACTGAATGGTGCTGGACTGAGGACTGCACTAGTAAACTGATTATGCTTTATGGGATCAGGCATACCACCATAATCAGAGTCCAACAGTTTGGGTGTTGAGTTACTGAATGGTGTTGGATTGAGGACTGCACCAGTAAACTGATTTTGCTCTACCTGGGATCAGGCATACCACCATAATCAGAGTTCATCAGTTTGGGTGTTGAGTTGGCATATGGTGTTGGATTTTGTTAGATCGAGGAACGATCCCAGTAAATCACTCTCTAGGGAGTTCGCGTAAAGATTATATTTCTGGTATTAAATCAAACCAAGGGACCCTCAAAAGTAACTAGCACTGTAACCTGTAGGCCTGAGGATAACTGTGTAGAGAAGATGATGAAGATATGTTCAGTTTTAGATGTGGGAGGAAAACCTCAAATAGGGAAAACCCACACAATCTGGTAGGGACTGAAAACCCAATCCACTTGCAAGGCTCTGGTATGGGATTCGAACCTGGGTCCACAAAGGTGAAAGGCAGGGAAAGAAACCGCTTATCCAACCTGAATGACCATTATTGAAGCTTCCACAGTGAATGTCACTTTATTTCAATTTCATAATTTAGTTTAATCACAACGTATGACCTTTTGACCCGCAGAGCAACCCCAGCAGAGGGTCAAGTTCATCCTGGGAGATGAAGGTGACGAGGAGCACGTATCTCATGAGGTGTTCACGGAGTTGGAAGAGTTGACCGTCGGGGAGGATGGGGAGGAACAAACATGGAAAGAGATGGCTAGGTGAGAGCAGTTTACCAGGTTTTTCTTTTCTTCACAAAGGTTAAGTTTTGTGGAACTATTAAAACTGGGCATTCTGGCTAAATGCTGATTGTCTTGCTGTGTAAAACAGTATAGATGTAGATTGGAGGAAGATGCATTTACATATAGAAACAAAATTCCCAGCTTCGTCATGGAACACATGTAATGGTAATGGTCTACTGGCCTGGAATTACATGGAGACAATGGCCTCCATTGCCCTGGTCTTGGCCGTGGTGCCCTGCTGCCCATAGAGTTTAAGATTTTCAAATGGAAGTGACCTTTGAAATAACCTTGCGCTCTCAAAGATAAGATTCCAGGCCTAGGAGAAGCTCCCAATTTCTTACCAAGAGTGAACAAAGCCATGGAATTGGGCTGAAGTTTCACAGCCATCCCCCCCCCCCTCAAACCCACCAAACCACCCACATGTACATTATACCATTTGTTTGCATTGCACTTCCGGCTCAAAAACATCATCACTTACCCACAGGATACTGGAAATAATTGGAGTTGATTAAAGTTAATAAGTGTTTCATTACTCTCAACAAAGGAGAGGTTTTTTCCGTCCATCTTTTATGGAAATTTGAGGCGATGTTAAAACAAAAGGGAAAAAGAAAGAAAGAATCAATTCTAATTATTTTCAGTATAAGCCTGCATATCCATTCACATGATCAAACACTTCATGGTATGGGTGGTTTTAGGTGCTTAAAAATAAATGTCAACCATTGGAAAAACTGCTAATGTGACAGATGCAAAGTGGTCCCCTTTACTGTGTTTTCTTCGGATGGGAGGTAAAGCCGTACATGTAGGTTTAGTGCATTGTGCATTGCACATAAAGAACCCACTGTTTGCCTCTGTGTTTTATGGCATGGTTGGCAGCAGATTGCACTGCATCACCTTGCAAACCATTACAAGGTGCTAGAATGATATGGGTCTCATAATTTAAACATAGCTCTGCATAACTGTCGTTAAAACCACAAGCACTTTGATATGCCCTTTGAAGTGATGAAGTGATTAAGAAGTGCTTGTAGACCCCTTGCATATGACATCAAACTCTCAACAGCGCCCTCACTGAGACAAAAGGAGGCAGCTCATTGGACCAAAGCTGTACTTGGTGCATAAAAACGTGCGCATAACCTCAGCCTACCAGCAACGTTGCATGTTATGCATGGGGTCTATTATAAATAAATAAACAAAATCCATTAATAAGAATTTGTTGTTGTCATCTTGAACAGATGGATTAAGTATGAGGAAGATGTTGATGTTGGAGCGGATCGATGGAGTAAGCCTCACGTCGCCACATTACCTCTACACAGTCTCTTTGAGTTGAGAAGTTGCTTGTTGAATGGTACTGTGTGCTTAGACATGGAGGCTGAAGATCTGGTGCAGATTGCAGGTAATGTACGCAGACCAGTAGCCGATTTCACCAAACTTTACGCAACTGTGTATAAAGTCCACTTGTGCAAGGTTTCTTGTGTTAGTGGAGTACAACTCATGCAGTAAATGTTGTGCAAGTGGACTTATGCAGTTGTGAAAGTTTCGTGAAATTGGTGGCAGGGGTAGGATTTCTCTGAGAGGTGTCTGCAAGACCAAGGGGAAACCCAGGCTCATTGTCAAGAATCTTCGGAGACGATCTTTGGTAGCACTATGTCAAATTGGTTCTGAATATTTTAAAGGGATTTAAGGAAGCATATTTGGTGGGTTGCAGCATGAGAAATTTCAGACTTTTCATCTGAACTCTTACCCTTTTTATGTCTGCCTGGTGAAAAAGAGCTGTTATTTTCTTTAGTTGTGAAGAAGTCGTGCTCTTTGATCTACTTCTCTAGTGCGGAGGATACTGTTCCTAGAAGCTCCTTGAAATCTATAACTCCAGGGGTCACCAAAAGTTGGAAATGTCATCATTTGAATACACCTCCAAAACCTTGATCCTAGTTTACAGATCTTGTCATCAGCAGTGACTCTCAACCCTGAGTTAAGATGTGAACACTCGGTACTTGACAAATGAGACGACATTTAGGTACCTGGGCAAATGTAATGATTTGAGTGTGGGTGTAATTGCAGCTGGAATGATGGAAGAACATAAAAACTAGACTGAGTAATCACCTGATCATTAGGTAACCCTAACCCTGCCCAATGAAACAATATCCGACCATTGGAAAAGGCATGGGTGGAGATCTTGTGGACTGTTGTGAATCTTTCAGCAATTTTAACAATTTATTTGTGTTCAATTTTTTTGGTACAATGAATCAAAACAATGTATGTAGCGCCTGTTTCCATGAAAAATATGTTCCAAGGCAATTTGACACAAACAAAAATATTACAACGAAAATGTTTAAGAGTACAAGTGTCTTTTAAAAATGTTCATTCTACCCCCACGATTTATGGCAAAATGTTAAGAATTTCTCACCCTTGGATTCTTAGAGATGACAGATCCCTCATCTCTAAGAATCGCACGGGTGAGAAAATTCAGACTTTAATCTGACTTCAGAATCCTTACTGTCTGACTAGTGTTAAAAATGGTGGCTGTTATTTTTGTCATGTTTAAAGAAATTCTGCTCTTAAACGTCTTTCTCTAGCTGTGAGGATACTGTTTGCAAAAGCTCTTTGAAATCTATAACTTCCAGGGGTTATCAAATGGTGGAAATGGCAGCATTTCAACATACTTGCTAGAATATTGATCTTTTTTCGGCAATGACTCTCACCCCTGGAATCAAAATTTCAGATTAGGGAAGCACCCAAAGTTTTAAAACCTTTTCACGGTCATACAAAGAAAGAGTATGACCATGGAGGGGGTGGGGAGGTTCAGAGGCTATGAACGACTTTATTAAAAGGTGTTTGAAAATGTTGATCGTCTTTACAGCAGAATCAAAGAAGGAATCATTTATGAAAACAAAAAAATCTTAGGGCGGGGGTAATATGTTTTTTATATTATTGAGCAACAATACACAATCAATTTTTTGTACATAGGGGTCTCTACGACATTAACAAATTTGAAAAACTTTGGACAACCCTTGTTGCACCGTTTTGGAGAAAGAAGCACAGATAAAGTAAGATTTAAAGCTTTGCTTAGTTTTAGAAGTACTGGTGACGACCATGTGAATGAAATCTCTTGGGAGGAGCTGTTTGAGTCTCGTCATTTGGAACAATGTGTTCTGCTCGTCTTTGGGAGAAGTGCAGACCTTTACCAAATGCAAAGCAAATGTTGTGAAATATATTTGGAATCATTCCAATATATTAGTAACCCAACAGGATCCCGGAGTGTATCCGGGCTGTCTGACCTGTGTTTTTGATTGTGTACTTCAATACCGCCATGGCCCAATTTCATAAAGCTGTTAAGCAGAAAATACTGCTGAGCAACTTTCTTTGCTAAGCAAAAAATGAGTTAGGAACCAGTGGCAACAATGTAAACTCTATGAAATTTTGCTGGTAACCTGTTTTAGGGAAGCGAGATTTTTCATTTCGGGGGAAGCAAGATTATTCTGTGCTTAGCAAGTTTTTGTGCTGAATAGGCTGTATGAATTTGGGCCCAGTTGATGCTCTCATTCAGTCATACAGTCTTTTCCTGTGTGACTGATCTTCTTGAAAGGAAATTGAATTCAATCCAAATCCCAGAAGTCTGATTCTTCTGAAGAACAATGTTTTTTTGTAAAGATGCAAGAAACCGTTTCTTGAGTGTTCAGAACTTTAAAGGTAGGGTCATAGATTGGTAAATACTCCAAACAACTTACTTGGTGAGAAGCACTGCAGCTGTTGATAGTATAAACTATTTTGAGTTGGTGTCCGTTAACGAATGCTGCGGCAAGAGAAGCGGTTGGTACCCGCTGTTACCTACATTAGCTAAACGTGGATGGATTCAATGTACTTGTGAAAATACTGTGACAGTTTTTGGCTGTTTTCTCAGCAAGTAGACATTGTATTCAGCTGAAACTTTCACATGCGATTTTTATTGTATGTTCTATTAAAATTTTGCCTATAAATCAGCATTACGGTGACATAAACCAATCTATGACCCCCACCTTTAAAGGGATGGCTCTGAACTGGTTAAGGTTAAGATAAGAAGTACAGATTGATCTCACTTGACATCACATGGTTTAAAGTCAGCCATCTTTATGGGCAATGGTAGTAATGTTTTGAACAACTATGCGTAAATGCATAAATACCGCGTGCCGCACACGGGAGTTTTGTCAAATTCCTTGCATGATTGGTCGTTGAACCACTTGGCTGCGTATCAAAATTAGAACGCTTGACACAGCTCAAAGCCAAAACACAAGTTACCATAAAGATGATGTATATCATGAACTATCTATAACTCTTTCTGTTTAATAAGAAAGTTCATTTTTAAAGGGTGTATTTAATATGAGGTACTATCAACCGTTGAAGTTTCGTGCGTATTCGAACATTTGGGTACATTAGAGTACATGTATGCGATTCTGTTACAGCAAATTATCTGGGAACCAACGTTTTCCTAAAATGTTTGAACATGCCCTATTCTCATTTCACAATCATTTATTTATTTATTTTTATTATGAGAAATTACCTAACATCACAAGGCCAGACGGCCACTTCGAGGTGAGGGCTACACTTAACTGATTCGGGCTGTCGACCCAAATCAACTGTTACCAGGGGCACCTTGTGAACTACTTCTAGGGTTGAAACAGGGTTACCCCCTTCACAGGCCGTAAGGATGTAGGCATTGGTATCATCCACTCGGAGCCTGGCCGGTAGAGCAGAATGCATTACCTACCTTCCCAACTTTTTACGGATCAATTATGGTTAAGTGCCTTACTCAAGGGCACAAGTGTCATGACCGGGATTCAAACCCACACTCTGCTGCTGGCAACACCAGAGCTTGGGTCCAGTGAACTAGACCGCTCGGCCACGACACACCACATTCGAATCAGCTATATTAATAACCCTGACTAAATCCACTTCCCTCTCTCTCATTCTTCTCCAGATCTCGTCCTCGACAAGTTAGTCGCATCCAACCAGCTAGAGGAAGAGAAACGTGATCAGGTGCGAGAAGCCCTTCTACGTAAGCACCATCATCAGTGGCAGAAGAAGCACAGGGAGAAGAGAGGTAGTAGCATCCTACCCATGATCCGCTCCCTGACGGACATCGGCAGGAGTCTGTCCGGATCAGCAAGCGCCGGCAGTAGCATGGAACAAGGTGAGTTCATTTTTGGTCGGGATTTTGTCCTGATTTTCAGAATATGTTTTCCCTAAGATCTCCCTCTGCCAGTGTTTTCCCCTGGCTAATGAGCTGAGCGAGGTGGTGAAAATTCAAACTGCTGATTGAAGCGAAATTTACGCAGTCTGCAAGAATAAAGCGCTCGCTCAAATGCACGAAGGATCCTGTTGTGGCAAGTCTTCACTGTGATGAGGTGATATTGGCAACATTTGAGCAAGGTGGTCACTGAAACTAGCGAGGTGTGCCGCGCCACGTTAGGATGGGCAGGGGGAAACACTGCCCGCTACACGTATGTTGAAAAACATGAGTATACAAATCAAGACTAGAACTTAAGATAAAAAAAATCTTTGTGGCCAACATTAGTAGGGAGTCTGTAAATCTTCTAAAATATATCAGATTAATAATGTGTTGCTTTTTTGCAGCCTCCCAATTCTCAGCACTCTTGGGTATGTAACAGGCAATTTGTTACCACCGTTGTCACAGCATTATGCCAAATCATCCATAATTTTAAATTGATTGGAAGTTTTGCAATTTTCTTAGCTGCCTCTATAAACGGCCTGACAGCTCAATTCAATTTTTTTTATTTGACACTAATTCGATCGGAGCATACTGATCGAAAAAACATTGAGTTGTTAAAGTAGAGAGTGTTTATGTACATGGTGTCTCCACAAACCTCACAAGATTGTATTTCCATCATGACAAGTTTCAAATCTTTCTTGCAACTCTTTGTGGCTTTAAAAGGTATCAACTGAGCTAGACAACTTCCAATAAAGTAGTTCCGCACCCCGTCATCTTCCATTTGTCTCAAAAGCAAACGCCATAAATCGAGTTCAAAATTGGTTTCCGAAGTGTTACCGATCTGGCAAGGGTAGTTTGTGATGGTCTTGTTATGATGTTATAAGATATTTGCATGTTAGGCTGACTTACCTGATGATAATCATCGTTAATCTGAACCGGACTTCACAAAGTCACATTCTCACTCCCAAATCAGGAGACTGACCACTGTTAGAGCTCACTTGTCAAAACGTTGAGAACACCTAAGTTGTTTTTTTCAAATTCACCAGATGTTCAAAAAACAAGAACCAAACCAACAAACAAAACACCTACATGGTTTACCTATGAGAATAATACACAAATTGTGGTGTTTATTTTTGCCGCATAGAGGGTGCACTGTACAAACAAGGTAAAGAGTTGCAGCTCTTGTGCTCAGACTATCCCTCTATGACCCAAGACCCAACCACAAAAAGGTGCAAGTAAAGATCCAGATAAAAGGAAAAGGGAAAAAAACAAGAAACAATTACAGCATACATTATTCATGCATCATGTAAGATTTTGAACAATGTTCCACACTGCTGCGACATTCTGCCTTCTGCTCACCATGAGTGTGCGCAGAACATTGAAAGTCAATTTAACACATGGCATCATGCTTATTCCATGACAGGTTTTGAATTTCTTTTCGATCCCCATTTCCGATTTTAAAAAATAAACCTCAGAAATTGTTGATATCAAAGGTGTTTTTCACCATTATGGATTACCTCATCTGCCCATCATGCACATTTTGAAGAAAAATAATTTGATGTCTCACAACCATGGAATAGAAAGTTCATGGATGGCTTCATTTTCGACCATAGCTGAGGCCAATTAGCAACAGATATTGTTTTTGATGTGGCCGAAGGACATGGTCCAAATTAGCAGCTTTGGCTGCAGCTGCGGCTTGATCACCACATAAACATGCATTAAAGCTAAGGACGCCCATAGCAACACCCTTAGCTACAGCTGCAGTCGCAATTCGGGGATGGCCTAAGCTTGAAAGAGCTCACTTCAAGTCCATTGGTTTTCATTTCATTTTTCTGATCTGGTCTTCCCACTTTAGCTGCCCATATGCAAACCACGGCAGCATCCACTCCCAACTTTCTCCAGCGAAACAGCTCCGGCTCTGGGTCCCACCTCGCTGTAGACGGAGCAGAAGACACAACAGGAGGGAACGGCAACAGAAAAGAAAGCACTGCCTCCGCGAATAACCTCCCTAAGGTGGCCAGCGCTACAAGCATGAAGGTCGGTATCGGTAGCCGTAAGAGCAATCATTTAACCACTTCACGACGGTATTCTAAAACATGTTCCATGCTTTGGAGCTTTTTGGAGCTTCTTGAGTAATCATTTCCCTTGAAAGTATTATTGCCACAATGAAACCCTGACTTGTCAAGCTCCAGGATTTGACATTGTCGTGTGAGAAAATTGAGTAGGCACTCACCGTGATTCGCAGAACCTCGGCCGTGAGCCACAGCGAAAATCTGCCATGGTATGCTGGAATCTCAAAACGCTAAGACTTACCTCCCATTGAGCTCAAACTTGGTTTCCGAAGTATAACCGATCTGGCAAGGGTAGTTTGTGATGGTCTTGTTGTGATGTTATAAGATATTTGCATGTCAGGCTGACTTACCTGATGATAATCATCGTTAATCTGAACCGGACCTCACAAAGTCACATTCTCACTCCCAAATCAGGAGACTGACCACTGTTAGAGCACACTTGTCAAAACATTGAGAATACCCGAGTTGTTCTTTTCAAATTCACCAGCTGTTACAAAAAAAGATAAACAAACAAACAAACAAACAAACAAACACCTACATGGTTTACCTGTGAGAATAGTACACAAATTGTGGTGGTTTTTTTTGTAGCATAGAGGGTGCACTGTACAAACAAGGTAAAGAGTTGCAGCTCTTGTGCTCAGACTATTCCTCCTCTATGACCCAAAACCCTTTATGACTTGACAAAGGAAAGATAACAAAGGTTCTCAAAATTACATTTGTTGTCTTTCCTTTGTCAAGCTCCGGGATTTGACATTGTAATGTGAGAAAATTAAGTAGTCACTCACCGTGATTCGCAGAACCCCGGCCGTGAGCCCTGGCGGAAAATCAGCCGTGGTATGCTGGAGTCTCGGAACACTCGGACTTTACTCCCATTGAGCCGAATATAATGACAAATAATAGTGGCAGCCTTTCCATTCTTGTTTGCCACATTTGTACAACAACAGGACTAAGGTCTGGAACTAAAGGCATGTTTTCCAGAATATGTTGTCCCTCTTGTCCATGGAACAATTTGCGGAAAAACTTGTCATCCGACGTCAAGTGGTTAAACATGCCTTCTAACATATAGATTCTAGTTTCAGACCTTTTTGTCAGCAATAGCTCTAGTCCCTGAAATTGCTAAGCAATATTTTTGTGGTAAGCAGCTTAGTGAAACTATGGTCCCAACTCACATGGGCATCTTTTTCATGTAATGTGTGTTTTGTTGTCAGGCAAGACACAGCTTCATGCGCAAGATCCCAGCTGGTGCTGAAGCCTCTAACGTCCTCGTCGGAGAGGTGGACTTCCTGAGCCGACCGATCATCGCATTTGTCCGCCTGGCCCAGTCCGTCCCCCTGGGGGATCTGACGGAGGTTCCCATCCCTACAAGGTTTCTCTTTATCATGCTCGGCCCCCATACCGAAGAGGAGACCAAGTACCATGAGATTGGCCGCTGCATCGCCACGCTCATGTCTGATCAGGTCTTCCATGGGGTCGCTTACAAGGCCAAGACGGTGGAGGATCTGTTGGCCGGGATTGATGAGTTTATGGACCAGGTTACAGTCTTACCTCCAGGTATGTAAGGCCGTGTCCAAATTGGCGGCTTCGGCTACAGCTACGACTGTCGCTAAGGGTGCCGTTTACTTCAACGCATGATGACGCGGCAATCCAGCCGTAGCTGTAGCTGTAGCCGCTAATTCACACATGGCCCTAAGGTCCAAATGAGTGATGAACTTACTTAAAGATATGGGTTGATTAGGAGTATAGAAAGAAGTTTGAAAAATATTTGATGATATTAAACTGCCCTAGAAAATCTCAAATATTGATCAATTCTACAGGTATGTGATTTTTCAGGATTTTCAGGGTTCGGCCCTTTTCTTTGACTGCCTGGTGAAATTAATAGCTGTTTATTTTCTTCAGATATAAAGAAATCATGCTCTTTGATCTACTTCTCTAATACTGAGAATACTGTTTCCCAAAGTTCATTGGAATCTAAAACTCAAGGGGTTACCAAAAAGTGGAAATTCCCTCATTTCAATATACCTCCTTAAATTTGGACTGTAGTTTCAGACTTTTTCAGACTCTCACTCCTAATTTTGAATATAAAAGCTTATATGGTTTAAAGTTTATATAGTGCAGAAGGTACACAATGTAGGTGATGGGATTGTGTCTTTGATGATACAAAATTGGTTTCCGAAGTATAACCGATCTGGCAAGGATAGTTTGTGATGGTCTTGTTGTGATGTTATAAGATATTTGCATGTCAGGCTGACTTACCTGATGATAATCATCGTTAATCTGAACCGGACCTCACAAAGTCACATTCTCACTCTCAAATTAGGAGACTGACCACTGTTAGAGCACACTTGTCAAAAATTTAATCTATTAAATTTATATTTTCATTTCTGTCAGTCTGTGGCTGCTGCGCTCGGGAGCAAAGGATATTTTTTCTTTCTTTAAGAACTTTTACAAATCACGGCTGGGTTCAGCATACAGTACCTTCAATATATTCAATGAAGTTAACAATAAATTGATCTGAACTAGGTGTGTGGGACCCCGATATCCGTATCGAGCCACCGAAGGTAGCGCCCCCAGCTACGAACCGTCTCGGCGCCCTTCAGCCAAGCAACGGTCACATAGAAGGATGCGACGATGAGAACAAACACGAAGGGCTGGATTTCACTGGAAGGTAAGGGTCAAAGTTCAATGAAGCCTAGTATAGATGTTTTGACTAATTTCATCATTTCCATTTGAATTATTGTCCAAGTTGAGGTAGCAAGAAGTTGAGGACCCCGACCCAAATCTCTGTTTCTTATTTCAACTCAGCCCCTCAGGAAAGGTCGTTAGTGCAGTTAGTATGGTTTCTATCAAATTTGTTTTGCTTATTTTTGAGCTCCTGGTTGGAGTTTATTGATCAAGAGTGGTCTCCAACGTAACTGTTTGGCAAAAAGAAACAATCGTTTTCTAAGTAAAACAATATTTTGCGGATTTGAGTTATTTTTTTCAAATTTATACGTATTTTTCATTTAGCGACATTTTGATTATTACAGAAATGAAAATACAACTGTAGTATTTGAATTAAGTGCCTGTTGACTCTGTGCACTGACGTCACATTACAGCTACTGTCTGCCCATGTTCTGCCATTTTAGGAGTCAAAAATGCATGTAAAGATAAGGTGCACAGCTAACTGCATGTGCTGCACCTTAAATGCACACTGCACAGTAGCACAGGCTAAATTTATCGTGTGATGACCTCGGGCAAATCGGGGTCAAAATTGGTGGCTTGTTGTGGCTGACTCCAGCTCTGGTGTTTCTGATCAGCAGTGTGTGGGTTAGAGTCCTGGTCATGACACTTGTGTCCTTGAGCAAGATACATTATAACTCCCGTGTACTAGGATTGGTAAAGCATGTAACAGTGGTTAAGTTCACTTATGAGGCATCCTTGGATCCATTACCAGAAATATATAATAATAATAATAATGATAATAACATGAATGTGCACAACATCTCTGAAAATACATAAACCTTTACATAAACAAAATTTTCCTCGAAATTGTGGGTGGGTGGGTCAAAAGAAATATATAACAAAGTTTTTGTTCAAACAAGTTGCATATATATATATAGAAAAAATACCCAGCTGGCCAAGATCGTCAATTTCATTCCTGATTAAACTACAAAGATGTTTGTTTAAGCCAGGAAAAACCATTGAAAACTACTGATGTTGGAGACCTTTGATCTACAAAATATCTGGTTCATTTGAGGCATTACTTTGTTCTTCAGTGTATAGACTATATTATGAAGTCATTCAATATTTAAAAGTCCAAATTTGGGGTGGGTGGGTGGGTCAAAACAATTTTGAATTTTATTTTCAAATTTGTTAACATTGATTATTCTGAATGGCCTCTTAGGTATAAACATGACTTCCCAATTTAGTGAAGTTTTCACAGGGGGATTCTTGTTGAAAAACTAAAGTATTAGAATAAATTTTTCAAATCTAAATTTTTTTTCTGAAGTACTATGATTTAATGTTGATGCATTCTTGTTGTGTTTGACACAGACCGTTCGGTGGGCTGGTAGCCGATGTGAAACGTCGACTTCCTCACTACTTGAGCGACTTCAAGGATTCCCTTCATATACAGTGTGTGGCCTCAGTCTTCTTCATGTATTTTGCCTGCATCACTCCAGTCATTACCTTCGGGGGACTGCTTGGGGAGGCCACAGACAGTCTTATGGTATGTGTGTTTTAACGCTACATACACTATGTGGACTTAAACACGTACACACAGTGTTTTTTACAGTGTTGAAGAATAGGATTTCTTTAAGTGTACAGAACAAAGGAATGTCCACAGGGTGAAACTTAAACAGAAACTTTATGCATCATGATTTCTTAATGTTTCTTGAATTTGCTTTGTAATGATAAATGATGTATTGATGATATATAATCTTTGTACTTCTGAATGACAACATTGAACTAAACGCACTGAATAATAATAATAACTTGATTGATTTGGTTTGGTTGACAGGCAACGCTGGAAGGTCTTCTAGCGTCGGCCATCTGCGGTGTGTGCTTCTCGTTGTTCTCCGGTCAGCCATTAACCATCTTAGGGAGCACTGGACCCATCCTAGTCTATGAGAAGATCCTAGTTGGCTTTTGCAAGTAAGTGTGGAATGTGGAACTCATTTACTGGTAAACTTAAATCCTCTATGAGAAGATCCTAATTGGCTTTTGCAAGTAAGTGTGGAATGTGGAACTCATTTACTGGTGAACCTAAATCCTCAAAAAGTATACTCGTAAATGTAATACAAATCTATAGACTGTGCAAGTCTCGCGCATATCAAAAACGAGAAAAAAGCTTCAACGAAGACTGTAGCTTTCTATGAAATTAAATCTTCTTTTAAATTATATTTATACACAATTCTAGAAAATTAAAATACTCATAGCAAGTTGTTATAAATAAAATAAAAAACTAAGAAAGTGATAGATTTTTACCCCCTCCCACCCCCAGTTAGTTTACTTAAACTTTTACAATGTGAGTTGAAATATTGAACCCCAATTCAAGCAGACTTCTATTTGTTTACAACACCATTAGTCACTTAGTCTTTCCTTGTTTTTGCCCAGTTCCAATGATTTAGACTATTTGTCGTTTCGCTTCTGGATTGGCCTGTGGACTGCGTTGATGTGCATTGGTCTGGTCGCAACGGACGCCAGCGCTATGGTCAAATACTTCACTCGATTCACAGAGGAAAGCTTCTCCAGTCTCATCTCTTTCATCTTCATCTACGAGGCCGTCCATAAACTCATAAATATTTACGAAGCTAACCCCATAGAAAGGTAAGAAGAATAACAACAGTGGAGCCTTGTAAAGCGTACCTATCCACCATAAGACCCCCTTGGAAAATTATGATCCCACATTCTCAGCTCCCTTTGGAGTATGCAACCTCATCAGCCTGTTAGGCCAGGGCAGAATAACAACAATGGAGCCTTGTAAAGCGTACCTATCCACCATAAGACCCCCTTGGAAAATTATGATCCCACATTCTCAGCTCCCTTTGGAGTATGCAACCTCATCAGCCTGTTAGGCCAGGGCAGAATAACAACAATGGAGCCTTGTAAAGCCTACCTATACATCATAAGACGCTCTTGGAAAATTATGATCCCACATTCTCAGCTCCCTTTGGAGTATGCAACCTCATCAGCCTGTTAGGCCAGGGCACGAATTTGATGGAAACATCCACAAAAGTCAACATTGAAAAGTTAAAGCTATAACACAGTCAATTACAAAACACAAGACTGCCGGACTTGTCCGGTCGTGATTTTATTGGCCTCAGGCCTGCGGTCCAGTGAGCCGCGTAGGCGGTTGGGTTGGGGGTTAATCACCTCATTCGACGGTTAATGTGCGCATACAGAGTATTTGTGAAGCAGTCTATAAACAAAAAAGGTTGTTTATTTCATGTTTGCCAAACAGTGCCTCCTGCCCTTGTGTAATTTGACACAACATATATCCAGTTGTTTTATTGTTATTAATGATCAACTGTGATGGATGGGTCACCCTCTTTAATTCTATTTAAAATGCCAACAATAAAAAGGCATCATTAAAAATGTAAAATGCACAGAAAACCTACAGTCAATAAAAGAATACTTAGAGTGGAACAAGAGACAGTAAACAGTGTGATCCCCCTGCCCAATCCCACTGGAGAAACAAAACGGTGACCCCCCCCCATTTAAATAAGTCTTAAGAGATCTTTTTAATTTACCAAGTGTAATTAATGGATGGATCACTTTTGTTAATCGTTAATCATTTCTAATTTAACTGTGAATTCTGTTTTTGATCAAACTTGACCGTTCTCATCCTGTGAGGTTTTTTTACTTGATGTGCACTCTCCCCCGCTTGTTTTTATTTACAGGTGGTCCAATCGAAACCAGACGTATGAGTGCGAGTGCATCATCGGGGATACCTCCCAGGATTGGCTGGAGGAAAAAGTATCAGAGTGCGAGGAGATGAACGGCACAGCCGTCGGTAACTTCTGCGGTCAACATGTCCCCTCTAGCGACGTGTTTCTCATGTCCGTGGTTTTGATGCTGGGCACTTTCACAATCGCGTTCAGTCTGAAGAAGTCCAGGAATACGCCGTACTTCCCTACAATTGTAAGTTGACCTTGGTTGGTGTTTAACAAAATATCATTGTCTGTGTAGAAGTGTAGAAGAGCAGTTCTTGAATGGCATTTTATGTCAAATACTGTGCGTTATATAAGTGCTGTTTATAATTAGTAATTTGGGGTTGAACCAAGAAAAATTGGTGACCCTTTGGCTGCCGATTCCCAGGTTGTATCGTAAAACTGGGTGTGATCCCTGGCTATACGGCAGTTAAAAGGTTGTATGGCTTCTGACTGGCAACCCCGAACAAAGATGTTGACAAAATAGGGAGACCGCCAACATACATGTAGGGCTAGATAGCTCAGTTGGTAGAGCGCCGACACATTAATCCTGAGACCGTTGGTTCAAATCCCACTTTAGTCAATTTTTCTTTGTTCAACCCCAAATTATTTAAATTTAACCCAGTCAGTTTGTTTCCCTTGTGGTTTATTACTCATTTGTATTAGTAGTACAAATGTTGTCTCTCCAAACATTGTGACCTGCCCAATAGTGCCTTAGTACTGATGACATCACAGTTTGTTTTCCAATGCATGAAACAAATTTTGACGTCATCAGTACAGGTGTCTATTGAAACCGCACAAACGTCTAATCTTACTATATAACTTTCCCATTTGTACACATCATCTCAATGGCAATGAGCCTCTGTTGTGTCTGATACAAACAAATTGAAACAACATTTCTGCACTGTTAAAGGTAGGGTTATCGTCTGTTTTTTGACAACGTAATGCTGATTTATAGGCAAAAATATCAAGACACGATGTCAAGTCATGTCTCAGTCCTCCTCTTCTGGCCCCTCCCCCTTTCATTTCCCTGTTCTTGGTTTGGGTTTGAGGTTCACGGTGCATCAGTTTTCCTCTCAGAGAATTGTTGTGTGTTTGCTTTGCACAGGTGCGTACTACGCTCAGTGACTTCTCTGTGTTTATGGCCGTTTTAATCATGATTGGTGTGGACTTCCTGTTCGGTGTGAACACCCCTAAGCTGCAGGTTCCAAGTACATTCAAGGTGAGATCGATTCCTGTTTATTGCTATGTGTGTGATGGGTTCTTGTAGAATCTGAAGGAATTTGACAAGAGTGTCAAATATCGGTTGTTGGTAGATTCTGAAGGAGTTTAATATTGCATTATATTGTGTGTTGAGATTGTTTAAACTTTATTGACTTTATAAAGTTGCATTTTTCTTGCTATGGCCTATGCCCAAATGGCATCTGATTTGCCGAGAGAAGGTTAGTTTTTTATAAAGTGTAATATCCCAAGTGATACAAAATGCCTCAGTGGCAGCTGCTGACTATTTAGGCAGTCTCCATCTTGGCAATTTGTCCGAGTCTTATCTCTTTCCGTGTCCCTCTTCAACTCCCGGCCCATCTCTGCCTTCACATGTTTTGATCCGCCTCTAGAAAGAGCTGCAAAAATAATCCCTTCTTTATTTGATTACATTCAATGCATTCAGATGCTCTGATTCCCAGATGTGGTTGAATTGTAAAAGACCAGCCGCCGATTTCACGAAACTTTACACAACTGCGTACGTCCATTTGCACAGCATTTATTGCTGAAGTTGTGCACAACTTAAACACAAGAAATCTTGCACAAGTGGACTTAAGCAGTTGCATTAAGTTTGGAGAAATCGGCTGCCGGCTTGAGGCAACAGGCAATTGCCTTCGCTGTCCCTGGTCATTGCCTTGGTGCTCCTTGAAAAGTTCAAATAGAAATTTACAATTTCCTCATAGAGGTGCCCTTTACCAAGGAGAAAACGCCTTGGTGTCTCTGGCATCAGGCCTGAAAGACTGTTCTTTTGCAATGAGGACCTGGTATCTGTGTATGTTGGTTATGTTCAGACAACAGTTAAGTTGAGTATGCGTTACCAGTGTGGCATGGTAGCATCAGTAAACAGCAAATGCAAGAAATTGAAAGAATCCCAAACTGTGTGTGTCACATCATCCTTGGTGACAACTATACTTCACACACAGATGCTGTTGACCTAGTGGGTCTCCAGACGCTTGAAGATAGACATCATCAATTATGTACAAATTTTGCTTTGAAATGCTGTACCTCTGACAGATATGCTGGTTGGTTCCCTTATAACAACAGGTCTCGATTTCACAAAGCACTAAGATTCATCTTAAGATGAGTTGTTAATATTAACATAGTAATTTCTTATTATGACATCACACTTTGCTTAACAATTAGGATTGGTACACAACTTAAAGGCACTGGACACTATTGGTAATTACTCAAAATAATTGTTAGCATAAAAACTTACTTGGTAACGATCAATGGAGAGCTGTTGATAGTATAAAACATTGTGAGAAACGGCTCCCTCTGAAGTAACATCGTTTTTGAGAAAAAAGTAATTTCTCAGTAAAATATTCGAATTCATTTCAAGACCTCATGCGTGAGGTCTCGAAATCAAGCATCTGAAAGCACACAACTTCGTGTGACAAGGGTGTTTTTTCTTCCATTATTATCTCACAACTTCGATGACCAATTGAGTTCAAATTTTCACAGGTTTGTTATTTTGTGCATATGTTGAGATACACCAAGTGAGAAGACTGGTCTTTGACAATTACCAAAGGTGTCTAGTGTCTTTAAGATCAATCATAGCTCTTTGTGAAATCGACCTCGGAAACCCACAGTATGGGACTCAGACATACAATGAGATGGTCTCTAAATTAAGGACTAATCGATATTGAAACAGCTCAGTCCCATTCCTTTCTAAACTCTTGAACCAAATGTCTTAGATTGGTGTTTTTATTCGCTGTTTATGACTACTGTGGGTAAGGGGGGGGGTAATAATAATGTATTATAATTAAAGGAGGGCTTTTACGATACTCTGGGCAATTTTTTAAATTTTTAAATATTGCCTATTTGCTGTTTTACTAAACTAATATTTTTGTTCTTATAATTTTATCTATATCTGTATCCCTGTATTTTGGTGTTGCTATTTTTATATCTTGAATCTGTAATTTTTTAATTATTTATATATCATGTAATGCCACATAATTCAGCTTTGCGCTGCCGTTGTTTTTTTTTAAATAAAAATGTGTGAATGAATGAATGACTCTTTGTATCACTCTGATTTGTTGCTGGACAGAGCTACAAGAGATAACCCTTTCCTTATTTTGTTTTATTCCGTAGCCAACTTCAGATGCCCGGACTGGTTGGTTAATTCCCCCGTTTGGCAGGAATCCGTGGTGGACAGCCTTAGCGGCTTTCCTCCCAGCTCTTCTTGCTCTCATCCTGATCTTCATGGATCAACAGATCACTGCCGTCATCGTCAACAGAAAGGAAAATAAACTCAAGGTTGGTCCTCCACTCCGCCCCCCCCATCATCACACCGCCACTCTGCTGTTATTTTGGGAGTCAAACCCCCTCATAAAAGGTGTGGTGTAGGTTTGTAGTAGCAGTCACACCGATGCCACCAAGAAATTGCATGTAGAAAATGAACTTACTCATCAAATTTGTGTAAAAGTTTCTGTTTTGCTTGAGTAGGTGTAAAAGAGAAGTGGTAGCAATTAATATTTCTGAACAGCTGAATTAAAAAGTAGTACTGGATCATATTCTGTCTAGTTTAGGACTCAAAGTTGGAGCGTAACATATTTAAATTAAGTAATAATTACATCAGGAATAGTTTGGGTTACATCAGGAATATTTTGGGTTTTACTTTGACACTGGTCTTGCAATTGTTTTTTCTTCCGTTGTCCATCTCAACACCTGTTAATATCCACAGCATAGACAGTTTGTCCACTTTGCTCTTGTTTATAATTTGGGAGGCTAATCATCTTCACTCGCTGCTGAGAAGCTGAATTGCGAAGGCTGTGGCTGCAACATGGTTGAACTGCAGGCATGTAAAGGCACCCTTTGGCAGCCAGCCACATTAGCCCCTGCATGACCATGGAGCACAGCCAGAGATTGAAAGATGTTGAGTTTTTCTGAAAGGAGGAAAAATGGAGAAAAACTAGAGGGCTCAGGTGAAAAAACTCCTTAGGGCACAGGAGAGAACCAATTCTCATATGGCCCTAGCCGGGAATCAAACCAGGACCACAGTGGTGAGAGGCGAGCGCTTTACGCACTAGCCACCCATGCTAATCTACAATTGCTACAGGTTTTAGGGTTTCATTGTATTTTGTATATATTTTGTTATCTTAACAGAAAGGAGTAGGGTACCATCTGGACCTACTGGTCGTGGGTCTCTTACTGGGCCTATGCTCTGTACTGGGCCTTCCGTGGTTTGTGGCAGCTACCGTCTTGTCTATTAATCATGTCAACAGCTTGAACGTAGAGTCTGAATGTAAGGCACCAGGTGAACGACCCAAGCTGATTGGCTGCAGGTAAGTTATTCTGACCAATCAGTTTGTTCAGTTCTGTGTAAGGCTCATTGAGAATGATCTGCTGAAGCTGATTGGCTGTAAGTAAGTCGCTCTAACAATCAGTTTGCAAAGTTTAGCCTGTGTAAGTGAACAATTAATTATTAAAAATAGTAATTTTAGGGTAGCGATTTATGCCCAGTATCGTCTGGTTTTGCAAGAATTTATCACATTATTAGGGTACGGTGTGCATCTGAAAGCTGTTAGATTGTTAGAATGATTGTTAGCCGACATCATATGTGACACTCTAGGCCAAAACCAGGCACTTCCTGCCAAAACTCAAAACTGGATTTATTTGCTCAGCAGATGGATGACAATAAGAGCTGGTATGCCTGAACCTATGTAAAGCATGATCAGTTTACTAGTGCAGTCCTCAATCCAACAGAATCAAACAAAACATGCAGCTGGATTTGGAAGGGTTTGGAGGGATGGTTAAATGTTTGTTTTTTCTTCTTTTCTTTGTAGGGAGCAGCGAGTGACATCATTGGTTGTCTTTGTTCTGATTGGTCTCGCTACTCTTATGACTCCAGTACTCTCTGTAAGTTGAATCTCACTTCTGGTAAAATTCAAATGAAAATAGAGGAAATTGATTTTTTGGGGGTGTACAATTTTCTTTTACTAGAACAGGATTTGAACCTACGACCTTCAGATTAACGTCAGCGCTCAACCAACTGAGCTACCTAGCCCAATGTTGGCGTTCTCCCTAGTTGGTCAATATCTTTGTTTGGGGGTGCCAGTCAGAGGCCGTACAACCTGAAACTGCCGAAACAGGATCATGAAATTTGGGTGTGATCTCTGGTTATAAGACAGTTTCAGGTTGTACGGCTTCTGACTGGCAACTCCGAACAAAGATAATGACATCATTCAATAACATCGTGTGTGGTTTCAAATGATAGATAAACCATGCCAGCCTGTGGTGAATGCATCTACACAGTACACAGTCACCCCTCCTACTGCCTGACCATTCTATATCATCCACTGTGTTTTGAATTATAGATCAACTATGCCAGTTGATAATATGATAACATGTGATGAATGGTTGGTTAACTCACTAAGGAGGGTCATTTGATGTGGCGAATGCATCTACACAGTCAACCCTCCTACTGTCTAACCCATTAAATATCATCCATTGTGGGTTTCAGTGATGTCAGCCTGCAATATGATGTCATGTGCTGAATGCATCAACATAGTACACAGTCACCCCTTCTACTGTCTGACCATTCAATATCATCCTCTGTGTTATTGAATGATAGATAAACTATGCAGCTGACAATATGATAACTTGTGATGAATGCATCTACACAGAACACAGTTGTGCCACCTACACAAAATGACATCAAATGATTAGCTCTGGAGGGTCATTTGATTGGAGAATCTTCATCGGGTATAACTATGGGAAAACCTGGCTTGGTCAAAAAAGAACTGTTGGATAAATTCATTATGACATCAAGTGCATATACACTGACTTTTCTTTGTCCTTTTTGCAGCTTATTCCAATGCCAGTGTTATACGGCGTGTTTCTCTTCATGGGTATTTCATCGCTAGCTGGTGTACAGGTAAAGATGGCTTCTCATTCTCTATAAGTGAAACTCGGTATTTACTGACTTGGCCTGTCCTTACCCTTTAGAGAGAACGGACCCTTCCCACTGACGTCACACTTCCATAGCATTGCGGGAGATCTGCCATTTTGGATTACATGCACATGTACGATATAGTGCGTTTGTTATCACATGTTCATGCAGTTCTAGTAACTTGACGCACATGATGTGGGTGTGAAAGACTCCAGCATGGGGAATGATACAAAAAGTGACATCATCTGAAAAAGGGTCTTTCCTGGCCACAAACGGCCGCAAGATTTGACCTACTCAATCAAAAAGGTCGTAGTCAAGGTCAAGTTCTGAATTGACACTTACACATATTGATATACTGTTTACATTTCTAAAACAAGACCGCTTTGTTTTTGTCTTTTTATTCCCCCCCACACACATTTTAGGTTCAAAATCCTCTTCTACTGTAGTACTTGACAAATACCCTGAATATTAAATACATAGACAAATTAAAAAAACACCTCGGAATAGGGGAATCTGTGTTGTCATCTATGTCGGGGGGGGGGGGGGGGGTGATTTCACGAAACACTTTTCAACTTAAGATGAGTTAACCAGTGGACTCGTTATTATTATTATAATTATTATTATTATTATATATTTCTAGTAATGACATCAAGGATGCCTCATAAGTGAACTTAATCGCTGTACTCGCAAGCTTAAGGAAACCTGTAAACAAGGGTGCTTGCTATGTGAACCAGAAACACCGGGTTAACCCCTACTCTTCCATGATAAGTGTTTTAGGTTTTCCTTGCACTACAAATCCTAGTACACTGGACATAGGGCTTAATGGCCCATCCGAAGGACAAGGCAATTATGCTAAAGTATCTTGCTTATGAGGATACAAGTGTCATGACCGGGACTCGAACCCACACTCTGCTGCTCAGAAATACCAGAGCTTGAGTCCAGTACTCTTAACGGCCAGGCCACAACATGCGACAAGAATTTGAAGAAATTGTAGGTTTTAGATGTGAGAGGAAAACCCCAAATAGGGCAAACCCACGCGATCAGGTAGGGACTAAAAACCCAATCCACATACAAGGCTCTGGTCCGAGATTTAAATCGGGGTCCACAGTGGTGAAGGCAGGGAAAGAAACCACTCGGCCAACCTGAATTTAACTAATGTTTAAAATGTGATGTCACAATGAAGGAGAATCATCAAGGAGAATCTTGTGTCTTTGTAAATATCAAGCCCTAGTTGCAAGCAGACAATTCACCTAACTTTCTCCAACTTGTTTATTTGCTTGGCGTACAGTTTGTGGATCGGCTGCTTCTGTTCTTCATGCCCCCTAAACACCAACCGGACTACATCTACCTGCGTCAGGTCGGCTTGAAGAGGGTTCACATCTTCACCTTCATCCAGCTGTCCTGCCTTGTCATACTCTGGGTCATCAAGTCCACCGATGCAGCACTTGTATTCCCTATCATGGTAGGTCATAGGTCAGATTACCTTTCATCAAACCCATAGGGGTCATCGGAGGAAACTGATGTTTTCAAGGGTACAGCTTTTTACAGAACTCCCCTTCTTGTTCTTAATTTTTACTTTATGTGGTGCATGCACATTTATTACAAGCATAAACCATGTTACATTGACATTTCTATGCTGTCAAAGGCCCAGCAATGAGCATAAACGTGCTAAGCAAACAAAATTGTGCTCAGCTACAAGGAGACGGCTATAAAGAAAGAACTGGTGATTAACAACAAGTTCTTTTTAGAACCACCACAACTCAGAAATAGTTTTGTTTTTGTACGTGGTGTCTCCGCAAACCTTTAGTAGACTCTGTCATTAGAATCTAAGTACAATGAGCTAGAACACTTGGCCTCAAACGCCACTTGGCGTGGAGTGAAATATTAATAATAATAATAATACACAACATTTATTAGGCGCTTAATACGGATGTTTCTAAGCGCACCATTGTCTGACTACAAATATTTTCCTGCAAGGTATGTGGAGCTACGTTTGAAGTATGAGGCCTATTCATTTATAGCACCATGCAATGGTTTACAAGGTGCTGTGACACAATATATGCTACTGATCAGACCAGGAAAACCGGGGCGAACCCCTTCTCTTTACGATATTAAAAGTGCACTGGGTTCTTTTAAGTGCATTACACAAAACACGGGACCAACGGCTTTACGTCCCATCCGAAGGACGAAGCAATAATGGTTAAGTGTCTTGCTTAAGGACACAAGTGTCATGACTGGGACTCGAACCCACACTCTGCTGAACAGAAACACCAGAGCTTGAGTCCGGTGCTCTTATCCACTCGGCCACAACACAACATGCCAAAATGGTCCTGTAATTAATACAATTATATGTTAATAATATTTAAACATCTCAAAAGTGTTCTACTCTCTCACACTGTTGCACTCCATCAAAAAACCAAATAGTTCTACATTCCATTATGTTTCAGGTATTAGCCGTTGCAGTGATACGCAAGTTGATGGACAAGCTGTTCACTCAGCGAGAGCTTGAGATGTTGGACGATGTGATGCCTGAGATCGTCAAACGAGCAAAACAAGACCAGAAGCAAATGGCAGAGGAAGCCATCTCAGCAGGGGTAAGTAAGAGCCTGCCAACATTTATTGTTTGTCCCTCTGCATTAAATGCTGAGCTCTTTGACTATGTGTAGCCCTGTTGTGCTTGAGCACAAGTAGTCAGGGCTAGTAATATCACCAGACCCACTGGCCTGATCCACTACCTCCATTATTGGACCAGTAATCTCTCACCCCAAAAAGTCCAGTGGTACAAATGCAGAGCCGCCAACCTGTATTTCGTACGGCAGGTCAGGCCTGTAAATACGGATCTCTGAAAAACAATGAATTATATGTTTTTAATAGCCCACAGAAAGTGGGGTAGGGAAAAATATTATTTTGAAATGTTGCTTCTTTTTTTTCTTCATACATTTTAATTTGTTACGCAACGACCACGTTGTGATCAACATTACACACCGCACTGTCGGACTGCACCATGACACACATTACACCTGTTTTAATGAAAATGGCCAAGGAATTAGCTAGTCTTTGTTATCTCGCTACTAAGCGAGCAAGAAACATCAAATGCTAGAAGCGCTTTTACATTGTTATAATGAGAGGCATTACACCCCTCTGTTGGTGAAATATTGCATTACAAAAAGTTAATAAACGGCTTGACAAGCAAAAACTATATTTATGCGCTTACTCTGAAAGGGCATTTTCTCCGGCCTGATGAAAGACGGAACATCGGATTTCTTTCCGAATTTGTTTTGAAAAAGGCAGTGAAAAATTGTTGTCGAATTGTTCGTATTAAGAATAAATGCTGCAACAAAAATGTCTCGCATATTTGTATCTCAACTCCTGCAATCCACTTTTGTAAAATTACATCGCAAATTGTCCAAATTGCATCGCAAATTGCAATACGATACATGCAAAATCATTGACTTATGACTCCTTGTCCTGGGATCCATGCTATTTGGAGCTTGGAAGGTAGGTGTCGGGATACAGCTGCTGTTGTTTTGTACATACAAAAGTTTTTATAAGCCAGAACATAAAGTAGTTGAAATGGACATTTCATGTTAGCTGAGATGTTTTGGGTTGGGTTATTTGTGTGTGTTTTATTTATTTATTTATTTTTATTTTTTGGGGGGGGGGGCAGGGTTTTAAACAGGAACGTGATAAAAGCATCAAAAGGATGAAAAGTGGCCCATAGCAAAAGCTAGAATCAAGTTGCATAAAAGAACTACAAAAAGAAGTCTACAAAACAGAAAAAAATCTAGGGAAGTCAAGCTGGTGGTCATGGATTCCTGAAACCTACTGCTAAGGGACGAGAGCCCTATTGTCTGACTAGACGTGTCGTTCACCCACACTTTATGGCCCGGGCCCCGTAGGCTGTCACCATCTCCCACTAGTCAGACACTAAACTAACCTACACTACACCATGACCACCAAAAGAAACTGTAACCTAAAATATAACGTGGAAAGTTAGGACATCTGATCCAAGAGGAACGTGTTCTCTTTTCTCTTGAAGATGTTAGTTTTAGTTTATGAGTAAATAAATAAATCTTTGTGAAATTTGTGGTCTCACCGGCAGAAACCTTTTTTTGTTGCCAATGTGTAATTTCCAATGAGATGCATATAAAATTTGATTAATTTCTTTAGGTCGCAAAGTTTTTACTCAGTCGAGTTTCCAGAAACAGTTTTGTTTTTGCCTAATACTAAAGCTGCCAGTCTAGAATAACCTTAAACTGTCATGGTTAATGGTAAAGTTACTGGACTCTGTCATTCAAGCCTTTAACTTCAAGCCGTGATCATGGTTCTTGATATCTACCATATATAGGACACCATAGTAGGAGGCCGCGTCCAACTCCCACTGGCAGGAGGAAATGTGCTGACGATACCCGTAGACAAGCTGGACTTCAACCCCGAGTCAAGAACCATCAATATCTCTGAGGAGATGTCCAAGACGGGCATCTGGAAGACGCTCGCCGCTAACGCCAAAGACGGAAAAATGTGCCAATCCTCACCAAGGAAGCGAACAGGAAGAGACGAAACAGACGCGTGAGTGTTTTTTATGGTTGGGTTTTGTTTGTGAAGGTCCATTTTCAAATAGCTCAGCAAATTGTTTTTCAAAGCATAAGAATAGCAGGGCACCTGTTCCCACAAGCTCTGGTGCTGTCAGGTTATGGGTTCAGGTACTAGTCTCCTGGATTATGAGGGAGATTCCCAGAAAATGTGTAAATTTCCCATCATCCGGCCACGTCTAAAAATCTCTCGAGTTTGTCACTAAAAATATTTGTATCATTTAGTAACCCAAACATACTTTTTTCTACTTGTCTTACACAGCAAGAAAAGGATGCATGACATGCCACTAAAACAGGAGAAATTCAGCCCTGATATGGACAAACTACCCACCATAGACGATGAAGAAGCAGCTTCGATTCCATACAGGCAACCCAGCGGAAGTATATCAGGGGAAATCACCATTAATGTTCCCAAGTTCACCATAGGTGGTGAGGGTGAAACACCAGTATAATCACAGGGAAATCACCAAGTGTCATTTGGATCACCGTCAGCGGTGATAGGGAATCACCAGTTTAGTCAGGGAATAACATCACCAGTGTCACTCTGATCACCAGTGCACTTTAGAGAAATCACTATCGGCATCACTCAGATCACCATCAGTGGTGATCGTGAATCATCAGTCTACTTAAGAAATCATCTTCACTGTCACTCAGATCATCCGTGGTAATAGTGAATCACCAGTTGAATCATGGGGAAATCACCATCGGCTTTACTCAAGATCATCAGTGGTGATCGGAATCGCAGGTTAAATGAGGGGGAAATCACCATCGGTGTCAATCAGATCACCATCAGTGGTGATCGTGAATCACCAGTCTGCTTAAGAAATCACCTTCACTGTCGCTAGTGAATCACCAGTTGAATCAGGGGGAAATCAACATCGGTGTCACTCAGATCACCATCAGTGGTGATTGTAAATCACCAATCTTCTGAAGAGAAGTCACCATCGGTTTCAATCACTTCATAATTGTTGAAACACCGTCTTAAACATTAGCAGTTGGTATTCCTTTCTCATTGGTTATTTAAATAAAAAAATTACAAAGCAATGTTGTACCATCCCTTGATAGTGTACAGGAAACTTTGTATTTATAGATTAATAATTAAATAAATGCAATTTACCATCCACTCTTGTAAAAATGATTTTGCCCTCCTATAAAAATTAAGCATTTGACCTGTGATAGACTACAAGGCATGTTCTGTTGTAGGGGTAGGATGAACCCAAAGTACAAGATGGGGAGATCTTTTACCCTGTAATCAAAAGTGTTTGTTGTGATATAAAAAACAGAATTTCTTTGAAGAGATTTCCTGGCATGTGTAGAAGTATCGCTGTGGGTGGAGTCTGTTTTAGTCGAGTGTTTATAAGCAATGAAAACCTCTAAACCAAAAAAAAAATTTACTGAATGACAAGTTGACAAAATAGAAATGTTGTCTGGCAGTGTGTAACAGTTGGAGCCCAAATTTCATGAAGCTGTTGAGCCCAAAGTGTTGCCAAGAGAATTCAGCAGGGAACCTGTCAAAACCATTATACATTACATGGCATTTTGGTTGGTAACCTGTTATTGGTTAGCAAGACTTTTTTGATTTTGGTTTGCCCAGCAGCTTCTTGAAATTGGGACCCGGTAGACTTTTTTAACGTTTAATCAAGATTGTACTTAAAAACAGAAGTAAATGCCAATTCAACTTGGTTGATTTTGTGCTCTGTTTGAGAGGAGCTTTGCTGGAATCAAAGTATCCAGCCACTCACCAACAATGTTGGCAGCCTCTTTGGTTGGAATCTACATACAAATTCAACATCCAGGCCCCAATTTCATGGCTCTGCTTACCGCCGAATTCTGCCCTTGCGATCACCATTCTTCGCTTACAGGGCAAGTGCCGTATTTCTGCTCTAGCTGTGTAAGCGAAGAATGCCTAGTAACAGGGGGTACACATGCACACAAGCAAACATTCCCTGCTTACCTGTGAAATACGCTTGACGAAAGCGCGGATTTGCCTACTTCTGTAAGCACCGATTCATTTCTTACAGTAAGCAGAGCCATGAAGTTGGGCATGGGTGTCATCTCGGCCACCAACGTGCTTCCTGAATCCATTCTAACCAGTGGATGGCTGTGTCTGATTTGGCAGCTTTGGCTGAGGCTGTTGCTTAGGGTGTTGCTAAGGGCAGGCTATGTATGCTTCAACATACTTGGTGATATAGCCGTAGCCTTAGCCACCAATTGGGACACGGCCTCACCAAAATGAGGCTTGTAGGAAAAGTAGTCAGGTACCCTGTTCACATTATGATAATTTAGTACTGTCAATGTGATAGGGATATGACAAAGATGGCCGACAGTGAGAGGCTGTTGATCGACCAGTTGTGTTGCAAGTACGAACAGGCATTTAGACAAGATTTTAAAAAGTGCATTATTTCTATATAACAGATGTAAAGATGTAAAGAAAGCAAAATGTTGAAGATGGATGAGTCTCTCCATTCATCAATGCGATATAGATTTTAATATTTTTTACATTTTCATGAAATTATTTTTGTTTTCACAAAATTCAAAGGACTTTAAAAATGTCCACATGTAAAAAAAATTATTTTAGTTTTTTTGTTTTCAATAAATGTATTTGAAAGTTTTCTCTTCCTTGGGAAAACGTATTTTTAGTTGCATTTATTTAAATTTAATATTGAAAGATAACTTGGATTTTTTTTGTTTTGATGTTTTCTAACAAATTCTGAATTGTTAAGGTGCATACAAATGCTAGTGCATATGCCGAAGACCTTGTTTTGGGCAGAAATTAGAGAAGGGGAGTGGGGTAGGCAGTGATATTGTTCCCTGAAATTAATGAATTTATGTAAGATATTAGCAACAACTTACTGTCTCACTGATCATTGTTATATTTCCCATTGTTCCAAGAATTGCATTTGTTTTCATTACCTTTTCATTTCTATATAACTTTCTAGGGTCAAACAAAATTGGGGGGGGGGTGGAAAATGTCCAAGGAGAAAGGAATCTCATCCTGAGCACAGAAATTATGTTCCGAAAATTTAAACCGGCTTAGAAATATCAAGATAATGTTAAACGTCGGAGTAAATTACATTTAGTGTACATTGCTTGGCTTGTAAGTGTGTGATATTTTATTTGGTACTCTAACTTAAGACACAAGTATTCTTGTTGCATTTAGGAGTTATCACTTTAATTTTTTGTATTATTATTATTATTTTTAATATTATTATTGTTTGTTATTATGTTTTTTTAACAAATTGTAATTGCTTATCCACACCATTTTGGCGATAACTCTCATCACAACTTTAAATTTAATCGTGGTATCTGTTTGATGAACTTTAAAAAAGAAAAGCAACAACAAATGAGTTGTTGTTTAGCATTTGTTTGTTTTGGGGTTTTTCAGGGGTTTTTTTTCTTCTTCTTTTTTTTGCTGTAACATCTTATTAAGATTTTAAAAACCCGTTGTATGATCATTCCTGTAGGTAAATGATGGTAATTCTATTCATGTTAATATGCAACATAGGTATTGTATGATAATCTGTGAGTGAGAAATAGAAAACCTGTTCATGTGGCTGAGTGTGCTTGTGTGAAAGTGTCTACCCGTTGAAACCCGAGGACTTTAACAATAGGTATCTGGGTGTTATGACAGAGCAAAGATATTCCAGCTTTGTTTTCGTGTACAAAACCAATTGTGACGGTGCTAAAAAAAATAATAATAATTGGGTTGAACAAAAAAAATTGACTAGAGCCGGACTTGAACCTGCGACCTCCAGACTAACGTGCAGGAGGTCGCAGGTTCAAATCCCGCCTTAGTCAATTTTTCTTTGTTCAACCCCAAATAATTTAACAATTTACTTGGTCAGTTTCCCTTGTGGTTATTACTTGATAAAACAAAAATTATGTCCAAACAGTGGGAGATCAAAGAAATCCTTGATTTAACGGGTCGACAAACGTGTGTGTGCGAGTGTGATACCCTATGCTATGTACAAACCTGTCCTTTGTGTTTTTCTACAGTACTCTGCTGTTCACCAAATAGTAATCAGTGTTGTTGTGTTTGATAGACTGTAAACAATATTGTAAAGAAGACTGTAAACAAGACTGTAAACAATATTGTAAGCAAGACTGTAAACAAGACTGTAAACAAGTTTTTAAAGAATGGTTAATAAACAACACTTTAGTGATTTGTAACAATAAAATTAAACATTAATTACATACTAATTACTAGCTTGAACTTGAGCTTGCAAAAGCTGAACAATTATGTGGTTGGAATCTTTTAAACAAGTACATACACAGACAATTGAATAATGAAAATGTAACCAACATGTATAGTCAAGTAGCCATTTGCTCGGTCGTGTAAGCAAAATTACTAGGATTGTATCACCTTGTATAGGTGAGGTCACAGATGACATCATTTGTTTGTAACTGAAAGTGCCCTCTGTCATGATTTGGAAGGTAAAAGTTGCATTGTGGGGGACGGGGAAGAAAAAGAGGTTAAATATTTTCAATTATGGTGTACATAATGTATAATCGTTGCTCTTGAATCACTTATGTGGGTGCTTTGTAGAAAGTCACTGTTTGATCTACACAGTATCAAAAAGATATCTTTCTAATAATAAAAACGGATACAATCTTTTGTTTTGACTGAGCATAATCATTCACATTTGTGAGAAAAATAATTATTTTTTGGGGATGTGTGTGGTGTGAGAGAGTGAGAGTACTGTGCAGTATTATTTTCATTTTTTCACTCTGCCAATTGTTTTAAACGAATTCAAACGGAGACACTGTAAGTGTATGCTGTATTCCTTTCTGTTACGGAAAGTCCACTTTATTGTTCTGTGAATTTATTTCACTAATTATTTGACAAAGGAAGTTGACATTGCTGCAAGAAAACAGACTAATATATTTAATATGTCCACTCTTGCATTTCTCCACTATAAGCTTTTGGTAGTTTGGGAGGTTTTTTTCTTTTTCATTTTTTTTTAAATTCAAGATGAATTCCGTTTCATACAATATCCTGTCCATTTATTTATTAATATGGATGAAAATTACTATAAATGTGTCTGTACTTTTTGAAGAACCAAAGTGTGTGTGCTGAATCGCGCATGGATTAAAACAAAAATTACAAATATATTTTTTTGTTTTTTTCAATGGACCCTGTGTTAGATTTATTGATCATGGTTTGCGTTGAGATTTATTTTTATTTTATTTTTTATTTTATTTTTATTTTTCAAAAAATTGTTCAATGAGCATTAGTATTTGTTATCTGAATAAAAAATCTAAAAAGACTTGGCAAATTGTTATAGGTTTTTTTAATACCAGTGATGTTACACCAACTCTCCTACTATTGTAACATTTTTCACGGGGTATGGGGTTTATCTAACCATTTGAAACCATTCAACTGCACTGGTTTTGTATGGTGCTACAACTGTGCACAGAACTAAACTGTGTACATGAAGATGCCTTTACCACATGATATCATATGTAGGTTTATCTTTCATTCAAAGCCACAGCGGATGGCATTGAATGGCCAGACAGTGGGAGGGTTGACTGTGTACCGTATGCATTTGCCACATGGTATCATTTTGAAGGCTGGCATGCATAGTTTATCTGTCGTTCCTAACCACAGTGGATGATATTGAATAGTCAGACCATAGAGAAAGTAGAACGGTTGACTGTGTACTGTTTCAAACCTATGGATAATATTGAATGGTCAGACAGTAGGAGGGTTGACTATGTACTGTGCCAAACCTATGGATAGTATTGTCAGACAGTAGGAGGGTTGACTGTGTACTGTGTAGATGCACTCACCACATGATATCATTTTATTGACTGGCTTAGTTTATCCATCATTCAAAGGTGCAGTGGACGGTATTGAATGGTCAGACTGTACTGTACTAAACCTATGGATAATATTGAATGGTCAGACAGTAGGAGGGTTGACTGTGTACTGTACCAAACCTATGGATTATTTTGAATTGCAAGACAGTAGGAGGGTTGACTGTGCTAAACCTATGGATAATTTTGAATGGTCAGACAGTAGGAGGGTTGACTGTGTACTGTGTAGATGCACTCACCATATGATATCATTTTATTGGCTGGCTTAGTTTATCCATCATTCAAAGGTGCAGTGGAAGGTATTGAATGGTCAGACTGTACTGTACTAAACCTATGGATAATATTGAATAGTCAGACAGTAGGAGGGTTGACTGTGTACTGTACCAAACCTATGGATAATTTTGAATTGCCAGACAGTAGGAGGGTTGACTGTGTACTGTGTAGATGCACTCACCTCATGATATCATTTTATTGGCTGGCTTAGTTTATCCATGGAGGAAGGAGATGGTTTATCCATCATTCAAGGGTGCAGTGGAAGTTATTGAATGGTCTAACAGTAGGAGGGTTGACTGTGTACTGTACAAAAACCTATGGATAATATTGAGTGGTCAGACAGTAGGATTATATGCAGGTGACGAATACTTGGCTTGAATGAACGAGTGAAAACAAACTACTTAGTATGTGGACCAGAAAATTTGTATGCATGTCCGAGATTAAAACTCTTGTGTGATTTCCAAGTTAATCTAATCCCCAATGCAATACCCACTGTATTCTTAATCTCTTAATCTTTTATCTCAAGGGGACAAAGTATTTAATGAGATCGTAGCGAAGTTAATATAATCTTGAATGCAATACACAGTCCATTATTTCTTAATCTGCAGTACTTCATCTTATAGTTGGAAAACTACTTCCACTTAATCGAGGCGAGTATTTCCAGTCTTGTCAAGACTTAATTTGCATGTGTAGTATCAACATTTGTTGAGATCGTAATCTGAAACTACCCCTTACCCATACCTAAGTTTCTCCACACCTTAAACAAGTGATGCTGATGTTGTAATGCATGGTACATGTCAGTAGCCCCATGCTAAGCTGATAATGCTATGTGCACGCACATTAGTAGTCTGTGCACACTCATGGCTATGTTACTTCCAACTCCGATGCTAGCATAGATTTATATGTAAACCTAAAACTTACTTCATAAGTTTCAAAAAGAACTAGCTGCAAGCTGCCACCAGTTTGCCACCAATCGTAATGACCGTGGTATAAATGTAGAAAGTGCTAATGGTCTGACATTTCGGTGACTGCCCTACGTTCAGACAACCCCATGTTCCGATAGCCCCATCGTGATCACAGGCTAGGGTTAGGGTGAGGGTTGGGATTAGGATTAGGAACATAGGGGGTAAACATAAAACAGTAAACATAAACCTTGGAAATGGAGGGGGGTGTTGGCTGGAAGGGGAAGCACTGAGTATACAGTGTAGGGTAAAGGAACATCATACAAATAATAGCATGGTTAGGGTTATATTGGCTGATATACGCCCGATATTGTCGCCCATTATGCCTTTTTAAACTCAATGGATGTACCCATACACCCAATAGGGTACCCGTTATGCCTATCAAAACTGCATGGATTTACCCATACACCCAATAGTGTAGCCCATTATGCCTATTTAAACTCAATGGATGTACCCATACACCCCAAAAGGGTAACCCATTATGCCTATCAAAACTGCATGGATGTACCCATACACCCAATAGTGTAGCCCATTATGCCTATTTAAACTCAATGGGTGTACCCATACACCCCAAAAGGGTAACCCATTATGCCTATCAAAACTGCATGGATGTACCCATACACCCAATAGTGTAGCCCATTATGCCTATAAAACTGCATGTACATGTATGTACCCATCATACACCCATCTGTCCCATATATACCCTTAAATTGCATAATTATACCTATAATCCATGAGATTGCATGGAATTGCCTCCCTTAGTTACGCCACTGGTACATGTACCCATGAAAGCCCAAAGGTTATCCACAACTTTCTGCGCTAGTCAAACTAAATATACGACATTGTGTTTTGTCTCTATTCAAACATGATTTTACAGTAGGATTATGCTGATGCATTATGAATATTCATAAGAAAGTTGTCTAGTTTGGTAAAGCCATATAATTTCTTAAGATTATTTGGTTTTTATTTGTAATTAACAACAAAATACAAATTTTAGATGGGTGGAAACTGCCCATTATCAATTAACATTAGGACAAATTTTTACCTCCCAATCGTTACTCCAAAATGTTAAATTTCTGGTGCAGTCTTCTGTTTTCTCGCCTAATGTTAGGAACAGTCATTATTATGCAATTTTTTCAGCCAATCACTTTGTGTTGTTCACTTACTTCTGAATAAAGAAAAGGTACATCATTGGGTTTTTGAAAAGTTCCATTTGCATAAGATATTTTTTTAAATAATATACAAGTTTAATCACGTATGATGTATAGTATTTTTTTGAGAAAAACCATTCGTGTACCATCAAAAATTTTAAAAGGGCTGATTTCACAAAGCACCAAGATTCATCTTAAGATGAGTTGTCAACATTACCATAGTGATTTGTATTGTGACATCACACTTTGCGTAGCAGTTAAGATTGATTCACAGTTAAGATCAATCTTTGCTCTTTGTGATTAATCCATAAATTGCTCAATGTAAACAAGATACTACAAAATGTTAAAAGTCGTTTAGTCTCAGCAGAGAGTCATATTTGTGACATGATATTTCAAGATCAAAGGAGCTGGGCGTTTATCAAGAAAAATGCAACATTTTCAATTATTATTATTAAGTATTACATTAAGACAATACCAAATTAAAACACTCTTGACTTCAAGACGAAATCCCAATTACAGTAAAAACAAAGGACCGTGTACAGATACTTTAACAGCTCTTTCAGATCCGAATCCATCATCAACTTAAATGTTGGTGCCCCCTCCCCCTTCTCCTTTTTCTAGCCGAATTTGGGAGAACGTGTCACATCTTTTTCTAATGGACCATGTTGTATTTAGCAGAACCCACTTTTTCTGTTGATTAATTCTGTTGCATTCAGAATGGTGTATGTGAAAAGCCAGCAGTATATATGAAGAAGAAAAAAGGGGGAAAGCAGAAAAAAAAATCTGTGAGCCTTGGCTTTTTTTAAAAAAACTTATTCCAGTACTTCACTTTATATGTTGTTTTTATCCTGTAAAAATTACTTTAAAACGCAAATGGAAGTCAGCCTGAAGTCGCTCTAAATTCACGTAGTTTATTATCACGTGATCTGCAATTTGTAGATTTTATAATTTTGCAAATAGACTGAAACATTATTTGTGTTTTAAAAACACTCTTGTTTAAATATTGTAGATTTTGATCATCACTTACCAAAGAAAAACAATCTATAAATCATAAAGAAGTAAGTCAAAACTTTATTGTTTATTCCCAAGGATTTGTATCCTGACTTGTGTAGGTTATTTGATTTGTTTTTAAATTAAAGACATCGGTGATTAAATCAGCCATTCTCAATGAAATTACATTTTAATTAAAATTAATGTTTTAGTGGTCATATTTTGATTGGTTAATTAATAAATGCAGTTAGTATCGCTCATGAATAATGTATAACACAATCTTGCAGGGGGTCCAAATTCAAACAGGTTTTCGGTATTCAATATGTGATTTTATTCAACTTTTTCTGGATTTACTTAACGTGAAAACAAGGTACAAAGAGAGCGTCCTCCAGTTCATGACGTCACAGTCATGTGCAAAAACAAAACAAAAAACCAATGCTTAGCTCAGAAAATGTTTGCTTTGCCAAAATATTACCAGCTAAAACAGCACAAACTGTTTACTATTGTTACTGGTACCCTGCTATTTGTTTGATTGGCAAAGTAACTTGCCAAGCAACTTTTCTCTGCTCAACAGCTTTAACAAGGATAAAGCCTTCACCATGCTGTAGCCGTCCATGTTTGGTTCCCTGTGCATTCATATACAATGCTAAGATCGTTCTCACACGGGACGTGACCCTCTTTTCCTGTGTTCAGCCTGGGGTCGTTTTTGAAACCACGTATTAGGTTTAGGCTTCGGCTTAGGGTTGTTTGCCTTTATGAAGCCCAGTACCGAAAGCGCACGTTTTCAAAATCAGTGACATAGCCTAAGCCGCCGGAGCCTATAAGCCAAAGACATGGTTTCGAAAAGGGTCCTTGGATTGGGTAAACGGAAAACAAGATGGTCAGATCGTGATAATTTAATATCTGTTGATATTTTCTGGACAGTTTCACTTCATTTTTACTCGCAGTACACACGATCACCCTTTTACCTCAACACTTTAACATCCAACCTGTTCAGACTGGGTGTGTGAGTTGTGCACCTTATCCGACGGCAAGTAATGTCAATGGTTATCCAGAGATGAACGGAAATGTTCACTCCGTAAAGCCGTCAGTCAAAGCTTGGCACAACCCTGCAGGGGGTCAACTTTGTGACGGGCTTGTGGTGATAGAGTTAACTTTTTCGTGGCTGTGTTTCATTTTGATGTAAATCTTTTGAATAATTGATTTGAAAATCACAAATTGGATTGAATATTACATTAACAAATTATTTCTTTATTCTTGTAACTGGGTCATATACTGAGCTAACAATATTGTGTGTATAGATTTATTAAATTGAAAATGTTATGTTCTTTTTATGATTTTAACCAGTGCTTCTTTTTATGTTCAGTAAAAACAGACCTCAAAAATGCGATGTCTAAGCGAAACCAATAAAACAAATGTAGAGATGAAAGTTGAACTTCCTGCTTCAATGTGTTATAATGAAGACTGTTTAAGTTTGCAAAATTCTCCCCTTCCCTTTAAGGTAGGGTCACTTCGGTAATGACCCCGAAAGAAATTGTGTAATTTTTGTCCGAGAGCCCATTTGCTGCAAATTATGCGAAATAATGTCATCTGAAGTGCCCCGTTGATTAAAAATCAACCAAAGTATGCCGACAAAAAGTGAATCTCCAAAGACCGCCTGTAAGCGATGTTTGAAATGTGCGTGTCCGTTTGAATGCTGCCCTCAGCACTGTTTCTCAACAAAAAGGCACTGTATTTAACTGAAACTTTCATACGTGATAATTTTGTCTATAAATCAGCATTAGGCCTACGTTTACAAAAATCAAACGAGATGAAGGCTACCTATAAACAAACTTCCCTAAGTCTAACCTGAACCCCAACCTTTACCCTAATATAACCTAATCCTAGAACCCTACCGAAACTCACCCCAACTTCATCCTAACCCTAACCCTAACCCTAACCCTAACCCTAACCCTAACCCTAACCCTAACCCTAACCCTAACCCTAACCCTAACCCTAACCCTAACCCTAACCCTAACCCTAACCCTAACCCTAACCCTAACCCTAACCCTAACCCTAACCCTAACCCTAACCCTAACCCTAACCCTAACCCTAACCCTAACCCTAACCCTAACCCTAACCCTAACCCTAACCCTAACCCTAACCCTAACCCTAACCCTAACCCTAACCCTAACCCTAACCCTAACCCTAACCCTAACCCCTAACCCTAACCCTAACCCTAACCCTAACCCTAACCCTAACCCTAACCCTAACCCTAACCCTAACCCTAACCCTAACCCTAACCCTAACCCTAACCCTAACCCTAACCCTAACCCTAACCCTAACCCTAACCCTAACCCTAACCCTAACCCTAACCCTAACCCTAACCCTAACCCTAACCCTAACCCTAACCCTAACCCTAACCCTAACCCTAACCCTAACCCTAACCCTAACCCTAACCCTAACCCTAACCCTAACCCTAACCCTAACCCTAACCCTAACCCTAACCCTAACCCTAACCCTAACCCTAACCCTAACCCTAACCCTAACCCTAACCCTAACCCTAACCCTAACCCTAACCCTAACCCCTAACCCTAACCCTAACCCTAACCCTAACCCTAACCCTAACCCTAACCCTAACCCTAACCCTAACCCTAACCTAACCCTAACCCTAACCCTAACCCTAACCCTAACCCTAACCCTAACCCTAACCCTAACCCTAACCCTAACCCTAACCCTAACCCTAACCCTAACCCTAACCCTAACCCTAACCCTAACCCTAACCCTAACCCTAACCCTAACCCTAACCCTAACCCTAACCCTAACCCTAACCCTAACCCTAACCCTAACCCGAACCCTAACCCTAACCCTAACCCTAACCCTAACCCTAACCCCAACCCTAACCCTAACAAAACCTAATCCTAGAACCATACCGAAACTCACCCCGACTTCATCCTAATCCTAACCCTCTTTAGTGGAGTCTTGCAGTAGAGCTAAAAAATAATCAAAAATTGTTCAATAAATCTAAGCATAAACCCATAAGGCTAGCTAATCTTTCCTCTACCCTTGAACTTTACTCCTAACCCCAACCCGGCGCTATTTTGGAGACGTGTTGTGGGGTTACAACTATTGTAAACATTTGAAAAACAAATCATTACAAGCACTAACCCTAGGCCTAACCCTTACTCTAACCAAACCCTGAAAAGGTTCGTCTCAAGTCAATCTTTCGAAAAACTATGATGAGAGATACCGCCGCATTACAAAGTTATACCAAAGGTTGAGAGTGTGCTGCAATACCGCCCTCTTTGTTATGCCAGTATAAGATCTGGGTACCTGCTCGCAGTAAAGATTATTGCTGTGATGCTAAAATTGTATTTATGCCAGCTTAGTGTCTAAGGGCTAGAACCGAGATGGCGTCTGCATCCCTGCGGAAATACACCAACTATTTACGCTGTTCTTAAAGAGGGGCTCCAAGGTCAAATTCAGAAAAAATTCTCTATAACCTCAGGTTATTAAAACGGTAAAATGCCACTGTGTGTGTTGGTAACCCTCCAAGTGCATTTTTTTGTCAAAATCCAAAAACGTTCAATGATGTCACATTTCAAATAGGCCTATTATGATCGGTACATTTTTTTTGCAGAGATTTTTTTCCAGAATTTGGTTGATATTCAATCAAAGCGGCATGGGAATGTACACTGAGTTGTTTTTGCTGAAAGGGTATCAGTAACGGAGTTAGAGACCGTAATTTTTCATGAGGACTCTATCTATTGGAAAGTGAGTGCATTACAAAACTGAATTTTACCTCGGGCCCCTCTTTCAAAGTGACGTATAAACCAAACTGGTGATGGAAGAAAATGGGTTAGCATTCATTTTTGCTTTTGCAAATGATTTATAACAACGTGAATATGCCATTTATATCAAAATAAATACCGCCATCAGATAACCAAAGATCACGCACTGGTGAGAAGACTTTCTTGTTGTTCAATATCAGTTTAATCTCTTTAGGTTGTATAAAACTTACAATAGCTGCCGCGAGGTATGCTGTCTGCAAACAAAGCCAATATTTGTGTTGGGGAATGAACATTTCAAACAAAGGGGTGTTTAAATTTGTTTAGCAGTGAGGTGGCCTGGAATTATGAAATTATGATAGAAAGCCAGTGGAGGAGGAAGCCAGAAGGATTGTACCCTGGCGTAACTAAACATTTTCATTGGTAGGGGGCGGGTTAGCGAGGACAGAAACTTAATTTGGGGTGGGGGACTTTTGGTGTATCTAGCCATTCATTTTGGCTTTTTTGGTGGGGGAAAGGGGGGAAAGGATTCTGAGAGGGGGATTCCCGACCTATCCCCCCCACCACCACCCAACCCACAACACCAAAGTGCCCTTATCACACTTCAACTTACGGGGTACTTTTAACAATGGAACAATGCTAACCCACAAGATTTTCTTTGTTCTAGGGGTATGGAAAAGGGAATAATAGAACAACAATGGAAGTACCCCGTGACTGCCATTTTTATTATGTAAGGGTGTGTGTAAACACCTGCAATTGGGGACCTCCTATTGTCCCTCTTTTGTTTGTACCCCCCTTTGGCAAATACTTACTTTCCAACTGGGGAGCCCATTTATTGTCCTTTTATTTTAGGTCCCCAGTTCAGCGTGGGGGGGGGGGGTGGGGGACTCTAAATGAAGATTTCAATGACACCAAATTCAGATTTGGAAACCCCCCATTTCAGTCTCAAATTAAGTCTCAAGATGTACGTGGGCTTCCTAAATTCCTCTTGGAGCATGCTGTATCGGCTTAACGATTCCAGTTTATTATTCTATGGCGACTTTATCAAGGGTCTGCCAAATGCTTCCTCTTCAAGTACCTTCTGACTCTTCTTGTCCTTCGTCTTGGATCTAAAGTCCATGCACAAACCCATCACCAGCTACTTGAGTGGAAATCGTGCGTGACTAAAATGCTACAAAGACAAGGCACGATAGGAAGTGTTCGTAAGACAGGGTATTGGAGAAACACGAAATATTCTAACCAAACTTGTTTAAATGTTTTGTTTTAATTTAATGTGAGTATTCGGATAAGAAAAAGAGCAAGAAAGTGTGGCAAAACAAACAAATAAGAAAATCGCAAGAAAAACTGCACATGATTTAGTATCCAAGGATAACCTGTAGATTAGACAACCAATAACTCATATGCTTATTTCCATTATGGTCCTTACAGAAAACCGCAAAAACAAATCACATGAATTTTGTTTTAACAATTTGTCAGCAAAACGAAAAACAGCAATAGAAAAAAAATTAAACCATAGAGGTTTTCATCAGTTGTAAAGCTTTGTATTGGCCTTTTTTCCAATTGACTGACAATTTGTCGGTAATTCAGTTGTAACATCGACAAACCCTGAACAAGATGCCACGTAGTTTATGATATTATCTTGATTATTCCCTTCTTAAAGTTTGTACGTTTGTCACTTTTAATTTCTCCGGAGCAAAGGTTTAATTATGATTAATTGAAACGACCCCTATATTTAAAAATAGCGCATTCCATCACGGTCGGTTATTTTATTTTGGTGTATTCGCTCCATTGGTTTCAGGTCTACGGCTATTCTATGTATTGATTTTTTTTATAAAAAGCACAAAGTGGATTTTATTGTTTGATTGATTGAAATCAATAAGGGACTAACAGAGTGGTGACGAGATCTTGAATGGCCGTTTAGAACTGACAAGGTCATGGCCGTGTGATAAAGGACCGAGCCGAACAAGGCAAGGTCCTTTTACCCGGTCGCGACACTGTCACTGTCAGGTTTTAACGGTCGTTCTTGGAGTCCATGGTCACAAATTATACAATAGGCTATGATTTGTTTAACTGGTAACCTGTTTTGATAAGCAAGAGTTTTCTTTGCAATTTGTTATGCTTAACGAAATAACGGCTCTACAAAATAGGGTCCAGAGTCAAATTTCAAAGAGCTGCTTCAGAAATTATTGCTCAGACAGTACATCGGACAATGTATTTTGGCCCGTAACCTTATTCTGGTAATTTTTTGTTGTGCCTAGCTACTTTTAGTGCTTTTAAGCAACTCCATGAAATTGGGCCTACGTAAACATGGCGGTCATGTGAACAGCTTTGCTTAAACTATCTGGTTTTGGTTGTTTGTTTTTTTCTTATACAGATTTAAATCAATTTAATTTGGCTTTTTTCTCAATGTTTGGTTAGATCTTGTTATTTATTGGTGATGGGAGTATCCAATGATGATTTCATCTTCCGAGTAAAAAAAGTAAATAAATAAATATATATATACACAATCCCTTTCGAGCATGTCCATTCACTCGCAGTTTATTCCCTTTTTATTGGAAAACGTCAGCCGCCCAACACATTTCATGCAATAGCCGTCGTATCCCCTTCCACGTATGGGTAAAGAACGTATGGGATCTCAATACAATCATTTGAGTTCACAGACTGATGTGACGGAGGACGCGTGTCTCTGTTTCGCCTGCTTTTCGTGGAAGCTTTACGTGGAAGCTTTACGTGGGCTTTAAAGAAGACTACAGTAATCTTTGGCGAAATACGAAGGAAGGCTTGATGCAGTTTCCTTGCAAGCATTTTGCTAACTTAATGACAACGTCAGTGAACACTTGAAGAAAGCAGGGCCCACACCAGGCCGAGTCAAACTTGTTCGTCACTCTTGATGGTGCCTTGTCCAACAACACCCATACGGTGTTCGCTTTTATTATTATACGGAACGGAAGCCGCGAACTTTTATGGGGCTGTTATTTACGTCAGTGTAGAACTGTTTGTGAAGTAGGCCTACCTGATGAACACGGATGTGTCATTGATGCCATAAAACCCAATGGATTTATCTGATTTATAGATTTACAAGCTGTCAATCAGTCATCTCGCTGTACCAAACTGAAAAAGTTCTCATTTTGTTAAAGCCTTCTTCATTTAATAGATCGGTTCTTTAAAACAAGGAAAGACTTATACAGAAAAACACTCGTCGGCTTTAGAGAAAACACAAACTTGAAATTCTCAAAATTCGGAATAGCCTAGTTTAGTTTTTGGAGCAGGACCTGTGGACATTTTGTTGTTTCAAATGAAGACGCCGTCAATTGAAACCCCGACAAACTCGGACTCCATAACTGAGATCCGTATCGGTGAAGGAGGTGGTGGTTATTCCAGCGGTGAGATGAGAATTACCGGACCTAGGGAATCTACCTGCAAGGGGACCCTGGTCGTTGAGTCGGCCCACGGTCACACGCTCGGTCATGGTATTAACGCTGACGTCACGGACGCACGGATCATGGTCCTGGGTGCAGAGAGCGTCGGCAAATCTGGTAAGCAAGTTTCATATTTTGCTCTTAACGATTCAACTTTGGTTAAATAGTTTCCCATTATGAGTCTTGTAAAGGTATCCTACACACCACTGTGGCTTATATACCACATTCATCTATATTGTTGATCACTTCCCATATTGGGGCTTTGCTCGGTGGAGGCGGTAGATTATTAACGTAATTCTTTGGGTACACCATCTTCTGGCAAGAGTTGTGTTGGCTCAGAAAACAGTCGGTTAGTTTGTCCCCCAACGTTTCGATTATTGTCCTCTATAATATTCGTCATTAGGATATTCTGGAAGCAGTGTCCGCAGTAGCTAGCTGGGGGAACCAAACCCGATTAATAAAAGAACAAATTTATTTGTTGATTGCGTGTTCCTTTGGAAGAAGGTTGTAGTGAAATAGTTGGTAGAGTTTGTATGACCAGTCTGCGTGACGCGAAGTTAACGTGTTCCGTTAGTATTTGGAACTGAAAATAGAACACCGTCATTGTTTGACCATAGAGAAAGAATCCTTTCTCTGTGGTATAAACACACACCATTCTGAATAGCTGTATAGACAACACGTGAGTCACTAACTGGTAATTGGCTGTCATTAGCGGTTAAATTGCCTATAAAATTAAGCACCAAAGTAAACCCTCCGCAGTTGCGTGGCCATAAAGTCAGTCTCTTGTTCGTCTAATCCGCTTGATGTAAAGAAAGTAATTCATCAGTTGATAGAGGGTTGGTAAAAGCGCATTACGGAAAAACGACAGAATAGTAGGAGAAGAGAATCCCGACCCTGGGAGGGATGTTTAAGGGCAATTATCGGATGGTAAACAAACTACAGGTTTAGAGAGTTGAGAATTGTGATGCGACAGTCACTGATGATGAGCCACGGCAGTTTGGAAAAGGGACCGTCTTGGAGACAAAAGAGCAAAAGAACATTGAAAATATTCGTCTATAAACGGCAAGAATGTGCTCTTGTACAAGAAATCCACCAATAGGGGTTTACAAAATAACCCCATGCTGTTTAAAGGCACTGTACACGTTTGCTAATTACTCAAAATAGCTTAGGAGAGCTGTTGATAGTACAAAACATTGTGATAAACTACTCCCTCTGAAGTAACGTAGTTTTTGAGACAGAAGTAATTTCTCCCTAAAATATTAAAAGACTTCTGGCCAGAAACCTTTTTCAGGCATCTGAAAGCACACAAATTTGTACAACAAGGGTGTTTTTTCTTTCATCATTTTCTTGCAACTTCGATGACCAATTGAGCCCAAATTTTCACAGGCTTGTTATTTTATGCATATGTTGGGATACGCCAAGTGAGAATACTGGTATTCGATAATTACCAAACGTGTCCAGTACCTTTAAATGGGAGGAAGGTATTTTATAGACCATAATACACTTTTAAAAGGTCCCTTTTAATAGCTGAAACCAACCTTTCCAGGCTATTAGAAAAACATAAAAATAACACTTGTATATTTAAATTTAATTTTATCATTGTGATATGCCACATTTACTTATTATAGGGAACCTACAATGAGTGGAAAAGAACAATTGTCCATACATTACGCAACAAGAATATTCTGTTTAACGGATAATACAATGTTGTATACAATGTACACACAGGGCCTGGGTTCGCTCTTCTCCGAAATATAGATTACCGGTATTGTGCAACTGTAAACCAGCTAGAGTCATATTGTGTCCAAATGGTTTATAGCTCAACCCGGTCACAATAACACTACGTCCATCAGTGAGCTGTGTAGTTTATTATTTCTGATGGAAAAACGCGTGGCAGTTCCTGTCGACGAACATGTCCTCCGCAATCATTCCCGGAATCTAGAACTACCAATCGTCAGATGAAAAAAATAAAATCCCTTTACCTGACAGTGACAAATTACTCGACACTATATCAGGAACGTTCAAGTGTAATTCTGGACTACACCACTGACCTACCCTACATGTAGGTAGCAGTTTTTAGATTCGTTTTACCGCGAGTATACACGATTGATATACAGATCTTCCGTTGATATGCAGACAGTGTTAAAATGACTGGGTATACAATTGTCATAGGCACTTCCAATCGTACCGTGCCGGTATCGCCTTCAACAAGACCGGTGTTGGATTATTATTGCCGTATCTTGATTAAAATACTGACATAGCCAACATGAGCTCGAACACTACCTAAAACCAAGGCTGGCGTAGAGAGATTTTTAAAAAATTCTGAAATTTGCAACATCGATAAGAGATAATAACAGATACTAGAAAATGAGGTAACTAAATTTAGACGTAATTATCACCACCGGGTCGATATGATTCAAGTTGCATGTTCAATTTGTGTATTCTGCTTGAAGACAATTGGGCTGAATTCTCAGACGATATCATTTAGCCTATATTTAAATTCCTCGTATGCACGGCGTGTCGTTTTATTTCTTCCATTGTTACTTTGGTTACGTCCTGTGTTTTCGTCAACTCCAACATTACAGTATTGAAGCTGATCTGAGCAGATAGTTTCTCTAGATTTACACAAATACACTTCCTTTGTTAAACAGCTCCGTCATCATAATGTGAGCGGCTTGAAAAACAGTCTGCTGGGGCGACTAGTACAGCAACTTTATTGAACCCCTGTGAAATCTGATTAGTGGCTATTATGACGTAACTGCCCAAGGACGGTAAAAAAAAAAGTTATTGTATGCTGGAACCATCAAAATAAAACAATTTGTGCTTACAATAGGGTACAGGGAAGGTACCGTTGTGATACCATTGCGCAAATTATGACTGAGTGAAAGGCCATGACGTTTTGCATCTGCTTGCAGTAAATCAAAAATATGCAAAAAACAAATTTGTGTATATGATGTTGTTGACTCGTCACATAGTTTGATGTATTTATTGAGACGTGTGCGTGAGGTGAGATGAAATTTGATCTTGGGAAAAAGTCGGTGGACGGATATTATTTTGTTGAAAGATGTTTTCAGCATGCTTGAGGGTACACACATCAAATACACTGCAGGGACGCGAACTTGTCATGTGTTCCTGCCTGGTTTTTGTTTGTTTTGTTTTGGGGGCGTTTTTTGTTGTTGTTTTTTTTAGGGGGGAAACTCTTTGGTGGGCGTGTGATAAGAGACCATTTTTGTTGGGTAGGCTACCTTATGATACGAAGACTGAGAACTCTTTTGTTGTTGGGTACAAGTTTGGGGAACAGTTAAATATGGGTTATGTTTCACGCCAAATAGTCCTAACATATCACAGGTATTTCTTGCTGTTTGCAAAAACTGATTTACCATTCACTTAATGAAATCATACTTTACTGTTGCTGTTGTTGTTGTTGTTTTGGTTTTGAGCTTTTTGATGACCAAATCAGCAACAAGGTGACTCCGAGTCCGACTCCAATCCGAGTCACTATTCATGACAACACTGTCAGTGTCCTTCGACTTTCTCGTCATTGACAATATTTCTCTGGAGGACTGGCTGGTGAGCTTTCAAATTGAAACCAACCATTTTTGTTTCCCTTTCGAAAATTACCAATTATGTACTGTGTTTTCAATGAACGCACATAGGGAGCCCGGTTTGGATGTTATTGGCCCTTGATAAATCAGCAAATACTGTACATAGTGTACAGTTCAATATCCCACGATGCAGCAGTACCTCAACACCCTTTAATAACATCTAAAAAGCATAGTATACCTTTGGTTTTTGGAACCGTTCAATTGTTTTAATCCTATACAATATACATATATACAATCAAACTAACCTGTGAAAATTTCATTTCAAAAGGTGATAGCGTTATTGAGATAATATAACCGAAAATCTGGAGCGGTTATGTCCGCGCAGGACGAATAATCTGTTATTAGAATACACAATCTGAGAAACGTTTTATGCATAACAAGTTTTTCATATTGATTTTTAGTTTTGAATCTCTTCCTCTAATACCACATTCCTTTAGAAGGGAATCGTTTCTCAAAATGTTATACATTATCAACCAAAGATATACCCTCCCTTTAAAGAGGAGTTGATTGGAGGGGCGTACCCTTGTCTGGGTGGTGGGGGTGTTACTTAATCTCTGTCTCCGGATCACAGTGAGAGTATTGGCCTGGATCAGAAAGGATCAAACCTCTTTACATATTCCAGTCTTCTATTGCGCACGTGTTCAGTTTTTGATGATGTGTAGGCAAGTGTTGGTGACATGTTTATTTTTGTTTATTCGTATAGGCCTAATAACATTAATTGAAGAGGCAGAAGTAGAGTATTTGATACTAAGTGGGCAAATTCGATGAATAAATTGCCAGGTTGCTTTCAGTATGGCTTTATCTCATATAAAACCCGCCAATAAGTTCAGTTAGCGGACGCTGTGTCTGATATTGCACCAATTTATTACTCCACTTTTTCACTTCGGCTGTTTGTCGCATGAAGATGACACCTATACTGTCGGATCACATTCAATATCGTTCAGTTTGAGCCCAAATAATACGTTGAATTTGGGTCTGCACGTGACCAGCACGTTGCTAGTTTTATCACAACATTCACACCGTGTAGAATTTGAATGTTGTGTCGAAATTAATTCGAGTTGTCAAGCACATCGAACACGCTCCGTTGACGGTTTCCTTTTTCTGCATTTGTACGTGCTACTTGTCCGGTTCGGTTCAAAGACTGTAGATCAAATTAATTTTGACGCGGGGTCGGAGCGTGATTCAGCGTGACAGGGGATCCGTAAATCCAGAAGCACTGCAGCTCTAAGCTAATAGACACTGTGCACAATAACGGGGGCACTGATACTTGAACCAAGGAAAAGAAACCGATATAGCTTGGACATAATATGGGTTAGATTACCTTTCTGGTTTAACATCGGTTCCTTCAACCGAGGACTGTTCTCTAAAACGTTTATAGCTTTATTTTTTCAGACAACTCTTGCACGACCTCGACTACGAGACAGTTGTAATTGTTTCAAGATGTCAGGGGCGGATCCAGGATTTTCCAAACGGGGGGGGCGTGAAAATATACCAAGCAGCAAAATCTTCCCTTCCCCATTTCTCCCCCCTTCTCTCTCTCTCCCTCTTTTTTTCTTTTCTCCCTCATTTTTTTTTTTTTTTTATATGAAAAGGGGGGGGCGTGCGCCCCCACGCCCCCCTGGATCCGCGCCTGGATGTTGCTACACACTTTCATATATAGAGCATTGATAATTCATTCATGTACGACAAATTCATTTTTGATTTGAGTGTAACAAACAAACAAACAAACAATCTAACGAACAGACAACTAATAGTACAATTGAACATAATTATGCACACACCAATTCCAACAAGACTTAAAACGCACACGCAACAATGTGTTGACAAACCCCACTACCAAATAAACACAAGCGTAGAAGCCTCGTGGTTGCTTAGAAGAAGACACAATGATTAATGTGAAATGTTTTGTTCAACTCTTTCCATAGATGTCGTATTAGATTATGTCATTAGAATGACCCTCCGGCACAAAGATGTTTGTCATCCCTCACCGTTATTGATATGAAACACTCTCATTATGATGTTATAATACCGAGCAGCATGAGAAGCTGGGAAGTCAACAAATCTCAGATAATTGTAGTGTGACACGACCTTGCCTCGTTCAGACAAACTTTTGGGGAACGATTATTTTGGGAACGACGTTGCCATCGATAGTGGACTCCATACTAAATTGTGGAGCGTTGCGGCAGTTTACATGGCAAAATAATGGATGACACGTGACTCGTGTTACACCAATCAAATGACAAAAATCTACGTATGTTGTATATAATTCTTGTTATCATCAGTAGGCCTATGCCTCAATTCCAGTCCTATACCTTAACCATAGAGCAGGCTCTGTCTCAAGTTATCCGATCGTTATACTATACCCAATGCTATTGTTTCGTAATCAACTCGACTCGAAATTTAACCAGTGGTCACCGGTTCTTCGATATTTGATTTTAGTTATCACTACAGGGAGGCACTCTGAGTATGAATCTATCATCTATTTCATGTACACTGAAGCCCATTCTACAATTTGAAATTAAAAAGATAACTTTCATTAACGTAGCATGGCCCGACTTTCGCCAAAACTTTGTTATTTTTCAAGATTTTTTTCTCTAAACAAATTTTGACACCATTATAACAGGCTGTTTCGACACAAAAAAACATCAACAAACTTTCGTATATGCCACGAAAAATGTACGAAGTAACATGCACCATTGTTTGTACATGGCTGGTGGATGTGAGATAATGTCCATCCCGCTTACCACCAATCGTGCAATACCTTAGGTGAAAGCTTGTAACTCTCTCGAATATATATTAAAAAAAATAGCTATTTAAAATTTAAATATAATATATATAAATGTCCGTTCAAGTCGGCCAATAATCGTACCTACATTTAGCATCTTTAAAATGTCAGAATCAAGCACTTATTTAAGGAAATAGTACAAACTTGTCCTTCCTATATGCAAGAAGTATCGAAAGTTGTGTATAGCAGTCAGTGATTCTTTTGGGTTCACCTGTATTGTTGACATAAGTCCTCTCATGCCAACCCCATATCATGGATCACAAGACCACTGGTCTAACTCTTGTTTGTTTTCATAGCAAAATACCCAACGTGGCTTGCGGGGTTTCCTCCGCTCAGGGGTGGTATTATGTATCTGGGGCTGTGTGGAGCTGTTGACACTTCAGTCATTGTCAACTTCGTAACCAACACAAACAAACAAATACATTTACACGACCACATGAGGCAACCAACGATCCTTCAGATATTTAATGTATACTTTGTGATGTTAAAACGTGCCATTTTATTTATTTTGCAATGAGGATTATTTTATAATTTATTCAATCCAATGAAGGAGACTGCACTGCAAAAAGTCGGGTGTTAAAATTGACACCATGGGTGTTGTCACATATAGATACCGAACAGAGAATCAAAATTAACATCATAGGGTGTTAAAATAACACCAATGTAATTGTTATTGTCGAAATTGGTGTTATTTTAACATCATATGGTGTACATTTTGATAATTTTGGGGGTATCTATATTTGACGACACCCGTGGTGTCAATAACACCCCGTTTTCCTTGCAGAGGGCATGTTATCCATGGGCTTTTTAAATTAACTATAAATATAAACACTCGTTTGGTATTCTCAATTATTTAGTATTCTCAATTTAAATAAAATAACTGCCCTCAACTTTGTTCTACTGCTAGGCCGCGACCATAGAATGAAGATGATCAACGGAAGTAAAGCTATATCCTGTATATTATTCGAAAAAGAGTTCAAACTGTACTAATCAGCGAGAAAAATTCATGTATACTACATTATTGGCAAACTCGCCATAACTGATTTGAAATGGGACTTATTTTCTTATCTCTGTAATAACTAATTTAGTTTATCAAATGTTCTTATTGTAATTTGCAAAAGGAATGTTTGCTTATTGCCTTAATTTAATGAAAATTATGGGGGTTTTCCGAAGAAAATTACAAATTCATAAATAAATAAAGTAAATAAAACCCTCGTTTGCCATTAACGTGGTTTCATAAGACTGATCAGATCGAAGGAGTCTTCAATAATACATTAAAGATGCTTTTGAATAAACATGTTCGGGTATATTGGCTCCTATGAACATCTTCATATAATACCCCCATGCTACTACAAGTAAAATGTCGCTTAAGTGCACTAATTTTATCAAGAATATTGTAAAGTGTGTCTTAATTTGATATGATGAAGGCGCTCCGATGTATATAGCGATCTTCAGAATATTATCGGTTTTGCTTCCCGTTCGGTAAAAGCCTGCCTCCGGCTTCAGTATGTCCAACAAAATAGTCAGCCCTACAGCCACCTGCCGAGTATCTCGTTTATTGATTTCCACCTGTGTTAAATCATGCTGGATGTTTTTAGCCTTCTCTAACGTGGAGTTAGATCCAACTGTGCCAACTGTGCTTCACGAGGTCAAGTATCTAAAATTGTGTGGATTTACTGTTCTACACTGTCAGTCGTTTGGAAATAAATGTTTAAATCTTGTTATTGTGGGTGCCTTTATGGTATTTTCGATACTTTGAGAGCGAGACAATACAAAACATGCGGTTTTTGTGTATTACATGGGCAATGTACTTGAGAACAAAACACACTAGCTTTCTTAATCAAATTAAATTGTTATCTTTTGTGTTTACACTCAACATTCTCATTCAACATACTCCTTGGGATTTCCCACTGAACAGTTTTTATTCATTTGATAGTCAATTTTCTACGTCTTGTCACAGTCTTGAAGTACCGTACCCCAGTTAAAGCCAATCGCATACATTGAAACCGGACTAGCCACTCGTTTTGTTAGCACGGTCCAAATTAAATGATTTTATCTTTTAGACACCGAGGGTTGCATAAGTACCTTGATGATAATGGCGTGGAAGACCTTGGTGTATTCAAAGTTAATTTTTACATTTCCTAAATCGGGAGAAGATCACGAGCAAACGAGATCATCACGGTGCCATCAAATTATCCAACGTCGCTAACTAGATTCCCCATATACTGCTTTTAGAATTGGCCTTAACATTTTTAAAATGAATCTCCTCCGATCGATTTTTTCCCGGGACTAATCTCGCTTTGCCCTTGATGCTGCGAAAGTAACCAGCCTGGAGCAGTCTAAGGAGCTGTAGATATAATCCAATAGGGACTGAAGGAGTTCTATTTGCCGAGATAATTATACACGTTTATCTGCACGCTATGAGGTACTTGCTATGCCGTTGCCCACCCTTTTATAATGGGTGGAAATCAAAGAGTCCCGATTTTGTGGCCGTCTTTGGGGGCTCTGATTTGTGCAGGTCCAACGGCCTTCGAAGCCCAACGTCCACAAAACCCGCTCAAAATATTCAGCACTATACCTGTAGATTTTTAAGGCAGATATAAACTGATGTGATGTGTGTGTGTATTTGTGTGTGTGTGTGATATAAATCGACATTTGCTCGAGCTTGATACTTCCAATGCTCTAACCTTTTTGTGAATAGTCTGGTTTCTTTTTGTTGTATGAATTTAAGATGTTATGATTGCTCCTATTATTTTATTATGGATACAGGGAACACTTCAAAGATCGCTTGTGCAAACAGCCATAAATTTTATTTAGATAACAGAGCCAGGTTATAATCTTAATCAATAAGGACCTATTCGAGCGACCTACATTTGAAGTAACCATGTCCCACAATATCTACTCGTTCAGGTTGATTTTTTTTTTCCAATTTAGTATTCTGAGATACCTTTTGTCGACAAAAAACAACTGTTTAATATCGATCAGTGTCCAAGAGCTCAGTGGCGAAAACATCATTGCCTCACCGTGGTATCGGCTTTTCCGAAGTGAAACACTGAAACAAAATTGCAGCTTTGAAGGAGGTATGCCTACATGTAATTCATAAGACGCGTATAGTGTCCCATCAACAAGGGAAACTCGCATCTTCTTGCAGTCTCTTTGATCCTTTCCCAATCTATCTGTGGCCGTGTTGCCAGGCAAGACCCAACACCCAGGGTTATATATTTCTTCAATCAGAATTTTCAATATCAGACAATTATTTTATGAACAATGCTTCACCTGCGCTGTGTGTGTATTTCGGGCAGATTGCAAATGTATGGCGTGTACTATGTATGTCAGGATGTGTACACAACTGCTGCTAAGAATAGTGTGTCTATCCCTGTTGAATCCGAGGACTTTCACGAACGGGTTACGAGTGCTGTGACAGAACGAGGACGTCTTCGCTTCGCTTTCATGTACGAAACCAAATTGGGATGTTGATAAAAAACAAAACAAGTCCAAACAATGAGCTAACAAAGAGAAGTCCTCGATTTAAGGGGTCGACAAACACGCGTGTTCTTTAAATATTCTTAAAATATATACCTGTATGATATTCAGAACGCTGGAAAATGTAGTCTGGATTGAAAAGTCGTCAGTTCAGAGAGGCAAACGAATCGATATGTAAATGTCCGATATGGCAAAGAAAAGCTCGCTAAGGAAGGGTGTTAAATTGCCAACACAATTACATTGGTGTTATTTTAACACCCTATGATTCTTTCTTGGGTATCTATATGTGACAACACCGATGGTATCAATTTTAACACCCCAGTTTTTGCACTGCATAAGGACATGTGGGTCTGAGTGAAATTTTGTAAATTTGGTTGATCAGGTGCTTCTCTGGTTAACTTACCAACAAACGGGTTAAATAGTTGGCCTACAATTGTCTAACTGTCTTGTATAGTGTTCCAGAATATGATTTATTCATTTATTTATATCAACATCTTTATACAGGATAAAAAGATCAGGAAAAGCTGTTGTACATCAATGTTATGTAGGCCAACAAAATAATACAACAAACTAAACAAGAAATGCAAAAGACAACAACAACAAAACAAAACAAAACATTATAAAAAAGGACAACTACTTAGAGTACAGTTTTTTATATAAACATTTACAATTGTCAATTAAGAAGGAATTTTGGATTAGAAGAAGAAAATGTATTCACAATCGTGGAAAGTACTTATGATGAATGTGACAAATCGCCTTTCGCAACCACATTTTAGCCGAACGTTTTTACAGTGGAAAAAGTGGATGTCAGTGGATTTGTACAATGTGTAAGCTTACAATACAGGATTTTGTAAAGTGCGTTTTTGTGACCGCCTCCACAAAATAGAGTTATTATTGAGAATAGGCTAAGCCGATAATGGTCTAACAAATTCAAAGACCAGTATTAACATAATGGCATGTGCACTTCAACTTGTATTAGCGATTGCTACGTGCACTGTTGTTGGAATCAATGTGAAAGCCCTTTTCCTATTCGTATTTCAGATATAATGCATAATTAATTATCACTGTTTCGAAACGTGACAGCTAAGCGGTTGTTTGGAGAGCAGATTTGTAAACTTAATACATGTTGTTGTTTACTATTGACTGTTCATTGACCAGTAAAAAGAAAAACCATGTTCTATTGTAACTGTTATTAACCTTCCACACTGTGCATAATCGTTTGGTTACGAGTAAATATAGACCATGCATGTAAACCTCTGTTTACAAAAAGAGTGCCTTCGTAGTTGTACATTCCATGGCCTTTTTGACAGGCGGGATACTACACTGCATATGGAAATGTATCCATGTTATGTCATAGTTTCCAGTCTACCTAAACTCAAGAGTTACAAAAGTGAACAAGTTTCAAGATGTGCCCCCTTTCTTCATATCAAAAGTTGATAAAATACAGATGAGGAATCTGCACAAAATATAAGATTTAATATTGTCTTGCATTGAGCTGTGTACAAATCATTCCTGCAGGAAGTCCAGGCTCTGAGGCTTTGTCTATAACTTGATTACAAAATCGGCTTCTTGCCGAGAACGCATAAAATGGGAAATGTGTATAAACTAACACTAAACGTTACAATCACCAGCTGCACTTGCTGGTTAGTTGCTGTCCCAGAAGGTATAAGAAATTGAAATGGGTGATATTATTTGTATTTAAATGATACTCAGGCGTGAATCACATCACATAAGTTTATTACTGCCTTAACAAATCTACAGGTGAATTGTTATTTGATGTGTCTGCCCCCGATTTAGTGCGGGGGTGTTACTAAAAAGCAGATATTCTGACTATTCCAGCAATACATGGTTCAATTTGTTGAAGGCCTTGACCTAATATTGTGTTTGACAGAAATGTCATTGTATGAACAGTACATACAATACGGTACAATAATGTTTATGAAAAGTAAATGCACAGATGCATAACCACAACAACAAAACTAGGCGAATTGGTGTAAGCTCCTCTAGCTATCAAGAACATCTTCTGTTTTTGCATCACAACTTTTAAGACTCAAATATACCCGGTAGGTTAACAAAATAAATATTTCCAGGAATCTTAGAGTAAGCTTCTTACGTTGAGTGGTGTTTTTTTTACCGTTGCCGAACGATGTGACAATTTTTTATTTTGGTTACAAGGCCAACCATAATCTCCATCCATTTGCATCCTGAATGTATACTGTATTATGCACGTAAATCCTACAACACCGTCAACCATGTGGAATTTGACTTTTACAAGTGGAGCACAAAAACTAAAGGTCTTCGACTGTCTTTGGCTGTGCCGTGGGCTCCGTGTGCGATCGAAGGGGGACATAATTCATGCGCTAGACAGAATCTTTATTCTCGAAATACCTTATGGATAATTAGATATTTGTCTTCATTTTTTATGTTATGATGTGACAATCTTTTCATCAGATGGCCCGAGGTATCGTCGCAAGGTGTCGGGTGACCATCTGGCAAGAATTGACATAGAAATTGGATCGACGGCATGAATATCTCGTTGCCGAATTGAGGATACGGTAGCTGGCTGGAAAGAACTCTGAAGCCGTGCCAACATAAGATCTCAGACGCGAAATGATGATTGAGGCTGGCTAAGGGTTTAGTATAGCATTCACAAAAAGGTTCAGATCAGCTTGTGTTTTGTCACATTCCTTCCTACTATATTAGTATACGATAAGGCAGATCAAACAATAGCATTGACCATATCGTATAACAAAATGCTGTTTCAATTTAATGAATTTGTTGTTTTACTGCAAATAGACTGAAGTTTTGGTATATTAGAACATCCCTTCTTATTACAACTGACATGATTTTAAAGTAAATCTTCCATTCCAATTTCTTTGCAAATCGCGTCAGTATAGACCCACCACAGACATCATAATTTAACTTAGTTCGTATAAGTAGGACTGCATACGAGCTGCACTACGTGACTGGCATCGCTAGATTCTCCTCGAAAACAGCCAAGATATTTCAAAAAGGCTTTACACTCGAAAACTAAAAAAATCCCGGTCAGAATTGACTCGGATTCCGGGCATTTTGACCGATTTCTAGGTCACTTTGACACAGATTCGGGATATACTGATCCAGAAATGGGTCAGACCCCATCACGGAACCCGGATCCGGGTCACTTCGGAACCGGAAGTTTTTAAAGTGTAGCACTACCTCATGATGCGCCTGCAAAGTTATAATGACAATTGGAGACGACTATTTACTGTAAATGGCAACTGTTTAAGATGGAAACCCAGACAATGTTGATGAAGCATGATCTGACATGAAGGTGTAACCTGATCGCATAAATGATCATTAGTGAATGAATGAGGGCCGTTTTCGCTTGAGTCTCCTCCACAAATTAATGTCTTCCTTGGTTCTTCGATCCTTGTCTGTTTCCACACCTTCCACTTAGATCGTCCTGTGTTTCAAAAGAAGAGAGCCAGGCTACTCGAGAGGGAAAAAAGCGTAATTTGAGAATTTATTTAATTTCGTCTGTTTGCGATTGGAAGCGACCATCTAATTCCCCAATTTCCTCCGTCGTTTCGACGTTAATGTCCCGTTTGCCGAACCTTTGTTTGGTTATTCATAATAATGGCTGTCCCTCCTCTGCTATCGTCAATTCCATTCCGAAATGGTTTATTTATTTTGTATTCCTCGATTGAAGAACACGTTTGAATTAAAGGTTACATGAAATTTGATTCCTCGGCGGGGTTTTCGTGAAAGAGTTTGGACAGACACGTTTAGAATAGCTGCAGCTCGCTGTTGGTCCTTGGCATGTCTTTGGACTAAGCCAAGTTTGCACTGACGTAAGCTGCTTGCCCCCCCCCCCCCACCCCAAAATAAAAAAATGTCCAGTTATGCCACTGCAAGTTCGAGACGTTTCACACACCCCAACCCATACATCTTGTGTCGTGACATTTTCCCTATAGATTGTCGATAGAACCTTCCCCTGTGCTGTCAAATAATTGTTAGGCCTATGTCACTGAAATAAAACTCAATAAAAAGTATGATAATCAACCGACTAAAACAGCTTATTTTTATAAACTGTTTATAATAATCTTTTATATATTAATTTATTTAAAAAATACATAATTTCATGACTGTTGGCAAACTGCGCGTATTCTAAACAAAGTCCATCATCGTTATTAACTGAGTCCCAGCACGTGTCACATGTTCTGGTTTTATTGTAATTTTCTTTCTCGGTAATAAAGCAAAGGGACTCTTACAAGAGACTAGCACTGTGACCCAATGCCGGATTATATCTGTATGTATTGTGAAGAGAAGAGATATGAAGAAATGTCCGAGTTTGGGAGGAAAAAACCCCGCAATACGGTAGATGGTAAACCCAAGACTGCACCCACCTGGGAATCTGGGAACCTGCGAAGGGTTCGTTATATGATATCTATCCTGTTGGAAAAATAACAAGTTTTGTGTTCATAATTACAAATAAGAAGTTCTCTGTATGATATAAGACTGTGGGTTACGCACCGGATTTTCCAATATCTTGCGGTTTTTTTATTGTTACTCGTGGGCTGTTGAGATTGAAACCCACGGCGTGGTTTTACCCACTGAATCTTCAATCAAAATCTGGCGATTTGTTTTGAACAATAATAAAAGTACTTAGTGCGTGGAATCTCATTATTCTGTGGTTTTCGTAACAGTGGGGGGGGGGGGTACCATCACAAAAGAAGTCAGTTGTAAAGATACAACCTCTTCACAGGTTCTACACCTACACCTTGATGGCTATACACATTGGGTAAACTTTACTCAGGATTTACGTCGAGTTACCTCCCCCGGATTGCCTTGAGGTGTATGTACAAGCAAATGAACTTTCGAGTTTAAGTTGATTGTTGAACAGTCTCGCTTCACTTCAGCTTCCGTAATTCAGGTCTTGCAGCCGTCTTTAAATTGGTTGATAAGCAACGATTAACGGAATACACTTCACAAACAAGAAATCTCCATGCAGTTACTCCTCGAAATAATAATGATTGCACTTTCCTAGTCGTGTAGGCCTAATTATTAATGTGTTTTAATAGTAAAAATTAAAACATAAAATTAATGTGTAGCTGAAACTATAACAGATGTTAATTTTGCATTGGGGATAAGAATGTAATACTGTATACTCAGTACTTTCCCGAGTTCTCTGATAAAAAATCCACAGACAAATCACTCGGTGGGATTCGTACCCACGACCTTTGCATTGCTAGAGCTGAAACATTAACGTTTTGTGTTACAAAGTGAAACTAGTGATCCATGAATATGCAAATTCTTCCCTCTCGACTCCATCGTTATACACCCGCCCTTTTCCCTTCGTATTTTTCAGGTATAACGTTGTGAATGTACAATTATTTTCGAATGGCTTTATTAGTGAAGGGTCCACGCCGTCTGATGGTGTGACATATCCAGCGTCTAGCCTCCATCCAGCTTACGACCACGCGTCTCCTCTTAGCCACAATCCCGTAACCGTTTTGCCATAAGGTTGTTTCCATAATATTTGTGTTTCAATTCCTGCGAGAATGGCTGCAAAGTTCTGCATGTAGTAATGGTATGCACAGCCATCAGCTTTATTTCCCACAAGGGACAACCTGAATGAATAGCAGAATGATTGGAAGAGAATGGTGCGGCAGAGCGTGCTTGGCCACTCGTCGCCTTATTGGGCCAATCCAATAAGACCAGTGCAAACACACCGCATGCATCTTTGCACTATGTGGATGTTGTTTAGTACATAGTCGGGAACGTTTTCCGATTTCTAAGTGTGCCATTTGTAACAGCTATAAGACCAAGTACCAAGGAACAACTCTGTTCAGATTTGTTTGTAGCCGTTGTGACGCAAAGGAAATGTGTTCGGTTAAGGAGGATGGGGTTTTTTTCTCGGCAATTAAGTTTTTGTTTTCATTACTACATGAAAAGAGTGTTATTATGAAAACAGTGGTCAGTTATAACAGTCCTTCCTTGGTAAGAAATGTATCCAGGAAAATGTTCTACATGGGAATAAAATATATTTGTTTTTGGATCCAAAATTTTTCATGAAAGGTGTTATACAGGATTGGTAAGGATAAAAAGCATCATTGTTTAGTTTATAAAAGCTTAATAATTACGAAGTTCACTATGAACCATTTTTTTTTCTGTGAAATGTCTCTCTCTGAAATGAAGTCATATTCGAGAAAACTGTATCTGAAAACCTATTTTGAAAAACACAACAGTTGATATCGGTTGTTACAACCAACATTAAGGACAATTCCAATGAAGAGAAAGGCACCGCCGTTGAGGATAGGTCTTGTTCCTAAACGTTCACCTCGCCAATTCTTTCAAGGATGTTTAATTGTGTCTTTCAATGGCTCTTGGGGGTCCATGATTGGAGAAAGAAGAAAAAGCAAATGTGTTTAGCTGCAGGGGAGAACTAAAAATAAATAGGAATAGCCAATGACTTGGTTGGCCTTAAAGAAGAAATTACTTTAACACGTGTGGAACATTACACACGGGTATTGTGCTCCTCAAGAAATCCACATTCACTATGCAAGGGAGTTCAATATTGGATTTGTAGCACAACGGGACCTCGTGTTTCTTTGAGATCTTGATTTCAAGCTCACGAAAACGCCTTTAAAGATTCATAATGCCTTACTCAATGGATACATTTTTCACATATAGAAGTACATATTATGCAGATTTGAACGTCTATTTTTGGCATCATCAACCCCCTAATACAGCATTTTCATTGCTGTGTTTTCCCATTTGCCAATTAGTAATTAGATGTTGCCCATACGTAAAGTTAGGTTTGTAACACGAGGTCAAAGGAAGATTGCTCATTGGCCCATCTTGCGCGCCGCGCGTACAAGTGTTTCTAATGTTTCACCCCAATGGCGGCATGATGACGTCAATGTACCTATATAGGATATCAGACTGAACAAAACATATTCTTATTCACTGAAACGAGGCTTGGGGATTCATAATGATTAAAGTTGTACGCTTGTTTTAACATAAGCAGTCAGGGAGCTAGACATGCAATCATTTAAGATTGACAAAATTCTCCATCAGTGATGAAGATATCATGGGGCCCGTGTCTTCAACCATAAAGAACGTACACTGACAATACAAAAGCGATTGAACTGCCACACTAAATCGTGCACTATGGAATCGGCAGGCAGAAGCAATCTTTCACTGACGACCTGGTGCTGCCGGGTCTTTGGCAGACACATGTACTTTTGCTTCTTACAAGCTGACGATATCAATGATACAATACATGGAAACTTCTTACAAGCTGACGATATCAGTACATTACAATATTGCAATTATCCGAGTTTCGGCATGCATTCGATATACAATCGATGTTTTACAAATCAATTCAAGTCTCATCTTCATGCAAAACAAAAACCCTCCGTTAAAAAAATCCTCTGGGTTGAAAATCTAGCTGCGATGCTGTAAGGAACCTTTCATGTGTTTCTTTTAGGCCCAGGTCCACTGGAGTACTGTAGGCTATTTTAACATGTACGTGTGTGGGTGATTTTACTATTATTTGTTGATATCAGGGAGGAGAAGCTGCGGTTTGATTCTGTATAGTTATACACAATTATGCAGATGAAATGGGAAAGTTTCATGGCATTTTCGAAACGACGGCTCAGCTCCGTCGGTTATTTAGAAAACGTGTGCTATCCTCATGTGGCTTCAAATAGGCGGACGGAGCCCAAGCCGAAACCGAGCCGTGGTTTCGAAAAGGGCCACAGGGTATTTGTAACTAAATTTCAAAAAGTTTTACTTCGCACGCTCTCTCTCTCTCTCTCTGCTTAGCTTTCAGATAATAGACCTTTATCACGGGGGCATCCATCTTGTATTTCTCTCGTTTCAGTCAGTCTAACCACAGCGAGGCTGGAAGGGCAATGTAGTCTGGTGCATTGTTGAATCAAAATGCATTATTAATATTGCATATACAGAGGACTTGACAAAGATAGTGACAGCATGATAAAGGTATACAGTGACAGGTACCCTGGAGTTGTAAAGTAGTCTAATCTGAAACTCTAGATACCAACTCTAGTCAGGAGTAAATTGTCTCTACAGGATACAACTCGAACGTTACTGACTGATGTTTTAAAGGCACTGAACACGTTTGGTAATTGTCAAAGACCAGTGTTCTCACTTGGTGTATCCCAGCATAGCCTATGCATACAATAACAAAACTGTGAAAATTTGGGCTCAATTGGTCATCGAAGTTGCAAGAAAATGTTGAGAAAAAAACCAACCTTGTTGTACAAATTTGTTTGCTTTCAGATAGGAATAAAAACGTTTTGTTTAATGAGAAATTACCTCTTTCTCAAAAACTACGTTACTTCAGAGGGAGTCGTTTCTCACAATGTTTTATACTATCAACAGCTCTCCGTTGCTCGTTACCAAGTCAGTTTTTATGTTAATATATATTTTGAGTAATTACCAAACGTGTACGATACCTTTAAGAGAGGGACTTCCACAATAGTTTAAATTGACAAAGTGCAGTTAGTTTTTGGAGATTATTGAATTATGATTTTAAATAATCTCCTTAACAAATGCATGAGCATTTTCCTATATCTGTCCCAAATTCAAAATTTTAAGATATCACATTATTGGGCAGTAGGCCTATGGAATTGTTTCTAAATTTGTCTCGATTGAAGTAGTAAGATTTTAAGCTCAGTATAGACTCTATGTATATATGTTAATTTTATGTGGAGAGAATTTGTCTAAAGATACCACATTTTAACAGATCCCATTACAAAAAGGATCACACTGGTATCATTCCCGTTGCCAAACTATTACCATCTCGTCGTCTGCACAATCATGGATTCACCTTTCATCTCATTCAAAGACCTATACCTTGTTCTAGCAAATTCGTCGTGCAAATTGTCTCGTTATTAAAATGCAATGGGCTCGTCGAGATTTTTAATCAAATCATTGCCAGCAATAACAATTCCCCGAACAATAAGATATATATAGAGAGACAAGAATGAGGGGTTTAATTTTGCAAGGTCCGCTCGCTGAGTGACGGCATATGTCACAGTTCCATGCACCAGTGGTGATTTCGTGCATTAGCAATGGGGATCCTGCATGCCAAGCCGAGTGTCTCCGTCTCTGCCATCTTCCAGGGTTTTTTTAATGGTAAATTAAAGGGATATTTAATTTGACGTGTGGCCTTTGAAATCCATATAGTTGTCAATTTATTCATTCCAATGTCAAACAACAATAACCAAACTGGTATTCTCAGCTATAAGCAATATATCAGTAATTTGAACTTAGTTCGACCCTAGTTTCAACATAAGAACGGATGGAAAGAAATTTGAGTGTATACTTTCGATGTGTTTTTTTTTTGTCTATTAAGATCTGAACAGGTGCAGGAAAACAATGTCGATGGCACTTGCTGGAAACAGCTTTTCTTACCTGAGCAATATTTGGTAGTGATATTGATCGTGTACTACTGAACTTGGTTTCCAATGACGTGGTCTAAACCTTATTTCCCGTATATTTCTTTAATTGAACTACATGGAGAGTTTTTTCTTGTTTAAACAACGCACGATTTATCACGAAACACTCGACATTGCCGAGCAGTTCTCCAGGCTGGATAGCGAAAGAGTGAAATAACTTGGATCACATTCGTTCGATTGCCTCGGTTACAGACAAAATTGTTATCATCTCTACCATCTATGTACCCCACCCTGACAACATCACAATCTTGCGTGCGGCAGTGTTATATATAAGACACAGCCGTGATCTCTCGCAGATACACGGGTCGCCTTGGTGAGGGATTTCGGCATCTATTTGGTGATATTGTCCCTTCAGTTTCAAACCCCTCCGGCACAGTCGCGCAAACTGATATTGAACACATTCACTTTCTTCTCAAACCCGCTCTTAGCGACTCTCTGAGAAGTCTTCATCCCCCGTACGATGCGTTGCCATGACAACAACCTCTTATCATCGCAGCTCGCCATGCACTTGTGTAAAGCAAGTGTACGGTTTGACTTGTTAGTGAGCTGCACATCCGCGGGCCATAAAGACTGGGCCTTAGATGAATGTTTCTCTCGAATTTCCTCGAGATTGCAACGAAGGGTTCTGTGTGTTGTGCAGATGGTCTGCGGCCAATGTTCGTTATATTACCTACAGTGGGACTTGTATGGTTCAATTAAGAACCTACTTGCAGATATGGGCAGGGATGTCCAAATCCCGTGTGTTAAAACCATGGTAGCTGCTTTAATCAATGGATGATGTGAATGTACTGTATTGCACTAAGTGTAATGTCCAACACAGTTATAAATGACATATATAAAAAGGATCTTGTGTCATGCAATTTGCAATTTCCCCCGTCTACTCATCTCGGTCCACTAATTCTCAGTGCAAACACCAATCAGTGAGTATACTTTTGGGAAGATCAAGAAATTGGCATTTACATCTAGGATATTTTCAAAGTAGAAATAATCTGTCAGATACAGAATTCAAAGTAGAAATAATCTGTCAGATACAGACGATTAAAACATCAGGTCAATGCGATGACTGCTAGGATATCCACAATGGTTATTTTCTAAATAACTCATTTCTTTTAAAGGCTCCGTTCTATAAGACATGGGTATTATATGATAACTTTCAAAAACAAAAAGAGTTGAGCTTTTTTTTTCGCAAAGCTTGCTCGGTACGAAACTGATGCCGTAGACGAAACGCTGTTTGAAAGTGACTTCCTTTCTTTGACTTTGCCTCATTACTGAATCGTGACTGTATAATTTCATAATTACATCTATACCGATAGCCTTCTGCACAGTTTCATTGTAAAACAATTCCTGCTTATTGGTTTCGTTATGTTTTTGTCTCAAACTTGACAGGTTCGCTCTCTTGAAAGAAACAAAACCGACGTAGTAGGCTTTTTAATGAAGCAGGATGAAATCTTTACTCCACCATTGACTTCGAAGGGAATGTTTCCATTAACAAATTAGGTCAGTTGATGTTTTATTGCCCAAGGCAAGTCCCTTGGGGCATATCAAATGAACATGGAAACTATTTACCCACTTTATAATTTAGAATGTTTTTAACAGTGAAAATCCCAAAAGATCACGTTGGACATTTACGATTGCTGGCAAGTCGCCTTCCAAACTATGCAGGAAAAACTAATAATAATATTGCCAATTTAATTTCGCCATCTCCCAACGGCATGTCGTGACTGCTAGGGATAGCAAGGGTTGTATACTGAGCGAAAGCAGATGTTAACGCAGGTGTACTCTTGACAAGCAATACGGCAAGGCTTGGAGCTAACCCCAACATTTCAAAACTCGACCTTCATTAACGTCACATGCGGTGCTACGCGGTGACGTCACAAGTTATGGTCTTGTGTTTGTCATGACAGTCAAGATTCTTGATTGAATAACTTATCATAGGACTTTACCAGTAAAAGTTTGTTAAAATTCATTTGTTACTGTATTTTTGGTATGGTGTTTCCTCTTTGGCAAAAGCTACAGCATGATGAATTTGATGTATAGTAAAGCTTTGATTTCACAATGGCGCTCGTAATGTGTGGGCTGTCACTGAGCAACGGCCTGAATTGGTCGTATATAGGCTTACTCTCTAAAAACTCCCGGGTCATAATTGACTCGAACTTTACGGGGGGCAGACCCATAGGTCAGGCTGACCCGAAACTGTGTCAAACTGACGCAGAATCCGAGGAGTTAAAATCCCTTTTTGTAACCAGTTTCCGGGTCAGCCTGACCAAGAAATGGGTCAGGCCCCCTGGGCCCCGGAATCTGGGTTAATTCTGACCCCGCGGGAGTTTTTATAGTGTATTATTTTAAAGATTTACAGTTCAAGTTCGAAACACATTGTGTTACCATGCACATCAGCTACCACTGTGTACGTGTGTGTTACACACACCCACAAATTGTCATCTGGCACAAAATGGTCCATGTCGTACATAATGGTGCGAAACATTATACGTACATTATGATGATACACGGTTCTAGACAATGATTTAAACAGATGTTAATCATTTCACCGGGGATAAAGAGTATTATTTTTGTTTTTGAAATAACCCTACATCTGGGGAAAAAAATCCCCAATGCAGTTTGTAGTTTTACATCTAAGAAATTGTTGCTGTAGGCCTATACCCGCTGCCAATACGGGATTTGAACTGTCACCAGCAGGCGTGCTCTGTGACATAATGGTGTGCCATTGAATGCCGAGGTCGTGGGTTCGAATGACACCCAAAAAGTATGCTTTGCTTTTTGTTTTGCTTTTTTTTTGGGGGGGGGGGGTTCAGCAGGAGTCTGGGATGTATTCCACGCAGCAGTGTAGCTGGTAAAACAAAAATACCGGTAATTATTGAAAAATTGCTGAAACGTGAGCTTTGTACAGCTCTCGTCACTTATGACTACTTCAAGTTGAAAGAGTGCGTTGAAATTGTGTTGTTGTTAGTTTAGCTTTACACTTGCGTACAAGAGAGGTTTCTCAAGAAGTGGAAACAAAAACCTCAATGATGAGATGGACCATAGAGAAAGGACCAGAGGGTCGTGTTGCCAATCGTGCGAGCCTCCACTTTGTGGTTTACAACATGTTCGTATTATGATTGATGCCTGCCAATTACACCAGTAATCATGTTTAATCATCCACTGCGGTGACAATTTCCTGATAAAAGCGAATATTTCTTCTAGCACTTATCTTCAATGTGAAATGATTGGCCTCATGTCAATCTCAGCGGACACTGATCCCTGAGAGAGAAAAACAAACACATTCATTTGATGTTAATGATGTGAGATGAAACACTACCAGGCCAGATAAGGGTGTTTCGTGGCAGCCTGGTTCTTGGTCCAAACACCCCCTCGGAACCTTCCGATTTACCACGGTTAGTACAACAGTGAAAACGGTTTAAAAAAATGGTGTTTTCAGCGTGTTCTCCACAGTCATCCGCACCATTAGATTTTTCGCAGATCCGTAGTAAGACAAGTTCATTGTAATAATAGACATTGTGAAAAAAACAACAGCATTTTGACCCATTGATAGTATTTGATTATTAACTACATAGAAATGAGAATTCATGTACATGTAATATACACATTCATCAATGACAAACAAAATTGTCCTATTGTATAAACCACTTCACTTTACAATTGTTTTGTTATCTTCTCCTCACAATCCCCTTGTTTCCAGTTCGCTTGTACACATCATGATTTTAAATAAAGTATAATGTGTTATTGTAGTTTTCTCGGTCTTCTGCTTATTGTTGAAGTGTAATGTTCTGTTTTGGTTTTACTGTTGTAATGTATTTCAAGGCATATCCATAAGCCCAACTTTTTAGATTCTGCCTCCACTGTAATTTGTTCAGTAAGATATTATACTATTTGTGTGTATAGTGGTGGAAGTAAATGTTACATTGAATTGAATAGCGCCATGAAGGTTCCTGCATATTATGGAGTATTGCGACAAGTGGATGAGATGTTGTTTTTCGTTTCCAGTCAGTGATGGGAAACCAAGGGGGACAAAATACCCCCCCTAGCAATACCTCCAATACCTGTCAATCAAAGGGTATTGGAATTCTTTTAGCAGTAATAAGTGTCTCTAATCGCCTTTAATCCTCTTAAATGATTAACGGTAGCACTATCGTGTCTAGTATTATAGAAACTATACTATTCAAGTTCACTATCGCCACGTGCCAATCAATAATTAGACATTCTATTAATGATAACCAAGCTGCTAATATAATAGGTTTAGTTTCATCTTTAGTTTTATCTGATTTGATTTCTTGTTTAGGTTTCATTGGGGTTTCTTTAAAGGTAATTGGTAATTGGTAATTGGAACCCATTGTTTGTTTCAATCCTATAGTTGTAGATATATACCATAAAACTAACCACCTGTGAAAATTTCATTTCAAAAGTTGGTAGCGTTACTGCAGTAACACTTCTCAGATTCAAATTTGTTGGGATAAAAAGTGATATCTTTTTTCATAACCGGAGTACTTCGAAGTGAAAAGTTTCTCAAAATACTACCCGGAGCTGCTGTACTTTTTACCAAGTAAGTTTTTATTGCCATTAATTTTCAGAGTCGTTACGAAACGTACCCTTTAAGGGTATTTATGGATCCGATATGTATAGCCTATAGTTTGTTTCGTGGAATGAAGGCTGTTTATTTTGACATAGTTGAACTTGTACCGTAACCGATTTTCGCATTGAATCAAGTTCAACCATCTGATTGCATCGTCCGCATTTCCTCACAGTTCAATGACATGAGCTGAATTCGCATTGATTATTTAAAACATTATTCAAAACATTATTTAACCAAGTTGATATTACACCATTATTTTTCCACCATTAGGTACCGTGTTCAACGCGAGGCAAATATTCCCTTCCGACATGAAATTTTGTTCAATATAAATGCGATTAAAAGAACCCAATAATGTCCCCAGTCTGCATTTCTTCAGCCTCTAGGCAAGTCTACCCTTTTAGAAAACGCGTTGATATAACGGCACTGGTGTTTTAGCCTTTGGCAAATTCTACCGAGGGGTCGCATCCTGCATGTTAGTTGTTGATTCCGTTACACCTGGCCTCTCGAACCCGAAAGTGGATCTTTGCGCAATGGTGAGGTTGCTGTCTCAGATACGAAAGAGATGCTGGAGAACCGGTACCTTGGGTTATTGGAAAAGACTTCTTGACCATCCTCAAGGAGCAAACGAAGATCGTACTGGGGCAATTTGGATTGGTATCATCTATCATACACATTTGGTGGTACTGTGTTTCTACTTTTTGATTTCCTCTTGAGTCTTCTGATGTTATACCCTTTCCCACTTTTTAGCCATTACTTTGAGTGGCCTGTTTTACGGCCTTGTGATTGGCAACTTCCCATAAATAATAATAAATACAAAGTAAAAACATACTGTTGGGTACTCATCAAACAATGTATTAGATTAGATCAGATTAGATTAGATTAGGTTAATTAGTTCATCATGAAAACATGTCAATAGTGTAAAGTGAATTGATAAAAAAGACAAAGCACTTTTGCCCATTATTGAAATGATAGACCTGTATGGGATACCGGTATCATAACTCTTTCATTGAATCCTACCAAATCTTATCGTCGTACCTTAAATGAAATTTAAGAGGGATTGCATTTAATAAATCATTAATGTAGCTGTGGGTACTTTATAACCTAAAGTTTCTGGCTCTTTTCTAGTGTGCTCCTTCTTCGAGTTAAACTCAAACATTTCTTCCTCGTTGGGAATTGTTTCCTTTCAAAGTTGTTCTAAACGCGTACGGCGAGGCCATTGCTAATAATCGACTGTGGAATTTAATCAACCTTGGAAATAATCAGTCCACACATAATAATAATAATGCACAGTTATTGAATTGGGATTTGGCAGGCAAACACTGAGCTCGAGTTGGAATGATTTACGGGCCGTCATTAGCGCCTTTTTAGGAGGGAAAAGATAAAAGAGACATATTTTGTATTAGGGAAGCAAGGCCACGAAATGAAAGAAAACAGCTTTGCTACTTATCAAGTGGCCTCTTGTTAAAACTCATAGCGACTATTGACCCATGTGTATAAAGATCGATCAACTATCGATATATATAAATTATATATCTACCCTTAGGTCCTTTGATTCACCTGTTTTGATTGGATATTGTGAACCCAAGGTACTGGACCATACATCCAAAGCAAACATCCCTGGCGCCCGCTCGGCGTGGAATATTTTTAGCAGAGCGAAAAAAATCCAGCCGTGATCTGATTATTTATGTTTGGTTTTCCAATAAGTTTGACGAGAGTTGCGATTCTTCTGAGTCAAGAGTTGCTGCTATAATTAAGGTGTCTTGACGCAGTATTAACCCTAGTGACAGAGGACCTTGTGATAGAGGACTTTATTTTGTAATGCCCCATTCAGCTTTTCTCTCATAAGGTGTTGCTACTGCAAATGCAGGTACCTTTTGAGAAAAACTCGTTATGGTGAAATAGGGCCCAGTAAAAGGCATCGAAGGTTAACCATAGACCACAAAAAGGAATAAACATTTTGAGAGTTCACTCAAACCATTTTTTTATTCGAGCAATAGTTGTTATGATTGTTATCATATTTTGACACAATATTCACCCGACGGTTTGACGATAAATCTTGGTTATGCCATTTCACATTCGCCGTATGTTATTTTATAATTATAAAGCCCAATACCCAATTCACCGGCTGTCATCATCACGATAATCTTGGTTGTGCCATTTTGGGAGTCCCTGTCACCGTGTGGTATCGCACATTGGAGACTGACACACGTTCACACACACTCATTGACTCCATTTGGCGAGAGTGGCAGACTGGCAGACAATAGGGGGTCAATTTTGTCCGCTTTACGCAACGCGCGAACGGTCAGACGCGTGCCAATCTTTACGTTCAATCTTTGACTCCCAAAATGGCGGATGATGGACAGACAGTAGCTGCGTGTGACGTCAGTGCAAAGATTCTGTACGGCTTATAAATTGCGTCTTAGATCATTTCACACAGGGCAAAATTTGTCATGCAATTTGTAGGCAACCAACTGCACAGCATACTCAATGAATACTTCGGCAGCACAAAATACATTCTTCTAGCTGTAACTCACTATCCCCAAGACAATGATGAGGAAACTAGTGGGAGCCAATGTTTGCTTGGTGATGGTGGTAAAGTGCAGCGGTAGAGTATATCAAAGAACATATTAGATGGACAAACCCCCAAAAATGAGTAACTGTTATGGCTTTTGTTGGACTTGGTATAGAACTTCCATTGGCCCTGTACTCGACTGGCGTCCAGGGACCTCGCAATGAACAAACAACTGGTGATCAAGGACACAAGTCCCTTTCGTTACTCGTAAAAAGTAGTCGTGTGGTATATGTACAAGCTCAAAGGCACACAAAAGGTCATCAACTTTCACATCAATTTAGCTGGCACCATTTTGAGATCGCGATGAATGTACATGTACATTTAGCATCTGAAAACAAGGTGGTCACGCTCTTAGTAAAAGTGTCTTTCTAGCTAATTGGGGAGGTTTTGAATGTTATTTTAGTGATAGGCCTAGATGCGTTTAAAAGCCTCCTTAGAGCGGTCAGATTATATTGGCGTCGAGACTTCAATTACAAACTATACGTACATGCCCAATGGGATTTGCTTGCGTTTGGTGTTTCCAAAGTTACCGTGTCAAAAGGTATATTGTTGCACTCAAATACACTCGAACACACAGTGGTTTGGTGTTGTTTTTATGTGGGCTGTGTGCGCTACATCTTGAAGTTCAAAGGTTGTTTTTTTTTCAACTGAGGTGATAATCGTTCATCTAGCCCCAGGTTACTTCAGACAGGGAGAGTAACCCAATGCCATGGGTGAAACATAAAATAAGTAGAGCATGTGCTTTTGGCCCACTTCAAAAAGTCACTTAAACCGGGGTAGGCCTATTGCTGATTTCAGAATATGACAACTGAACTGAACCCACGCGTATCTCTTGCGTGCCGCCAAATTGACCAAGGGACTAAAGCATTCCCTCAGCGTTTGAGCCGCGTATTGGCATAAATGGGTCATGTCATGTTTTACGGACTAGACTCTATATCCATAAGCCTCACTTCTTATTCAGACATTTGCCTGGACACACCTGATGGAGATCATCCTAAAGATACGATGCTTCAATTCAATTTAATAGTATATTCCTTCAATCCTCCAATGTAGCATTTATCCAACGCCCCGACAAAAACCAACAATAATAACAACAAACGAGATTGGTTGTTAAATTAGTGAACGCAGAATAAATGCACGATTCCTTTAAAGTGGGTGTATACCTTTCTGGTAATTACTCCACAAATTAATTACCATAAAAACTTACTTATTGATGAAAAGCACTGCAGCTGTTGATAATGAATAACATCTTGACAATCGGATTCCCTTCTAAGGAATATGGTTTTAGAGAGAGGGATTCAGAAAAAATTAAATCGGACGCTTCTGTCTGAAACGTTTCTCAAATTGAATGACGGATTATTCTTCCTGCGTGGACAAAACCGCTCCAGATTTCCGGCGATATCTCAAAAACGCTACCACCTTTTGAAATGAAATTGCCACAGGTTAGTTTTATTGTTTATATCTACATGACTAAAACAATCAAACGGTTTAAAAAACCAAAGTATACTTTGCATTTAAAGGGAGGGTATACCTTTGGTAATTCCTCAAAAAATGAATGACCATAAAAACTTACTTGGTAAAGAGCACTGTATGGAGAGCTGTTGATATTATAAAACATTGTTAGAAACTACCGCCTTTGAAGTAATGTAGTTTTAGAGAAAGAGGTAATTTATGCACACACAAAATTTGAATCTGAGAAAGGCTTCAGGAATGAAGCCTTTCTAAGGCATTTGAAAGCACAAAATTCTATGCAACAAGGGAGTTTTTTTTCTTTCATTATTTTCTTGCAACTTCGATGACCAATTGAGCAAAACAAATCACAGGTTTGTTATTTTATGCATAATGTTGGAAAAACGTTTTAACAAAAGTATACCCTGCCTTTAAGCTGACAGTAAAGGATTTTTCACAGGTACTATAATAAATCTTGTCTTGTATATAAGGGTAAATCATCGATCAAGGTTGTCAACCTCCAGTCTAAAGGGACAGTCATCATACTACCTAATGTATAAATCATAAGCCACCTTTGTAGTTTAGCGGCAATGGCCTATAATGTGCATGTATCGTGATATATAAACAGTATTTGTTGGACTGTCTGGAGAGGCAAAATTATGACATTCTCAGTGCCTGTTGAGTTTGGTGAAAGATGTTTCGGCCTTGTTGTACTTAGCAAAGTTTTTTTTATCCTTTCTGGTGAAAGTTGAAAGATTTATCGTTGACAAAACCCAAATTAGATTTTGTTTTTAAAGAGGAAATTACAGAGAAACTATTTTGTAAACACGGCATACAAATTGTAGAAATGTGGCCTATTCAGCTCAGTTTTGTATTGTTGTTTTGTAAAACCCTGCGGGCAGTAACGTTTTCAATTATACACTAATAAAGCATGTATGTGGAAGAACCTCCACACATTAAATTAGGGTAATGAGCAACCAATTATGTTTCCATAATTTGTATTGTTCCCCATATCTGATATACCACGGACAAAGCAAATTAAAGGGTGAACCTACATAATTATGGTCATGCGCTATAGTCATTTGTTCCATGGCACACAGCCCATCAACAACAACAACAACAACAACAACAACAACAACAACAACAACAACAAACAACAACGCGTTCGAGGGAGATTCAGATTATTTTGTGTGGAATACATTTATTTCATGGGTTGGTGCATAGCAACGGTTTAAATTGATTCGAACACAATTCTCTTGAACGTCGACAATGACAAAATGTTGTGCAATTGTATGTTTCTTTTATACAAATTCCAATCCATCCTTCCTATCACCAATCAAAGAAACTACCGTACGTCTTATTGGAAAGAGAGCTGGCCAACCATGTACGGCCCAACCAAGGACGAGTAGGGAGTAAGTGCGTAATCGGTTTATGGCCCAAATCCCACCAAACAATAGAGAATTAACAACGTCCCATTCGTTCCAACAATACGCGCTGTGTCCATGAAAGTTTAACTTAAATGCATACAACAATAAAAACACTCCAAAATGTTCTCAAACATTGTCGAAGGAATGCAGATGTGACATCAAATAACATCAGTATTCACTTACAAGCGATTCATTCTTCACGGGCTTTTGTGATTGGGGAGTGGTATAGAGTATCGGGAGAACAATCTAAGTGGTTTATTTGTCGTTGCAGATGTTTCATTTGTTAGCGACACAAAAGGTGCCAACACAGCTACATTGGCATATAATTCACAATTTTTTTTATAAAGTCACGACGTGTCACTCGTGGATGTTTTCTGCAGTTTTTAAACTGTAATGGGTTGTTTGCAAAAGATTCGTTTACAGTTGTGATATTGCTCAATATTACATCTGATTCAAAATTAGACGCTAAACTCTTGGGTTAGTCGATGGTTCTCAAAATCTGCGCCCGTCACTCTGGAACACACTTCCCACTGAACTCAGAAAAGAAATCACTAACGCACAAGTTTTAAACACCTTTTTCCAAAAATTCTAACTTTTCTTCATTGCAAATTGTGCTTTGAACTCTCATTCGCGCCAGGAGTGTCACTTCTGACAGACATGGCGTGCTGTATATTATTATTATTAAACACTCTTCTAAAACATGCAAAAGAAACGGCGTCGAAAATGTACAATATTTAGTAGGCCTATGTGCCAACAGTGTGTCCGACCTGATTCCTCATATAATGACGGCTTTCTGTTTGTTCTCACCCATTCACTCTTGCTTGCTGAGATGTAGAACAATGAGCCATTCCAACAGCTTTATTCAACGTATATACTGCATCTCTTTAGAACTCCTTGCCTGGAACTCCTATGAAAATCCCTCCATCCTATAGACTGTTTTA
>CM037471.1:15802317-15949817 GCA_021014325.1 Plazaster borealis | reverse complement strand
GAAAGCCGAATAATTTTTATTTATTTGTGTGCATTTTGACCCCCAAAATGGTGGACAGGTTAGGCGTGTTTAAGTGCACTGCACGTCATGCAAGGGGTCAAGTTTTCCTATGGATGGATTAGGAAAAACTGTGGCAATTTGTCACAGCTTTTATATTTGGAAATATTGGTAAATTACAATTATTAATTGGTCAGACTTTTTAAAGACAAACACATCTGCACAATCTTTTACATTGACTTTCACATTTTAATTTTCTAGTATAACATTGGTTTACAACTTTTTCTACCACCTATATCACACATACTACTGTTTTATACATGTATATTATGATCTCCCAGGTGCTGATCTTGAATGGTTGCAGAAGAATCAGGACAAATTAAAATCAGCAAACTTTATAAATTGTTTTCATTTTTTATGGTACATTTCTGATAGGTGGAAACCCTTTACATGCTGAACATTCTTCTTTGAATTCCTACCATAGTAGGTCTGCAAATGGTTTGCTGTTAAAAAAAAAATCATCACTGCAGGTATAACAACAAATACATGTATATTTAATGGTAAATGCTTATGTTATTGGTATCCACAAAATCCGAGTAATAAGAAAATGTACATGTATATGTTAACCGCACTATTTCAACATTTATGTGTGAGTTTGTGTTTTCTTCACAAATTAAAGCAATGCATTTGGGAATCCAGAAAAGGGTTCCTCAAAATGTTTGAATATGAGTGAGACTTACATGGTTTATTACAGGGGAGGGGTTGCAGCTATGTTAATGCTAGCCCACATTTTATCACAAAGATTTGGAAATGATACTGTTTTGGAAACAAAATAATTATTTGCAACCAGTTCTCAGCATTACTTTCACTTTTCCTTGGAAAGTATTGATTTGCAATAATACTTCACTGTACACTGTAGATGACTATTAAATGCTGTCCACCTCAAATGATGATGGGAATTAAGTGCGCTGTTTATTCTATCATTCTGTCCTCATAATATCATCTTATTAAATACTTAATTGATCAATTTGAATCTTAAAGTCAATGTCTTAGTAAGAGTAAGATTTTTGTACATGAAAATACAACATATTAAAAATCCAGCAGGGCTACTCAAGCTAGTATTATTTTTAATAAAGGGTAATTTTCTTGGCCTTTTTTTCTTCTTTCATTTTTTTTTTGCCAAACATGGCTTTTGCTCGTCATTCGCATATTAAAACCAGTTTAAGTTACTTTTTGTGACCTCCTTTTATTTTGTTAACTATTTATTTTAAAGTTGCATTTAAGTTATTATTTAGTTTACGGGTTCACAGCTCTACCAGTCAAATAACTCCCATGAGATATTTCCATTGTGCTTAAATCTAAAACCTCAATAATCAAAATCCAAACCTCCTCGGTTCATTTGACCTTCAAATAAAACTCCTGCTGCTAAAGGGATTATAATTACTCCAGCTGATGATTTGTTTTTTCTAATTACATATATATACACACTGAAGTATCTGACACTTCAAGTTCAAAGCTAAGAAACTCTGCACAATAAATCAAACATTTTCAAATTTACAAGAGTATCTATTAAATCAGGTTTAAGTGTCACCTATGCTTAGAATTCCTTGCTAGACCTTCAGCAAGGGCGAGTCCCAAACTGCAGAGCTGGTTCTTTTGATGTAGCGGGCTCTCTTCTTTGAGAAGATCAGGGTTAAGTCTGGAGGATCAAGGGGTCCAAACATGGTGTCTAAGTTGGGAGGTGGATGGTAAAACTGTTTGATCACTGCCGTCTTCAGACCAGCTCCTGGAGTTACAAAACCAGAGAGAGAATACAAATTTGTCACCAATACAAGATAATTTAAATGAGTGCACGAGAGATAGGCAATGCAATTAAGAGACGAGACCCAAACATGTCAGAAGGCCCTCTTTCCAAGCAGAAGATGGAGAGATTACATCAGGGAATACTGTGTTATTATTTGGAAGCAGAGAGCACAAGATAGAAATGGTTGGAAGATTAATGCAGAACCATGTAATAAACAACCAACCTTGTGCCCATGAGGGAATGTTCTTCTTTGGAGCATCCTCTTCATCTGTGGAGTCTCCACTGCCTAAATCATCAATGTTGTAATTCTCTGCTGTTGACGGTAATGGAATTCTAGACAAAGGTAGAAAAGATTGACAAGAATAAAATAATGCAGCAAACTATCTGCTTAGAAATAGAAGTTGATGTATAGTTCAAAGCATACAAAGCTGTATTTGCTCAGAACAAAGAATCTGAAAACAGGAATAAAAGAAAACTAAATTAAATACAACACAGTTTGCCGCACTTTTCTCCTTGTTTCTTTTTTAAACAAAGTGGCTTCCGTTGCCATTTTTGTCTTACCAGTTTGACAGCCTTATCGAAAAGGTACAATATAGTGTTGTGCCAGAGTTAATCACAATTTGATTGAATTTTATTTTTAGTGAAAGCAAATGAGCCCAATATAATTGCTGATACCTCTGTGGAGTCATGTCATAGGATGTTGGTGATCCCTCCAGTACCGATGTGTCCTTATTGACAGTAGTATTAAGACAGGCACTGGTGTTGTGCTTTAAGATTGACGCCTTCAATCGCTCATGCTCTGCTTGCTCACGTTCCTGCTCCAACTCTAGACGTTTACGCTCTGCTTGCATCATGTCCACTAAATGTCGCTGTTCCTGTGAGTAAAATATGTTAAAATCTAGCATTGAAACAATTCACAAACCAATTCAATAGCCCATTATGCATGTCCCAATGCGCATGAGCGAGTGCAAAGGATTCTGGAATCAAGGATTACAGGCTACCATTATGGCGCACTGGTTTTGAAGTAATGAGGTACACAACTATAAAGCCTGGTATAGACTGTGTAAGTCTTAAGCGTATTTGCACATTGGGACTGGTTTTAGTGCACAAGTTTGTTTCCTTCATGTGTTAAAGCAATGTACGTGGTTACTAATTAACAGAACCCCATAGCAGTTGCATTGAACCAGTTTTATGCAAGAAAAGCTTAAATTAATAATAATTGGACTTGGCCTTTACATACGTTCAGCAAAGGCTTGAGGTCTTCTCAGAATTATAAGAAATGCTTTTGAAAGATGAAATGGGTGGTTTTGTTGTGAAGTGTGTGACGCAATTACCTAGCTACGATATCCTTACCTTTAGTCTCTCTTTCTCACGAGCTATTCTTGCTGCTTCTACACGACGCTCATTTTCCAATGCCTCTTCCCGGGCTCGTCTTTCAATCTCCTTCTTCAACTCAATCTCTGCTCTTCTTTCTTGCTCCCTGCAGCAGAAGGGTTATTTTAATAGTTTATATAACTTGACTAAGACCAAACTTATATTCATTACACAGCAATAACTTGACAAAGTTGATATTAAAGGCATCGTACACGGTTGGTAATTGTCAAAGACCAGTGTTCTCATTTGGTGTATCCCAACATATGCATAAAATAACAAGCCTGTGAAAATTTGGGCTCAATTGGTCATCGAAGTTGCAAGAAAATGATGAAAGAAAAAACACCCTTGTACAAGTTTGTGTGCTTTCAGTTAGGAATAATAAAAACTTCTTGCAAGAAGTTTTTATTATTTTAGTGAGAAATTACCTCTTTCTCAAAAACTACGTTACTTCAGAGGGAGTCGTTTCCTACAATGATTTATACTATCAACAGCTCTCCGTTGCTTGTTACCAAGTAAGTTTTTATACTAATATTTGTTTTGAGTAATTACCAAACGTGTACGATACCTTTAATAATCACATCTCCCCCTTTCTAGATTAAGAAGTTTTGGGTTCGATGATAACTGTAAGATGGCCTTTACATTACCAAAACTTGTAATACTTGTTTTTATCAATTGAACAATATTCATAGTATTGGGAAGTTTGTGAAAGCCTTGCACAATTTAAGCCCTCATATATTTGTGATCTTCTCCAGATCAGAGATTGTTAGCATTACTGACTCAGATCACCCAACCACTTAATTTTACAAAATCAGGTGAGAGGACAACAGCTGGGCTGGATTTCACAAAGCAATTTTACCTTTGAACAGCCTAGGTTGAATTTGGGGATTTTAAATAAAATGATTATTATCAATAGAGTGATAAGGCACCGTTGTATGAGGGATCCTTATCACTTCATTAATACTATTACAACAATGGTATACAGACCTTTCTTCTTTGAGAAGTTGCATTTCTCGTTCCTTGGCTAGGTCTTGTTCCAGTCTTCTTTGTTGCTCTTCTTGCCTCTGTTTCTGCATGTCAGCACGGCGTTGCTCCTGAAGGCGTCTTGCTTCATCAATACGACGCTGTCTCTCCTGCTCCTCAAACTCTTTCTTACGAAGAATCATCTCACGATGGCGCTTCTGCTCCTCTTCCTGGAAAAAGCAAAACAAACAAACAATCTTTACATTGAAGAATCACCCAAGCTCAGGCATGAGAATGGGCGATGATGAAAAATCCGGAAAAAATCTAACGCTAAAAATGCATGTCTGGATTTTGGGCAATGTCCGGAAATTGGGCAACGTCACCAAGCGTCGGCGCCGCACTCAGTGGTTGAACCATGCATATGCTACCTCCATGGGTCGAGTTAGTAGGAAGAAAATACTCAAAAAACAATAATGAAATCATAAGAAATGCTAGATGTATCTTATCTCAAAAAGCTCACCAAAAATGTGAGACTTAACGGTTTATGCAGACGTCGACGATTCTCACACACGTGCGTAAAAAGTCTAACAATGCGCGCGCATCCATACACCGCGCATTGTTGTCAGCAGACTTCCCAAAGTCTCCACACATGTTTCTTTGCTGCAGCAGTAAACATATTACGGTCAAACAATGAATAAACCGCACCGTGATTGAAGCGAGGAATGAAAGAAGTCTACACATATCTATTGATCTCGCTGCATACGCGATGCACATGGAAGCCGGGCGGCAATTGTTTACGTGCCGTTTTTCACGAACGGTGTGTCGATCCGCGGTATGATTTTACAAAGTTAAATTTACAATTTCTGATTTAAAGACGAGAGATTAGCGAAATATAAATGCATTCCCCCAACACCCTACCCCCCAAATTTTATATCAAATTCACATTGAACTCGGAGACCACATATTTTGAAGTGAAAAATCCGGAAATCCGGAAAAATCCGGAAGATTCTCATGCCTGCAAGCTTATATGCAATACCAGGCCATATTCTCCTGAACCAATTTCATAGAGCTGCTAAAGCATGGCAGCCAAAAGTTTACTTTACAATGCCAGCCAAAATGCCATGTTAATGACTAAGAGTGCTTATCAATATTTCAATATAACAGAATGGAAGAAACGGGGTATCTTGAATTTGCCCTACAAGGTAGGATTGATGGCAAAAGATTCCGAGGTAGAGTCAGAGAGTATTGGCTAGAAAAAAAGTAAAGCTGACAGGATCTTGGGACTTCAACCATCTTCAAGTCAACTTACTAAGCCTTGGCTCATACCATACTAACCTGGAATTTCATTTCAAACAGGCTACTTGCTCTGATGATTTCAGAACCCAACCAGCTTAATAAACCAAGATGAGAATTAACAGCCTAAAAGCTTTTTTAGCCTCTGGATACCAGAGATTGAACCTGTGATCAAAGCGTGCTATTAACTGAAAGACTAGATGCTTTTTTGTATTCTTTTGTAAAATATATGTGACCATCCATGTTATTGTATCATGTTTTTTTTAATAACATCTAGAACAATGAAGTCAAAGGGCCACAAACACCTTCTGAGTTTATTCTATTTGGAATGAACTTTAGAGATGTTAATAATCTTAAATTTAGTTCTTCACCTGTTCTTGTATCTTAAGGAGTCTAATCTCCTCCTCTTGTCTACGTCTCTCTTCAGCCTCAGCTTTTTTCTTTATCTGCAGCTGTCTTCTAATTATCTCCTCTTGTTTCTTATCCTCTCTCTGCTTGGAAGACATTTTATTCAACTGCTGTTGTTTTAGCTCCAGCTCTTGTCGTTTCTGCTCTTGCAGAATCACACGGCGCTCCCGGGCTTCTGTGACCTTTCGGATGCGTTCATCGCGCTTCCTGCAACCAGTTAAACAAAATGTTTTATCTATACAATACATCAAGATGTATGAGGAATATATAATCATGAATACCAAAGCAGGGACATAAAAGATGAAACCTGCCAGTTATAACAGTTTTAACCATAATGTTTAATTCATTAGGGCCCTTTACAGTGTCAAGTTAAATAATTAACATCTATTACAATATCATTTCCAAAAACATACTGTTACTGACAGATGCTTCTAAGTTGAATTAAAGTAGTTGTTAAGTGTTCAGATGAAAATATATCTTCAGATCATTTCATTGAATAATGACCGTCAAAATATTGATACTCTCCAGGAGTCAAGGGCTAGCCTCACTCAAATAGTGCAAATAAGGCAAGAATCTCAAGTCCTAAATTGCCTTCTTAATAACAATGTAAACCAATCTAAGTGAGGCTGGAAGAAAGATTAGTCTGGGCTCGATTTTTTAAAGAGCTGAGACTGATCTTAACTGCTAAGCAATGTGATGTCATACTACAATCACTGTGGTGATACTGACAACTCGTGTTAAGAAGATGAATCTTAGTGCTTTATGAAATCGAGCCTTGGTCTATTTTGATGCCATGAGAAAGACTCCTCTAATTGTCAATGATTAAATACAGGAAATCTGATAATGGTGGATGTATTGTAATTTAACTGTCTCACCGTTTCTGCTCCTCTCGTTGTCTCTGCTTATCAGTCTCTATCTTCCGTCGGATCTCCTCTTCTCGTTTGTGCTTACTCAAAATCTGTTTCTTCATTTCCCGCTGACGCTCCTGAAAACAAGGAATCAGAAGCATATGAATCAATGAATCAAAAGCATAATATATCATCAAATTTATCTCTAAACAGTACAGGGCTCGATTTAGTCACTACCAGTAGTCAAGAAATTAGCAGACTAGTCTCACTTGCTTATGGGGCTAGCCTCGAAGATAAACAGTTAAAGGTCTGCAACAAATCATTCTTGAATACTAAAAGAAACTGGTGATTGACAAAGTGAAAATAAACTGAAAATCATCATAACATTTCACCTCAACACAAAATGTACAATGTGATTTCAGTCTAATTTAGCCGTAGCCATGATGAAGCACTGTATACTCAATACTCTTCAGTAATGCAACATAGAATTCAAACCCGAGACATTCTGCTTCTAGAGAAGATGTTCAACCCAAAATTATTAAAAATTTAACCAGTCGTTTTCCTTATGGTTTATTACTTGGTAAATTCAAATTTTTGTATTTATAAACAATAAATGCATTCTGAGCTTCTGTTTGTAGATCATAAAAACATTTGAACACTTTCTAAGTTATCTTCATCTTTCCTGATTGCTCTAGTTTTGAGGAAATAATCTGATTTCATTGCACACAGCAGACTAGGACACCTGGATAATCAGCCGCCATCAAACATTCTCACATACAAGACCACCACATCAACTCATTGCCCCTGTAAAGTTCTGGCACCAACGCAGAGTGAGGGAAGTCATAGAAATCAAGTCACACAGCACAGTTCTACAAAACATACAAGGTTCTTCATCAACCACATCTGGTCCCCACTACTCAAGCCCACCCTTCGAGCAGCAGCTCACTACAACACAGTCAGTGACACACTCCAGCACACACTAAACCACACACACATCCAGCCAGCAGCCAACTCCACGCATCACCTCTCGAGATCATCTTGGACCCTTCCCGCCCAAATATGAATCCCTCCAGCCCTAATTAAACCTCAGCATCATCAGCAGTCCAGCCTTCTCCTGAAGGCGAGCAGAGTATACTATACAAAATGTCAAAATAGAACAATGGCTCTTTTCAGAGCCAACATCAGCTCTTTTTAGAGCAAACACTCCTCCCAAGAGATTTATACATGGTTGTACCCTCAAGTTTACTAGTTATAGTTACTTCCTTATTATTCACAACATGCAGGCCTCAACCTTAACAGCGGCCACCAGCGGCCATTGCCGCGATGCCCCGGCGAATTGCCGTGATGCCCCTTTAAAAAACACGTACCTTACGGCCACTTGGCCATCGTGCCCCTTTCCACTCCATTATATTATGTATTTGAAAGTGTTATTAAAAACAATGTTAGCGTTGTGACCCATTTAATTAAGGTCAAATTGTTTCTGGACGTACGTAACGTACGCTCCCGCACACTAGTTTTCATAAGGCTGTTTGCCATCGCGCAAAATACCGAAGTACTTGCAGTGTGGAGAATGTGGCATGGCAACCATATCAAACGTTGTTGAGTTGATTACTACTAAAAGCACGGCACCAGACTACTCTAATGTATAGACTGGCTACAGGTCCCTACACTGAATTACACATTTTCGCATTGATTCTGTCTATTGAGATCTGTATGTGTAGGGGATGGGGCCGGGAGCGGGATTCAGTCTATGTTTTTTTCTCGCTATTTCGCTGGTATCCAAGGCTTGTTCTTTTAGATAAATGTATTGGATAAATGTTTGTGAACCAGCGACCTGCCTCCGTTGCAACTTTCTTTTTCGTCGTCAAACAAACGTTTGTGTACACGCGTGGAAATGTCAAAATCGGAGCAGTTAACGGTGCAAAAAATTCGGAAATCTTTATCATAATCTATCAATTCAATATTGATCCATCATCATGCAATCCCATAACAGACGTAAAGAAAAAGCATGAGGTCGAATTGGCTGGAGCAGCAGCAAAGTGCAAATGTTTAGACGCGGGGTTTTTTGGTGAAATTGTTAAGCCGGAACTCGGAAGGCATAAACCTCGTCATGTTCGGCATGCACGTTTACATAGGCCAATTATTAGACGTTGGGGATTCGTTTTCAATTTTCATAATCATATTTATTTTTAAGAATATTGTTTTTCAAGAATTTTATATTCAACTTCAAGGTCTGGTTGAATTTTTCCGGAACAACATATTTTATTGAGCATTGGGGTTGGGTGGGGAGATGGGGCGATGGTGATCCGGGATTGATATTTTTTCATATGAGCACGCAGGGAATTAACTTTCTTAATATTTTTTCTGTATGATTTTTTCCAAGAATTCTGTGTTCTGGGGCAACGATTTTTTGTCAAGTGAGCGTGTCAAGTATACATGTCATTAACAAATAAAAGTTTGAAAATGGCCTTGGTGGCCTTTCAGTTGGCCATGGTGCCCCTCTCTTTTTTGGAGCCTTCGAGGCCAAGTGGCCTTGACCCTCTGAAGCTTAAGGTTGAGGCCTGAACATGCAAAGCTTCAAACAATACTTAAAATATTTTCGATTGAAATTGGAAAAGTTGCATCCATGCAAGCGCTACTAGAGAACTCGCCAGGAAACACGAGGGCCACTTTGAATGTAGCAGTGCATCTTCAATAAAGAACATGATTTGAGTAGTTTCCCTATCAATGTATTAAGCATTGTAAACTCAGTGCTTTATGATTCATGCAAAAAAGTCAATAACAGGCATCTTGGGTGGAATTAAAACCCATGACTTTCTGCAAACACAACAAAGGAAAAGTATACAGTGCCTGACTTTCACTGTTGTAGGGTAAATACTAACATAATAACTTCTTCTTTACCCCAAATGCAATAAATACATTATTTTAACCAAAATGTGCAGGAGATTTTGCTTTTCTTACAGTTGCTGTCAGTTTCTGAGGGGTGTTTCTCTTTATGAAGGATGATACCATTCCATGCAGATTGTTCATGTACTTGCTAGATTCTTTTTTGCTGGAAGACAAGAAGGTTCCTTGTGGTCGAACAATCTAAAACAGAAAAAATAAAGGACACAAGATGTTTTGGGTAAAATTAAAATTAAAAATAACAACATTCTCGGGCAGGGAGGGGGATGAGGTGGATCGAAGGTATGATAAATGGGCAGATACTCAACAGCGCATCCAGCATTGACTTGTTCTGATTATGACAATGTCCTCTTTTGCATTCTGAGCCTTTAGGCCTATGTTATCTTATTAGCTTATTTTTGTAACTTTTTATGTACAAATTAATTCAGCAAATATACGAGGAACATGCGAGTGCGAATCACAACATGATGTGGTCCAGGGCCTGCTCAAGGGCACTGAAAAGTGCAGAGGATAGGTGAAAAAGCTAGTTTGTGAATTCTGAACTTTTCTTTTTAAACAGGAGTATAGGTTGAATTGTCTTTGTTTTTAAATCTACATTTTGCTATTTTGGTTTAAAAAATCCTACAAATAAAGATAAAACAGTGGTTTACCTTATTTGGCGGGCAACTCGGGGAGGGTGTGTTGCTGATGACATCTTCATCTGAAGAACTGTAGGACCAATTTACACACAATTAACCGTCACAAAACAGGTACATGTTGTTGATATGAAAATACCATTTGTCTTAATTCGCCAATCCTTGATATCTCAGATTAGGGATTGCATAAACGAGTGCTATGAAATGTCATGAATGTATCATTAAACATTAGTACAAGTTTGTCATACCCCTCCATCATGTACATGTATGACCTCTTAACTTTATTTCATACTCTGATTAAAGTAGTGCTCCGTCAAAATTAAAGGAATATTACAGAATTGGTTTTTGCTCACAAAACAGTGTAAGCACTTTATATAATCCACCATATACATAAACTGACAAACCTGTAGAAGTTTGAGATCGATCGACCATCTGGGTCACGAGAAAATAGTGAAAAGCCGATTACACATTTGCATGTGTTATACAATGCATGAATAAAACGCTCATGAGCGATAAACTCCAATCGGAAATTAGTTTTATTTGTTTCTCATCAAATATGGCATTTCAGACAGAAATATTTCTAGGGATGTTTTCTACTATCATCATCATTAGACCATGTAAGTTTTATGTAAATCTGTAAGTTTTATGTAAATTTTAATTTTAAGTTCTGTAACATTCCTTTAAATAACTTGGGGTTGAACAAAGAAAAATTTACTAGTGCGGGATTTGAACCAACGACCTCCTGGCGCTCTACCAACTCAACTGAGCTATCTAGCCCTATGTTGACGGTCTTCCTATTTTGTCAATATCTTTGTTCGGGGGTGCCAGTCAGAAGCAATACAACCGTTAGCTGCCATGTAGCCAGGGATCACACCCAAGTTTACAATCCAACCTTGGAAGCGGCAGCCAGGGGATCACCTTATTTATTTCAAATTTCAAGTTGTAAACTACAAGGGAAACTGACTGGGTAAATTTTAAATAATTTGGGGTTAAACAAAGAAAAATTGACAGAGCGGGATTTTAACCACTGTCCTCCGGTTTAGCCTACTCCGGTTTAATGTGTATGCGCTCTACCAACTGAGCTATCTAGCCCTATCATGGCGGTCTCCCTATTTTTTTTATTTACCCAGTCAGTTTCCCATGTGGTTTATAACTTAAAATTAAATAACCATGGGTGGTTCCAAGGAATACTTTGAACTAAAGGTGAACTTTTAACTTGGACTGAAAATGGACTCACCAGGCTGCAATTGGTGATTGCTGGTCAGAATCAGGTGTCTGAGACAATGATTTTGAATCAATGGAGTCTCGTATGTCAATTTGGTCTGCCATCCTAGATGTAGCACGGGTAATTCTCTGTGTTCCTTGGTTGTCGGAAGACTGGCGCATTGACATTCTGAAACAAACATTAGGCCTTTTATATTAATTTATCCTGACAAGGCACTATATATAAAGCAAACTCAATTCCAAACATGACCGTAAAATAGTTCTGTATCCGGTTAATGACATTCATTAGTGATCTGGCTAAACATACTAACCTCCTAGATGGAGTGATACATGTAGGATTCATCTCCAGGGTTCCACTCTCATGATCCTCTTCCACTAAAGCATCCACCAAGACCTCATCAATGTTATTGTCTCTATACTTGTCTTGTGGTAACTCCTCAAGATGAGCTCGCCTACTTAGTCGAGTGCTTGCACATGTGTTGTGAAGACACCTTGAAGACTTTCGCACTGACTTTCTTATTGAGGTACGACGGTTATACATAGATGAACGCTTCTTGGAGTGACTAACCACTACAGAGGAACGACGTGCAGAGTGACGAGGTTTCTTGTGGAAACTTTGATGTAAAGACGACTGGTTGAGACTGTCATGAGAGATATTGTTATGGCACAGACTATCCTCAGATATGTTCTGTTGATCAAGACTGTCTGTGGTCATATTGCCTTGATTCAGATGGTTCTGGATATGGTCATCCTGATTAACATTGTTCTTTCGGATCTCTTTCTCCTTGACCATGTCTTCCTTAATGGGATCAGGCTCTAAGCTATCTTTAGCAATACTAGGCTGCTCTAAGCTATCTTTAGCAATACTAGGCTGCTCTAAGCTATCATTAGCAATACTAGGCTGATTTAGACTATCTTCCTCCATGTGCACCTCTTCTTCATCTTCAGAGGTGACATCTAAGGATGGTTTCAAATCTGGATATTGTGTAACATTTCCATGTTTCAGACTAACTTCAGGCTCTTTTGGGGGGTAAACAATTTTACTTTCTGGGACTTTTACTGATGAGCCTCTTTTGTTTTGAGATACAGTCTCAAGAGGCTTGTCTTGTACCTCAATTATTTCACATTCATTGGTTGTTGTGATGGACTGTTTAGGGAAATTGTTTTCTGATAGATGTTTCTTTTCACTTTGTGACACAGCTTTATCATCTGATAGCTCTGTAACTATTTCATCATTTTCTTGTGTTTGTGATTTCAAATCCATCTCCACACTCTTTGCTGTTTGTTTGGGTTTTTGGACTGATGTTTTTTTGACACTTTTACATGTACGTTTTGGCATGTTTGGGGACTGAAATTCATCATCAGAGCTTGCGCTCACCTCTGAGATGAGGTGCTCATGATGATTGATGAGACGCTTAACAAGGTCTTTGTAGCGAGATGCAGCGTTCTTTCGTTTAGGGCGTTTAGTGTTAGAACCATCTAAGTCAGGTTGTGATTGATCACTTGGGGGATTGCTTTGTGAATGTTTGCCAGCATCACAATCATCAGAAATATCTGAAATAGTTGAGATGCCCTCTCCACTGTTTAGTCTCAACTTCTTTGCCAGTTGCTTTGCCCTCGAGCCAGAGCTACGCTTTAAAATCTTCTGGTTTGGTGAGCTGAGGACATCAACCTTCTGAATACCAACAGTATCATCTCCAGATGTTACTTTAGTTTTGCATTCATCAGTTTCGATCGTAGCATTTGTTGACATCATCCCTGAATCTGTACTACGCTTTGGCTTGACCTCACTGCTTGAAGAGTCACTCTCTGCATCCTCTGTGTCATCTGTGCAACTTCCAGTGTCTGTTGAACATGTAACCTGTATCTGTTCTGTGCTGCCCTGGTGTTCCAACATAGTGACTTTCTTGGAGGCACGTGTGGATCTTGAACGGGTAGTGCGTTTGACATTGTTCTGTGTGGTGATTGTTGTGCGAGAGGCACGTGCGCTCCTTCGCACTGGAGCAACTGATTGAAGATCCTTACTAGGATCCTTACACAGAATAGATGCTCTGCAGCTTCTGTTAGAATTTACAGGAATAACAAAATAAATGAGATACATGTACATGTACCTACTCACATCAGTTTTCTCTACATGTACTGGCCAATTGCCAGTTAAAACACCCAGCAAGGACCAGTCAGAATTGTTAAATTCCCACTGCTACATGTAAACTACTGATTGTTCGCATTAGTTCAAATAACACGTCACATGCACATGATATTGTTGAAAGGAAACCTTGAAATAATGGACTAATGAAAAATCTGACAGATTAGCGAAATGACAAGCAAACTGGTCCTACTGGCCAGTCACTAAAAAAGTTAAAGGAAAACTATGTACATTGCATGGTAGAATACATACATGTCAGTATACTTTACAACCATACTTTCCCTGAACAAACATCCCATTCCCATGGTAATTCTTGGAAAACTCTATAAAAACACAAACTTCTTTAAATAATTTCTCTATGATCACATAAAAACTACAGGACTCCATAAAAACAACGGCTAAAGACTTATTTGTTAAGGTACATGCACAGTGTACTTAGCTTCTGTACCACAGTATTATTCTGAACAGACAATCGGTATTTTCAGTGTTAAATTGGCTAGTATAATGAACTGATCTATTAGGGCCTATATGTGAAAGCAGTTGGTCCTTAGTTATGCACAGGCATAAAGTTCTGGCTTACCCTGCTTACATACATGAATTCATATAAAAATACTGTATAATTGTCTGCTTTTGAAAGTGTTGATTTTTGGGCCTTTGACAATGGTGTGCAACAAACTCAGCATACTACCTCTTGTTTCTGACTGGTGGTTGATTCTCTACATCATCTGAGTGTATAGTAGACACTCTCTTGATACGCTGTCGTCTCCTTTTCATAGCCGGTGTCTTAGGGAAGATGGCTAACTCTTCTCTGTTTTTAAGGAAAAGACAAATTTGAAAACACACAGAAATGTTTGCACAAGTTCTGAACATTGAAAATGTAGCTTTTAGAGTTACACTGCTCACAGTTTAAAAAGATATAAATGTTCATACATATATGTACTTTAAAAAACAAACATTATTATCCACAGGAAATTTAGAAAAGAAACAAGTTAACAATGCTTTTGACATTGAGGATTTCTTCCTGTCGATTCTTTACATCATTGTGCTATAAGGAACAGAATTTTCTATCAGAATCTTTACTCTGGAAATTCTTTTAGGAAAACTGTTTCCTTGTGTGGTTTAAACTAACCTGCCAAACTGTTGTCTTGCATCCTCTAAGACATCAGCCAACCATTTCATATTAGCATTCCAATTCTCTTCAAAACTCTTTATTTTGGCTGACGTCATCAAGTGCAGGGAGAATCCCGGTAGTTCATCCATTGTTATTGCTGATGGTAGCATTGCTGAAAATCAGAGAACATTGGTATGAATCGCTGATACTGATACAAAAATGAAACACTTTTGAGACTTCAGATCCTTTTGCCAACAATACGTACATTTACACATACACAAGGATTGACACAAACTAATGGTGATTCTTGTCAAAATACAATAATAGCGAACCTTTCCAAGCTATTTCCTGCTGGCCTTTGCTGCTTGCTGAAAAATCAGGTGCTTGACACAATGAGACATGGATTGAGCAGTCCTGAAGGAAGGCTTGTTACTAGGCCTACTTGTTACACATGTACAATGTTTTGCTTTAGTTAGGCCTATCTGTTAAAACCCAGAGCTGTCAACATTTGCAACTTGCATATTTATATTTAGAATTACATTCAACATACATGTAATAGGCCCTACTGATAGAGAAATGTTTCCATAATCAGGGAGATTTTTAAATTTGCTCATGGAATGATTGGTTGTTTTCAGGGAACCTTCTGCAGACTCAGGGAGAGTTGGCAGCTCTGAAAACCTAAATAAAAAGGTTCTGCGTAGCATTAAAAACTATTTTTTGGTATATTTTTTTACAATTATTAAAATTCACAATAATTGACGGAATAGCAAAATGAACTGCACATTTATTTAAAGGATGACCAAAGAAAGATATCCAAAGATACTATTGGATGGAAATACTCAAGGGAACAGACCCAGAGAAGAAGACTTTGGATGGACTCTCCTAAAAGAAGATCTAAATTGTAAAACCATATGCTCTGCCTTCAACATCAAACAGAAAGGCATGGCACAACATCAAGGGTGTAGATGTCATGGCAGAGTGCAAGGAACAACAGCATTATGTGGTGCCGAAGCCTGAAGTGTAAGTCAATTTAAGACAGCAAGTTGCAATACATGTAGCTAAGTCCCCCCTCCATTTTTTAAGTGAGATATCTTGTTTCGTCTACTCCAGAAACCGCAGGGTTGGGACCTGGAAGTGGACCTGGAAGATAATTTATCAACATGATCAGATTCACAACACTTAAATTACTGAAAATTCCATCATCATGCATGGTGTCTTTTTCAAAAAGATTTTCATCCCCAAAATTAAGAATATTCTTCTTTTTATTTGTTTAAAGGCACTTAGGCAGGGTATACTTTTGATAATTGTCAAACTCAAAGACCAGTACAGTAGCAGTAGCCTCACTTGGTGGATCCGACATGTCCGAACATATATAATTTGCATAAAATAACAAAGTAAACCTGTGAAAGTTTTGGCTCAATTGGTCATCTGAGTTGCAAGAACTGATTTTTGTGTTTTCAGATGCCTGAGTCAGTGTCAGGACTCAGAGCATCAGCATGGAGGTAGAAATTCTACCTCCATGGTCAGCTCCAAGTGAGAAAGGCTTCATGCCCTGACTGAAGCCTTTCTCAGATTCAATTTTGTTGTGAAAAAATACCTTTTTCTCATTTCTGTTCTCTTTATAAAACTACATTAGAATATAAAAATATAAAATAAATATTGCTTCAAAATGTTCAAAGGGGTCGTTTCTAACATTACATTAGTCATTATGTTTATCAATAGCCCTGGTAGGACGTCAGTCAGTGGCACTGCACTGACGTCCTGGGTATAAAGCTTCTTTACAATGCGAACACAAATTTGACCACAATATTTTCCTATTTTTACCTTATTTATGAAGCTGGAATTCCGCTCATATATTCTTGGTGACATTTACTACACTTTGAATGAGTTCACAACTAACAAATATATCCATGGGTGAGATTATTTCCAAAAATATGTCGGAGTTCTGCACTGTAATTTTAACCATCATGTACATGTGTACCGCTCGACCGTGTAAAATCATATGCGCATGTGCGAAATGCATAGCAACCCGATGCGTATACAAAACTCGCACATGCGCGTTATCCTTTACAAGCTCTTGGTTTATGACGTGCAGTGATGGAGTCGTAAATGTCAATTTGTTTTCACAAATAATAACATCAATTCAAAGGAGAAAATTCAACAATTTTCAAACAGGCCTCCAGAGTCCATGGAGTTCCGGCTTTAAGGAACATGTGAGTGAAAGTTCAGCTTCCTCAATAAGGTAAAAATATGAAAAATTTGAAGTGTAAATTTTGTCGCAATGGTACGGGTACCCTGGACTCCGTCGCGTTGTATGCAACGGAGGAGTCCAACCTGGGCTAGTTTATCAACAGCTCTCCAGCATGTCGATCCAGCAGTACAGTGCAAGTTAGTTTTTATGGTCGTTAATTTTTTGAGTAGGCTAATTACAAAAAATTGAATCCTACATTTAAAATATGGATATTGTCGAGTCAACTCGCGTAGTCGTACTCCAACCAACCCGTCGGGTCGTACCCGTAGAGTCGTCAATGGTCGTTCGGAATTTTTACCGTCACCGGTATTCGGTACAAAAATTGTTATAATACTAGACTAGAGTAGAATACCCTAGACTAGTGTAGCCCAAATCAATCCTCCCTACCTAGCTAGGCCTCCTGACGACACCCACCACCTAGCGCTAGCCCCATAAATTATAATTTAATTAAATTAAATAGTGGCACTGCATGCACTGCTAGTGCTAAGTGCTGGCAGTGCCAAAAAAGGGAGTCAGTCAAGCGCGATCCGACCCCCGAGGGAGTCCAGCGGATCTCCAGCGTATTGGCACTAGGCCTATTTATAATCATGGAGGTTTCTACCTCCATGTATTGTTATCATTAATAATGATGGGGCCATGTTATGTAGTTAAGTAGTATGAATAATATCTAGCTAGACAACCCAACGGCATCTGATCGTCCGCCGTATCGTACCATGAAGGTGTGAAACTGATTTTAAATTTAATTCAGTCATGTCAGTTGGCAAAGCAACCGCTATAAATACTCCTAAAATAATATGTATATATAATGATGTTTTACTTTCAACGTACATGGATAGGCCATGGATATATTATTAAACATTAAGGATAAAAAAGTGTCTCAAATGAATGCATTTTTGGCTAGAAACCTACCTGTCATCACGGAGAAAAAACGTCGATGGTCGCCAACGGGACGTGTGTAGAACTTGTGTGTCCGTTCAAATTTCATGCGCAAGAGAGTGCCAACCAATCAGATTGTGCTATTCTCATGACGCATTCATCAGATTTGTTACGCCCGTGTAGTTGGTGTTAGGTTTCCGAGACAGTAGAACGCAACCTCGTCCCCAAGGTGTGTCGAGCAGTACGAGGTTGACACATGGTTGGAAATAAAGTAAACCTTGGGGACGAGGTTGAGTAGAACGTTTCGTACCCAACAAATTCCATCCCCTGGGCCCAATTTCATAGAGCTGCTAAGCACAAAAAGTTGCTTAGCATGAAATTTCTTCCATGATAAAAACAGGACTACCAACCAAATTTCCATGTGATTTTCAGGATAAGCAAACAACAGCTGAATACCAGTAACAAGCAATATGCAACACATGGAAATTTGGTTGGTAATCCTGTTTTTATCAAGGAAGAAATTTCATGCTAAGCAAATTTTTGTGCTTAGCAGCTCTATGAAATTGGGCCCTGGTCAATTCGGTTACACCCCTATGTTCTGACACCCCTATGTTCCGACAACCCCGGTGTATTTTCCTATTCCTAACCCTAACCCTCACCCTAACCCTAACCCTATGTAAATCATGAGGGGGTTGTCGGAACATAGGGGTGTCTAAATATAGGGGTGTCAGAATATAGAGCAGTCACCGGTCAATTCGAACCCACGCCTCTCTGCGCGCGCCATACTTGATAGAGGTTGTAGCACACACATTTTCTTAGCTCAGAAAACTATTGGTAAGCAGAAACAGGGTACCAGCCAAAATTCCACGTCAGTTACATAATTTTGACTGGTACCTTGTTACGATTTTGCTAAGCAAAAGAACTTGCTTAGCAATTTTTTCTGCTATTTAACAGTTTTATGAAAACTGGGCCCTGTACGAACGTCTGCTTAGATAAGTACTGAAAGCGTACATTTAAAAAAACAAAAAAGATGGAGCACGAGTGGGACCTGGAGCCGAAGCCATGGTTTCAAAGGTTCTTATTTTAGGCTCCAGCTTGGACTCACTCCCATGAATTTGAAAACTTACAATTACAGTACCAGACGTGGTACAGGCAGACTGTTCCGAAGCCAGAGCCATAGCATGCAAGCCGTGGTTTCAAAACATTTATATCAAATAAATGAAGTAATGAATAAATTTGTATCTCAAAACTTCCATGTGAAATTTTTTCAAATGCGCACCACATATAAAATGATATTCGATTGTTTCTCATGAAGACGAGCAGAGTACACTGTATGAAATGTTGAGACCACAACTCTATGACACTCCTACCAAAGAGATTTATACATGGTTGTACCTGCAAGTTTACTAGTAGTAGTATCCTATTCTACACCATGCAAAGCTTCAAACTCACATACTTTTTCACTGGAAGGAATTTAGTACTAACAAAATATCAAAAGAAAAATCAACAAATCACCCAGGTTTTATTTGTTGTCCTTTTTTCCCAAAATTCGAAAAAGGAGAACACGTCTATTATGACTATATTTTATTTATTTCATGTGCAGAGTACAAGCTCAATACAGTTAATGACATTCTTTATTTTGGAGGTAAATATGAGATCTTTCAATGCTATTGGTTATGACAGGTAATAGATTTGAAGCACTTTCGGATGTTTTCCCTTCAAGACAGGAAAAACAGTGAGCATAAATCTGTGAAAACCAAGTGCTTAAAGATAAAGGATAAAATCTCGAAGGATAATCATGTCAAGTAGACAGACCAGCTGGGGACCTTTTGGGCAAAATTGGCATCAAATCTTTAAAGGCACTGTACACATTTGGTAATTACTCCCCCCAAAAATAGCATAAAAACTTACTTAGTAGCGAGCAACGGAGAGCTGTTGATAATATAAAACATTGTGAGAAACGACTCCTTCTGAAGTTTCGTAGTTTTCGAGAAAAAAGGTAATTTCTCATTGAAATATTTGAATTTTCAGGCATCTGAAAGCACACAAATTTGTGCAACAAGGGTGTTTTTTCTTTCATTATTTTCTTGCAACTTCGATGACCAACTGAGCCCAAATTTTCACAGGTTTGTTATTTTATGCATATGTTGGGATACACCAAGTGGATACTGGTCTTTGACTGTTACCAAATGTGTCCAGTGCCTTTAAAAGGAAGAAACAATACTGGTTGGAAAGTTGTTCATTGTTTAATGTTCTAATATAATTAGAGAAAACTGAAATAAACTACAATGGCTGCTCATGATTTTGTGAAAACAGTATAAGGTTTTATATTTTCAATTGTGTTTTATAAGTTGCCTATAGGCAAGGTGAATATATTTCTCAAATATGAGAATGTTTCAAGCAAACACTTTTTGCAGATTAACAGTTAGTGAGGTTTCAAATACTTTAAAATGATCAATGCTATATACCACCCTTTTAATATTTCTTTGTATCATATTCATATTTATTATTTTATAACCAGGGATTGTAGAGCTTGAGTACAAGTTAATTAATCTACAATAGTTCATACCTACACAACACAATACACCAACTACAGGCAAATTACATTTTGGTTCCCCAAAAACATGTTCAAGTCTTTTGAGAAAACCTCACCTCCATTTTCACCACCCTTACTCTTTATCCCCTAAGCCCCAAAACAAAATGGTTCAGTCAGTGATACTGACAAACCAAGGATACAATATCACTAGAAATGATAAGTAAGTCAAGATTCTGGTTTCATTGTTGCACATGGGTCCCCAAATAATAATTAGTTAGCCAACCTTCCCCAATAAATCTCATCAATAACCCTATGGTACAGTCCTGCGCATATCTCATCCTCTGATCCTCCTATCTTCTTGATGGCTTGGATTTCAGATTTCAGATTTCAGCGATGACGAGTCGAAATTGTGGATGTTGATAATGTGGTTGTTGATATTCATGAAGTGGATAATGATGAAGTGGATAATGATGAAGGTGACGATGTCGACAATGGTGATGACGGGGATGTTGAATGTGACGATGTCGACAATGGTGATGACGGGGGGGGGGGGGGGGATGTTGGGGATGATGATGATGACGAGGATCAGCCTAAAGCAACAGCCTAAAGCAACGGAAGCCCCTCCAGCTAAGAGTTCTACGAAAGCACCACAGGGCCTCCTTTGAAAAGGGGTACACACGTCACCATCAGGCCAAACTTGGAGTACTTGGAGTACATACTGGAGTAGCTGAGCAGGCAGGCTGCCAATCCTAACCATCTAGCTAAGAGAACCAGCAAGGCACTGGAAACCCTAGGATATGAGTTGCAATACAAGCGGCACCCGCTCCCCCAACCACACCGAGAACCTGGCATTCATAGTAACATGTACAAGTGCAAAATAAAGTCATCCATTGTCATTTTATATCTAGTCACTGGATAACAAACTCAATGAAAAACAATTGATTAATATTAATTAGATAATTTCTCAAAATTAGATACCAGTTAGATACTTCTGATACTTCTGGTATTTCTTTTATAAAGTTATAAGAACCATTACGACAGTTTTTTCAATGTTTGTGGATGATTACTAAGGTTAGATCAGACATGTGACAACAATCACATGCTTCTGTGTCGACGCACGGATAGCAAAGCCATGGTGTGGAGAGTTTTTAAATAACAAATTTATCTGCTTTGCAAGAAAAGGAGAAAATGGTCACATAAAAATGACTCAAAAGGTTTAACATCTAGATCCTACAAGGTCAAAGAGACACACTCTCTTTGGTATGACCAGCTTTAGGATCGAGATCCCTTATCCTTCTTCTGACTGAGGTTGATTTTATCCCCAAGACTCAATGCCATCCCTTGACTCTTAGCTCGGATGCGGATATGTCCACATACTGGGGTCTCTGAAGATGAGTTACTCGGCTTCTCAATGCTGACATTGGCAAGGGCATCCTCGCCAAAGATTGAGCGAGCGTAAAGGTTGGCTGCCATGAAACCACATTCTCCTGAAATGGCCTGAAATACAAAAAGGGAAAAACTGTGACTGAACGAAAATGGGCATCTTAGTCACTTACAGCCAAACCAGGGATAAGAGTGGACGAGAATGAAAAATCTATGAAACACTGGTGGAAGGTTTGGGGCTATCAAAACTCATGCCACTACCTAGGTTGGTATACCTATACACCTATGTACTCTAGCAGCATTCTTTGCTTACATTTAAAGGTGGGGCAAGCACATTGGTACTGTCAACATCACAGTAATATAATGCCTTGCCTTTTGTGGCTTTCCAATCCATCTCTGATCCCAACCAAGGAAACCTCCCTGGAATTTTACATTTTTATCCACAGATGAATCTCCATCTCCAACTATATATATCTATCTCATATCTTTATATGCCTTCTCAAAAATTACAGATTTTGACAACTATGGAACAATTAATAATAATAAGCTCCAACGTACAACAAAAGTAGGACAGTGAATAACGCATGCAGAAGAACCACAGATGTGTCACTATGAAGAAACATGCCGTGTAAGAATCGGGCTGTATTTCATGTACCATGCCACATGCAAGCCGTTTGTTTAATAGCGATACTCCAACTATTAAAACTAACTCTTTCAAAGAGTAAATCACTGTGGTTCCTGGAGGAGTAATATCACACGATTGCGAGGTAGCACGTATTTGACTTTAATTCAGTCCCTTGCGTGATTTTGTTCACAATGTTAAATCATTGCGAACATTTTTTGTGAAACAGATACATAACTCCAGACAAATTTCATCCCTGGTTAATGGTTCCATAAATGATTGGTAATCAAAATACAACTCCTTACTAGATGTACCTCTTGAAACAGCCTTTTAATCATTACCTTGAACATCCATCAAAAATATCACTACTCCAGATCCTTGATTTTGTTAATATAAAACTTGATACGAGTTCTTACCTTTTCTGGAGTCAAGCAGCGCATGTTTGTTGATCGGAGGACATGTTTCAAGTATTCATTCAGATCATTGATGTTGGTGTTGACAGTAACCTTAACAATTGAAAGATATGATACAAGAATTATCCCCAAATATCTATAGTTGGACATGGAGTGGAGAATGAAACTATAAATCAATATCACTTGTGACCAACTCAAAATCACAATTAAATTGGCATCCTAAGTAATTTAGATCATAACATTTTCCAATGATAATAATGGGCTTTAAACACTTGATGTAGGATGATGTCTTACTAAACATAACTTTTCCAAACTGAGAAACGGTGGACAATTATAAAATATACGTTTCAGAACAATTTCAGAACGTCCTCTTTTGGTTGGGTCGATCATGTCGGTTGGGGATGTGAAATTACGCCCAGACATTCGATTGTGTAGCATGCACACGCATGCAATCATCCTGCTATGCTTTGTTTCCCCCACACAATGATGGACAAAGGATACTGGAATTCATGCTCTAAATCTCCTTTTTTCCAGGGATTATTGTGTAATCACCGATTCCAGACCTCCGTCCTTTTGTTGGATTAACAAAGATTCAGAGAGTTCAATAGGCTGCAACCATTGTTTATCATTGTATTTGGCATATTATGGGAGGCAAGAGCATCGGCCGTGCATAACGGCCAAGGTTTGGCTGATTCAAGGTGAAGACATCCTATATTTTCTCGAAAGAGAACAAAACATTCCGGTTCAATTATGAGAACCTGTGTTGTCTTTACTTTGTGTAGTCACGGTTTCATTGTGACAAAGATATTCTCAACAACAAAAACAATTCCGGAAGTTCTGAAAACATAATAATTTTTGTTATACCATTGTAAAGCAGTTAATATAATTAAAATAATATGCACCAAAACCAGTCATGAAAATTCATGCATTCAATACACATTATGAATATGACTTTGGCCATATTTGCCGATTACATTTCGTGAGGACATCACTCATTCTGGGGAGCGTCTTTCCCACATCAAGGTTGTACAATTTGCAAGTTTATTAAGAGTGAATACAAACAAGAGCAAAACAAAGATGCTCAATGAAATGAGTGATTTTAGAACCAGCACTATTTCCTCAATACACACAGCTGTGATTAGCCATATCAGAAGAAACGATCTAGGAGCAAGTTTGTTGAAAGTTGTGTCATCAATAAAGCACTCAACTGTTGAATAGTGAAGTCAATGTACTAAGAAGGTGTTATGCACTTAGCAAATGAATGAACTGAAATGTTATCAACAACAGGATATCATTACAATGGCACAATGTTATCACATATGAATAATTCCTACCTTATTTTCCCACTCAAACTCAGCCCACATACTGCGGAATTCTTGGTCAGTACAGGTTGCAGGAATAATGTAATCCATGATATCAATATGAATATCATTCAAGACGACCACATTACGATCATTAGCAGCACCAGACACATCGTACACTGAATAAAGCAATCACATCAAGTCTTGTAAATTGACGTCAAGTCTCACAACAGTATTTTTAATCTCATTTTATGCAGAAAGAGTGAGCTTACCAATTTCAATTATCATCAGAGAAACATAAAAAATGTCATCTGGCAACTTAATAATGCAAAATATCATGAACTAATTATCTAAATATCTTCATAAGCTCAGTTCCATCTGTTATAAATCAAACACAAATTAGTTTTAAAACAAAACATTTAAAAACAGAAAACTGTTTTAAATACAAGCATTGAACTTTTCTTTTAAAAGAAAATGTAAGCTCACATTTTCAATAATTGATAATGGAACTTGCAAAAAGAATTAACAATCCAAAAAAACATTCAATCAATGAACACTTTGATGAGGCTGGAGAGATTTAAAAGTGTTTCAGGCATGTGAGCAGGTCATGGAAAAAAACCGAGGAAAACTTTTTTTTCAGTGTCTGGATTTTGGGCCAGCGGTATTTGCATGTGTCCGGATTTTGGGCAAGCGGTATTTGTACGTGTCCGGATTTTGGGCCAGCGGTATTTGTAGGTGTCCGGATTTTGGGCCAGCGGTATTTGTACGTGTCCGGATTTTGGGCCAGCGGTATTTGTACGTGTCCGGATTTTGGGCCAGCGGTATTTGTACATGTCCGGATTTTGGGCCAGCGGTATTTGTACGTATCCGGATTTTGGGCCAGCGGTATTTGTACGTGTCCGGATTTTGGGCCAGCGGTATTTGTACGTGTCCGGATTTTGGGCCAGCGGTATTTGTACGTATCCGGATTTTGGGCCAGCGGTATTTGTACGTGTCCGGATTTTGGGCCAGCGGTATTTGTACGTGTCCGGATTTTGGGCCAGCGGTATTTGTACGTGTCCGGATTTTGGGCCAGCGGTATTTGTACGTGTCCGGATTTTGGGCCAGCGGTATTTGTACGTGTCCGGATTTTGGGCCAGCGGTATTTGTACGTATCCGGATTTTGGGCCAGCGGTATTTGTACGTGTCCGGATTTTGGGCCAGCGGTATTTGTACGTGTCCGGATTTTGGGCCAGCGGTATTTGTACGTGTCCGGATTTTGGGCCAGCGGTATTTGTACGTGTCCGGATTTTGGGCCAGCGGTATTTGTACGTGTCCGGATTTTGGGCCAGCGGTATTTGTACGTATCCGGATTTTGGACCAGCGCTACATTCAGGGACCACCATTAAACACAAGTGAAAGACCGTGTGTGCCTAGTCTTGGCTCAAGGTGTTGACTTTTTTGTACATTTTTTAGTAAAGCCCCTCTCTTCGTGGAACGGGACGACGACATGGGTAAGTATAATGGGACATTGCGCTTTTTCTAAAAATGAACAACAACGGCTTTAATTAAAGACTAACGCGGAGCATTTTACCCGGTCTAGCCCCCGACTCGCGTGTCAAAATCAAATTGCAATTAAAGTCAAGTGCTTCCCGATGCCAGGTTCTCTTCTTGTGTGAGTGTTGTGCAGTAAAATGACTTGCTGCTCGATGTTGGAGGTAAAAAAAAAAAAGTGGGCTGGCCATTCACGGCGGAGACGGGAAAAAAGCAGAGCCCTGCAAGAAAATTGCGGAATGGGAAAATATAAACTGCGGAAGTCTCTCATGCCTGGTGTTTATAATATTAGCTTATTAGATTCAGTTATTTTTTAGCCATACCAATGTTTCCAAAGATTATTCCATTCTCTGTGGAAGCTACTTTGACATTTGCCTTGATGTTGCAGAAATCATGAGGTGCAAGCGTCAAGGGCTGAGGCTTCTCCACAAGTTTCAAATCACCTGTAGAGGAAAATAAACCTTACAGATAAACTGCTACACTATAAAAGTTGTTTAGAAATTTTAGTATAATAATTCATGATTATATTGCCTTTCGTACAAAGGTATCCAATTCACTTTAAACAATACTTCCTGGGTCAACTTCCAAGCTCAGAAAGTCTAATTTATAGCAAATAGCAGGTAATCAGCCAAACAAGTCTCGATAGTGATTGTTATTGGCTTTGCCTTCTTTCTGCAGTGCAAACAAGAATGTTCATACCATTTCTGCTCTTTTATTGGGCCCTGTCATTGCTACTGCAAATGTTTCCAAACATTATTCCAATATTTCACCAATACTAATGGCTGTACCTACCCAGAGTAGCCAGTTCCAATGAGCAAGCTTGAAGTGTATCAGCAGTTTGGTTGACAACCAGTACATCTAACACAATGTCATACTGATTGATATTAACGTAAGCTTCTGCATACACTGGGTCAGAGAAACCAGTTAGTTGGGTTACCTGATAAAGTGGAAACAATCAACACAAGATAATATTGTGTTAAGTAACTGAATGTGAGTATGCAAGCTGTGATCCTACAAACCAAATAGTCAATTTCTGACCAGCATAAACTATCAATTAGAAAGCTTACAAACCTTCTACAATAAGTGCTATCAAAACAAATTCCAAACCTGCAAATAGTTGTAAGTACTGATTTATCAGTCCTGTCCAATACAAAGAGAAATCTATCAAATCTACGAAACCCAAAGGAAATAACAACAAAAGAAAGGTCTTACTGGGGCTCATTAATCCCCTTGAATGCTCTTCAACTATTAAGTCCTGAAAATTGCACCTTGAAAGCTTCATATCTTACCTTACTCAACTTGGATGCACTGATATCATGTAGCTCCTTTTTGGCGGAGGCCCCCATAGTGGCCAGAGACAGACTCATAGTCAACTGGTCCTGTTAACATGAAGTACATATAATTATAAACAGTACCAGAAATTCAGTCTTTGTGACATCACAAACACTAAAGCAAACATCAAATGTTAATCAAAAGAAGTTTTGTTAAATTGACTGACTGACAAAATCATAAGTAAAGCTTCAAATATATTTCATTGAACTTCCGGTTTGAACTGGAATCAAGGTCAAATCAGGTCACCTCTGTTTAAAAAAAATACTGCATTGATGCATCAACCCTTAATGAATGACACAAAGACTACATTTCTTTTGGTTCATCTGATATGAATTTTTGAAATAATAAACTTAATAAGAATAAACTGAAATAGTGTAATTTGATACATTAAGGCATCATCACTATGTCAAAACAATGTAAACTTTATGGATTTTTGGCTGGTAGTCTGTTTCTGCTAAGCAATATTTTCCTGTGCTTAGCAAGTTCTTGTGTTTACAGGCTTTATGAAATTGGGCCCAATTTTAAACCTGTAAGAACATGGCACTGTTATGATATACAATGTTGTCTTTGAAGAGGTCATGGTTCATACTTTATGTCATACACAGTGACCCTACACAAATTAGATTTCATATTGGCTATAGACCGATTATAGGGCCTTGAAATATGTTTTCACTTCAATTTCCGGTTTGACCTGGACGATAAGGTCAAAATGGTCTCATGTTAATGCAAGTTTTGGGGAATTTTCATACCTTTCTATGATGTATAGATTGTAAAAATTCGTTTTATAGGCCTAGTTCAGGAGTTATGATTTGTATAAATTCAAAATTTGGAATTAATAAAATTTGACACCTGATTAAATCATCACAACATCACGCCTGAACATCACGCTTAACAAGCATTTGTTAGGGTCTTGGTATAATTAATTTTCAAGGTTATGCTCACAATGTTGCATTTGATTCCAGAGAAAAGTTGGAAAGAATAAGACAGGAACAACATTTTTAACATTGGACATTCCTGGATACCGTAGCATGTGCTTTTCTGATCATGCAGGAAACGGTTTCTCCTTTATAACATACATGTTACCTCTGTTTCACAGCTAACTTACATGTACTACAATTTGGGGAAAACATCTATTTCTATTCACAGAGATTTTACAGACTCTTTTCAAGAGTGACATATAAAAGTGTTTCATACTTTCAAATATGTAAAGTAACTCTACATGAAGAGGAAGTAAAGAGAAAATCTCATGGCATTTGTCGCTCCAAATCTAAATCCTAAAAGTAAAATTAATAATACATACCTCTGTACTTCCATTGTCTGCCTTGGCAATCAGCTGAAGGAAATTAATTGGATCATCCGCTTGAACTGACACTTGTTTCTTGTCAGATCCCTACACACACCAAAAAGTAATTTAAACAATTTACGTTCTTTACTCGGACAATAACTTCAATAGGGTTTGTAAAGGCGGCATGTAATCAGGATTTGAAATACTTAAAAGACCCACTGGAAGTTGTATCATCACCAGCTCTTTTCAGAGCCTACAAAGCTCTTCAGATCTTATTACACAGTGCCACCGCAAACCTTGCCTCATTTTTTGTCTGTTCAACTTTAATATTCATCAGCCAGAAAGCAATGGAACAAACTGAAAATTAGAGTCATGGATGTGTAACATGAAAAAGAGCTGGATGTAAGAAAAATAGGGGCAGGGTATTCACTTAAAAATACAAGAGGGAAGGAAGTGTCAAGAAACAAATGGTGGTAGATGACATGTCTGATTGGTATTCTCAGTCTTTACCAGACAACAAGCTAAATACATGATGTCTGATTGGGATTCTCAATCTTTACCAGACAAACAAGCTAAATACATGATGTCTGATTGGGATTCTCAGTCTTTACCAGACAAACAACCTAAATACATGATGTCTGATTGGGACTCTCAGTCTTTACCAGACAAACAAGGTAAATGCATGATGTCTGATTGGGATTCTCAGTCTTTACCAGACAAACAACCTAAATAAATGATGTCTGATTGGGACTCTCAGTCTTTACCAGACAAACAACCTAAATAAATGATGTCTGATTGGGATTCTCAGTCTTTACCAAACAACCTAAATAAATGATGTCTGATTGGGACTCTCAGTCTTTACCAGACAAACAACCTAAATGCATGATGTCTGATTGGGATTCTCAGTCTTTACCAGACAAACAACCTAAATAAATGATGTCTGATTGGGACTCTCAGTCTTTACCAGACAAACAAGCTAAATGCATGATGTCTGATTGGGATTCTCAGTCTTTACCAGACAAACAACCTAAATGCATGATGTCTGATTGGGATTCTCAGTCTTTACCAGACAAACATGCTAAATGCATAATGTCTGATTGGGATTATCAGTCTTTACCAGACAAACATGCTAAATGCATGATGTCTGATTGGGATTCTCATTCTTTACCAGACAAACATGCTAAATACATGATGTCTGATTGGGATTCTCAGTCTTTACCAGACAAACATGCTAAATGCATGATGTCTGATTGGGATTCTCATTCTTTACCAGACAAACATGCTAAATACATGATGTCTGATTGGGATTCTCAGTCTTTACCAGACAAACATGCTAAATGCATGATGTCTGATTGGGATTCTCAGTCTTTACCAGACAAACAACCTAAATGCATGATGTCTGATTGGGATTCTCAGTCTTTACCAGACAAACAACCTAAATACATGATGGCTGATTGGGATTCTCAGTCTTTACCAGACAAACAACCTAAATGCATGATGTCTGATTGGGATTCTCAGTCTTTACCAGACAAACATGCTAAATGCATGATGTCTGATTGGGATTCTCAATCTTTACCAGACAAACAACCTAAATAAATGATGTCTGATTGGGACTCTCAGTCTTTACCAGACAAACAAGCTAAATGCATGATGTCTGATTGGGATTCTCAGTCTTTACCAGACAAACAACCTAAATACATGATGTCTGATTGGGACTCTCAGTCTTTACCAGACAAACAAGCTAAATGCATGATGTCTGATTGGGATTCTCAGTCTTTACCAGACAAACAACCTAAATACATGATGTCTGATTGGGATTCTCAGTCTTTATCAGACAAACAACCTAAATGCATGATGTCTGATTGGGATTCTCAGTCTTTACCAGACAAACATGCTAAATACATGATGTCTGATTGGGATTCTCAGTCTTTACCAGACAAACAACCTAAATACATGATGTCTGATTGGGATTCTCAGTCTTTACCAGACAAACATGCTAAATGCACGATGTCTGATTGGGATTCTCAGTCTTTACCAGACAAACAACCTAAATGCATGATGTCTGATTGGGATTCTCAGTCTTTACCAGACAAACAACCTAAATACATGTCTGATTGGGATTCTCAGTCTTTACCAGACAAACAACCTAAATGCATGATGTCTGATTGGGATTCTCAGTCTTTACCAGACAAACATGCTAAATACATGATGTCTGATTGGGATTCTCAGTCTTTACCAGACAAACATGCTAAATACATGATGTCTGATTGGGATTCTCAGTCTTTACCAGACAAACATGCTAAATGCATGATGTCTGATTGGGATTCTCAGTCTTTACCAGACAAACAACCTAAATGCATGATGTCTGATTGGGATTCTCAGTCTTTACCAGACAAACAACCTAAATACATGATGGCTGATTGGGATTCTCAGTCTTTACCAGACAAACAACCTAAATGCATGATGTCTGATTGGGATTCTCAGTCTTTACCAGACAAACATGCTAAATGCATGATGTCTGATTGGGATTCTCAATCTTTACCAGACAAACAACCTAAATAAATGATGTCTGATTGGGACTCTCAGTCTTTACCAGACAAACAAGCTAAATGCATGATGTCTGATTGGGATTCTCAGTCTTTACCAGACAAACAACCTAAATACATGATGTCTGATTGGGACTCTCAGTCTTTACCAGACAAACAAGCTAAATGCATGATGTCTGATTGGGATTCTCAGTCTTTACCAGACAAACAACCTAAATACATGATGTCTGATTGGGATTCTCAGTCTTTATCAGACAAACAACCTAAATGCATGATGTCTGATTGGGATTCTCAGTCTTTACCAGACAAACATGCTAAATACATGATGTCTGATTGGGATTCTCAGTCTTTACCAGACAAACAACCTAAATACATGATGTCTGATTGGGATTCTCAGTCTTTACCAGACAAACATGCTAAATGCACGATGTCTGATTGGGATTCTCAGTCTTTACCAGACAAACAACCTAAATGCATGATGTCTGATTGGGATTCTCAGTCTTTACCAGACAAACAACCTAAATACATGTCTGATTGGGATTCTCAGTCTTTACCAGACAAACAACCTAAATGCATGATGTCTGATTGGGATTCTCAGTCTTTACCAGACAAACATGCTAAATACATGATGTCTGATTGGGATTCTCAGTCTTTACCAGACAAACATGCTAAATACATGATGTCTGATTGGGATTCTCAATCTTTACCAGACAAACATGCTAAACACATGATGTCTGATTGGGATTCTCAATCTTTACCAGACAAACATGCTAAATGCATTATGTCTGATTGGGATTCTCAGTCTTTACCAGACAAACATGCTAAATACATGATGTATGATTGGGATTCTCAGTCTTTACCAGACAAACAACCTAAATAAATGATGTCTGATAGGGATTCTCAGTCTTTACCAGACAAACAAGGTAAATGCATGATGTCTGATTGGGATTCTCAGTCTTTACCAGACAAACAACCTAAATGCATGATGTCTGATTGGTATTCTCAGTCTTTACCAGACAAACAACCTAAATGCATGATGTCTGATTGGTATTCTCAGTCTTTACCAGACAAACAAGCTAAATGCATGATGTCTGATTGGGATTCTCAGTCTTTACCAGACAAACAACCTAAATAAATGATGTCTGATTGGTATTCTCAGTCTTTACCAGACAAACAAGCTAAATGCTTGATGTCTGATTGGGATTCTCAGTCTTTACCAGACAAACAATCTAAATGCATGATGTCTGATTGGGATTCTCAGTCTTTACCAGACAAACATGCTAAATGCATGATGTCTGATTGGGATTCTCAGTCTTTACCAGACAAACAATCTAAATGCATGATGTCTGATTGGGATTCTCAGTCTTTACCAGACAAACATGCTAAATGCATGATGTCTGATTGGGATTCTCAGTCTTTACCAGACAAACAACCTAAATACATGATGTCTGATTGGGATTCTCAGTCTTTACCAGACAAACATGCTAAATGCATGATGTCTGATTGGGATTCTCAGTCTTTACCAGACAAACAACCTAAATGCATGATGTCTGATTGGGATTCTCAGTCTTTACCAGACAAACAACCTAAATGCATGATGTCTGATTGGGATTCTCAGTCTTTACCAGACAAACAACCTAAATGCATGATGTCTGATTGGGATTCTCAGTCTTTACCAGACAAACAACCTAAATGCATGATGTCCGATTGGGATTCTCAGTCTTTACCAGACAAACAACCTAAATGCATGATGTCTGATTGGGACTCTGTCTTTACCAAACAACCTAAATGCATGATGTCTGATTGGGATTCTCAGTCTTTACCAGACAAACAACCTAAATGCATGATGTCTGATTGGGATTCTCAGTCTTTACCAGACAAACATGCTAAATGCATGATGTCTGATTGGGATTCTCACCTTCTGTTGCTCTTTCTCCTCAGCCTGTTTAGTTAGAATCAGTGTTTGCAATGAGTTGCGACATTCCTTACTGAAAATATCCGACATCAGGGAATGACGTTCAGCCAGGACTCGAAGACACGTTGCAATGCGGTCCAAATCATCATCTGTAATGTTCTGATATCATATACAATCTCCTTTATATCAATCCATCTTAGTGGACAAGTGAAGTATTTGTGCATTATTGCATTATTCAATTAATATACAATAATATTAGAGAACGGTAAACAACAAGACCATTGCAAGGCCAGGTACCAACAAGAAACAGCAGCAATGAGATCAGTGTTTAATTGGCTGTCAAAGTCCACCAAAACTTTAAAGCAAAGTGTAACAGATATTTGAGGTCAATGATTGTATGACACGATGCAGTAATCATGAAATGCAGTTTAATTATTACTATTTAACCACATCAAACTGTTTGCGTGAGCACAAACATTGGGCACCATTTAAGCTATAATCAAACAAACTTGAAAATATAATTCCACAGATTATTGGTTACAGAGATGAGATGCTGCAGTTACACCGTGACTCAACTTGCTCATCATAACAATTCCAAGATCAAAACACCATTTTTATTCCACTGTGTAAGACAAAGGCTTGTGTGCAAATTTTGTACAAAGAATTACTGTTTTGTAGATGTTAGTACTTTTCATTGGGTTTCTTGATTTCTTTAAATAATACGATATTACTATTTGAATTTTTAGAGCACCACATGCAGATTGCACTTTTAACTTGTTAAATTGCAGATTCATCAGTAAAAAAAAATGCAGAGATTTTTTTATAACATTTCCACTTCAACTTACTTTTTTGGCAAGTCCAGACTTTCCAAGGTGGATGACAGTTGCCATGATAAGCATAGCCTCAGCTAGGAATGCCTAAAATTAGCACACGACAAAGTTACACAACAAATTAGCAATACTGAACAATCTTGCTCGGAATAATTAAAATTACATTTTCCTTTAAAACGCTAATGCAAATCAAACAAAAATTACTTTTTTTACAGAAAACTAATGTACTGTTTTCACTCTCTCCTTATACTTACATTTTGTTTTTTGATGTCTTTGTTGAGCTCAATGAATCGTAGAGCCAGCTTGGTTAACACTGTAGCTAAGGATGCTCCAACAAAGAATTCACCATCCATAAGAAAACCACGTAAAGGAGGCCTGAACACAGGAAAAGCAAACAGATATTACTTTGGGATAATATGATAGCTGGAGATAAAATAGTATAATTCTAATTGAGCCCACGATGTATTCTTCCACCCTTAGTAAGTCACCAGCAGTCTGGTAGTATAAATGTATTATTTAAATAAAAAACGCTTCTGTACCTGCTTTCAGCTTCCTTCTTGGGTGCTGTTGCACTGAGGGCACTTTGTGTGGCATACGTTCCCATCTCAGTCAACTGACGCTTCTGACTTGAGATGATGACGGTCTCCTCTGTTAAAAAAAAAAAACATTGATCCATCTGTAGTAACTTGAAAAATGATTGAAAACTACCAGTCTGTTATGGAGACGAGTCTCAGTTTGATTTCCGTAGAGTTGAATATCATAAATAAATTATATTTATCAGAACAAATTTGGCTATAACATTATGATCCACTCCTCCATTCCCAAACACCTACTTCATCAAAAATGTACCTCTTGGCACAATGGTTTCCCTTTAAAATAGTAACTTTTGAAATGTAACAATTTTCTAATCTTTGTTTTTCTGAATTTTCCAAAGTAACTTTCAGAAAGCATTGATTGTTGTGTTCCAATACCGTCAGTGTCTTCTCCTGCAGCTTTCCTCATTTCATCTTCCACAATGGGTATCTCACCCAGGGAGTTACGAATCTCATTCATCAGACTCTGAATCTCCTCAGAGGTAGTGCAATACTCCCCAAGAATCCACAAGGCTGCCCGGTGAATCCTGCAAGAAAGAAATGAGAATACCTAATGAGCCTCAATCTCAAACCAGTAAACTTATTTACAACCAACTTGGGTAAAAACCGGTGGATCAATGGCACTTGAGTTTTGCCTCACTGTAACAATAAGCTACATGTAGTACATAAGTTTTGCCTCAACAGTTACAATTAGCTAGTACGTATTAAGCTACTTTTGTAATGAATGTAGTTCAAGATACACATTGATATATTTGTGTAAAATTACCACATTAAATCTGCTTTTCAAAAATCAATAAGTAAATCTGATATTAAATTCATTTAGAGATCTTTTGGAACCAAGTGAAAAGTTGTTTTCTTTACTGATGATGAAGTGATCAGCAAATGGACAATATCACCAATAGCACCTTCCAAGGGATCCACACTTGAACAAACTAAAAATAACATTATACAAATATTGGACAACATTCTACAAATATTGGATGCATATGAGTGCATTGTCGCAGAATATAATCACAAAGTGAAATCTGGACTTTTCCATTTCGCGAGGCACAGCCGAGCGAAATGGAAAAGCCAGCTTACACCAAGTGATTATATTCTGCAATAATGCGTAAACGAAATGTATTCAACATTTTTTTTATAACTTACACATATACAGATCCCTGTCATTTGGAACTTTTTTTTCACAACAAACACAAAATAGACACAAAAACTCGTCCACCCCACACTCCACCCCCGAAAATTCTTTAAAAGTTCTAAACATTGGGACTCCTCCATGTAGACAGCAACCTTGTCCACCATGACACGACCTTGCTTCGTTTGAACAAACGGGCAGAAAACAATTTTGAAATGCTGTGAAGTGTCCAAGGCGTCCTATACCTACCCATACAGAACTCCTGTATTCAATTTTGGAGCATTGAGGCAGTATAAATGGCAAAATAAAGGATGACACGCGACGATTATTCCACCAATCAAACGACAAGGATCTGTGTGCGCTATATATAAATCATTTAATAAGAAAAAACACTAGTATTCAATGGCCTGAGAATAGTTACCTGACAGTCCTGATTGAAGGGAAGACTTCCAGGAGTTTATTGACAATCAATGGCTTCAGTTGCTCAAAGCGTTGGATTGCCTCCCGAACAAAGACAAGGACATCAGCTGCTGCTAACTCATTAGTATCACTAAGGAACTCCATCAACTGGCACAAAAAAAGTATGTCAATTGCCTGTTATTTAAATTTTGTGTAAAATGCTGTTTTTGCCCAAATAAAGGCCTGATTATCAGCAAGAGTAAAATTCCCGAAAAATTTGGTAGTCGGCCTGGGTGTCTTTTTGGTCAACGTGGTAGACTTCAACACAATAAACTATTTTTAATTAATGTGGGCTACTTCTTTTTCCTCTACTAGATACATTTATTAAGTTTATGACAATAAAACACACAGTAAAAGAGAGCTTTGAAAAATGATGAAATTGTACTGAAAATTTTCTATCAACTAAGAAAGACATACTATCTATGTGTGTTTCATGCTGTTAAAGTATTCAATCAATTTGCACATTCATGCAGAAACTATGTTATCAATAAATAATGCAGAAGAACATCAACTGGTAGATGTTGGGTCAGGAAATTGTAACTTTGACACTGCACATGAACTGTTTGCTTACCAATGGAATGACTTGAGCAGCAACATCAGGGAATTTCACACTGCAGGAGTGAAGGGTTCTAACAAGGAGCTGACGGTACTTGCCAGTGTCCTCATGCTCCCCAACATTATGTGTCTTGCTGACTTCTTTCTTCATCACAAGGACCATCTGCAAAATGAGAAAACGTAATTAGTATTTGGCTTCCTTTCAATAGATAACTAGCACACAAACCTGATGAGCACATACATTTTGCAATAAAAACCATATTTGTTGTGACTGCTGAAAACATACCACTATTTTGTCTATTCAGTTAAAAATATAAACAAATTTCCATTACCTCTTCTACATTCCTAGATGACACCAGATCCATAGCTAGGTCCAAGGTCTTACGACGAACTTCCAGATCAGAGGCAGAGATAACTCGCAGAATGTCCATTACAAGATCCTAGTATAGACCAGGACAAAGTCAAGAATGAGTTTTGCAACCTGAATAATTTTGTTGGATTTCATACACTATTTACACTACACAACTTTCAGACAAAAAGCTTCATCAAACTGATAGTATGATCAAAACAAGTAAAGAGTTTGAGAAAGCATCGAGTAATGATTGTTTATTCTTCTGCCTTTGACTTAAGTATTGTGTATTCTGTTTTATGTAACATATGTCTGAAAGTCACCAATTAGTAAGACAACTTCCTGTGTTTTGCAGATGTGATTCAAACAATAACCATAAGCCAAAATAATAAAAATGGCAAGGCTTAAGGAATTGTCCCAAATTCAAATTTAGGAACATCTGACAAAGTTAAGAAAGTTTCATCACTGTCATTGACATTATAGTCATAGTTGTTTCCCAACAAGCGTCTCTGCTCCAAGAAACATGGAGTCAGTGTCTTAGTGGAGGGAACTATGAAGTACTTTCTAATTATCAATGAGATGTTTTTACCTGAAGAACTTTCTCATGAGCAGGGTCTTCCTTGAGAGCAATGAGGCGATCCAGTACGATAAGTTTGACATTGTTGTCACTCTCCTTAATGATGAGGTCAATATAACAAGATGCTGCTGCCTGAAAATGGATATAAATTGTATCTGCAATCATTTATCACGAAACTAAACCTACAACATTAAACTCCAATGTGAAGTTTTTGTGGGGCATTTTGTCAATTTATTACAGCTTTTGTTTTGTTCAATCTATCTTTGTTTTCTTTTTTGAGGGGAAGGGCAACTAAAAACTAAAACTACTTTTTATACACACAAAAGCAAATCAAGAAGTAAAATTTGTCAGAATTATGAGTTTTGAAAACCAAAACATAAGAGAACTTTTGTTTTGTTTACTGATTGGCTTTTTTAAAATATGGTTGTTACTACGATGTGATCTGCTCCAACAACTGAAGACTATGAGAGATTTACAGCAATTCTGATCTAAGTAGGAAAGAAGCTTACAATGATACCCTTCATCAATGAACTAAGCAGACACTACAGAAAGTCACTCCATGTTCTCTTCTTTAACTCCCACTCAGGAAGGACATATCTCCACAATAAAATTGTAAAACCCAACGTTACAGAAAAGAAGTTGACATAATGATTCTTTGATTCTTGTAGAGTGTGCATACATTTATGCAAAGTTTAGCATGTACAACTGTTGTAAATTAACAAAGTATACAAGCTTAGACACAGACCTTAATTGCTGTAGGTGCACTAGAGAGTGTGACAAGGGTTCCAGCTGCTTCATAGCGTACTGCAGGACTTGATGATTGAAGAAGGTTATAGATACACCGAATGAATCTTGCTCTCTCTGATGGATTGGTATGGCACACCTACAGATAATTATAAAGTGACAATCATATATGTGATCTGAACGCATCTGTGTATGCAATAATTATACTCTTTATCACTTTTTTTCATGAAGGACTAAAGATGTTAGAAAACTTACCAAAATAATATTACCTGCAGTCACATGCCCCAAAGGAAAACAATTCAACAATTAAGAAACCTTGTTCTTGTGTACATGTACAATCATTATTACGATACCTCATACGTATTCAAAATCAAGAGCCAAATTCTTACTGGTCCATTCACAATCACGTGCCAGATATTATTTTTGCTGTTCACCAAGCGCACACACTGGGTAAATATGCATTTAGTTCCATGATTGCTTTATAAAGCGCATGCGTAGTAGACTGTCACACGGGACGCATATCCAACAATCTACCAGCATGCGCTTTACAAAGCAATCATGGAACTGTTGCACAGGTGCAGTACACGCCCGCCTGATAATAGCCTTAGCCACTCACGTACACATGAAAAGATGCATGGTGGTACATGTACATGTAAATGTCAATCCCCGATTTCCCAAGCTCAATGATGCCAAAAGAGAGAATATTGTGGACAATAAAGATGCTACTGAATATGTACAAGGTAATGTGAAACAAATACAACATGGTTTTATTCAATATTAGCTCCCCTTGGTACTGGAAAATGACAAACTAGTTCCTGAGACGAATAACCAAGCGAACTAGTTTGTCAACTATGGGTACTATGAAAAACTGTGAACTTCAGAAATGGCACTTGAGCTATGTCTGTGCTGAATGCAATGTTGCGCAAGCTAATATGTTATCCATTCCCCCTCAACTCATTTGTACACACCTTGTACACCAGCTCTACAATCACCAACTGTAGGATATCTCCAAAGGAATGAATCTGATCGATGCAAGTACTTAGGTAATCCAGTGCACGGTCTTGATCAACATGGATTAACATCATGAAGGCATTCCGTTTGCAAGAAGCATCTTGTTCCTGTTCAAGGAATGTGTGGATCAATTCTGGAGCATCCGGGATAAGGAAGTCAAAGTTCCTGAAAAAGCATACATGTACATATATTTATATTCATCAAATACTTTGTTCGTCATGCCTCATGGTCCAATAACACTACATGTATGTAAGCAGAATTCCTTGTTCTTACATGAGATTGACTTTCATCACTTCTGATCTTTATAATGGCATAGCCATCTTCTATTTCTTCAAATCAAATAAATTCTCCCAATGACCGACCATTCAATATCATCCACTGTGGTTTTGAATGACAGATAAAATATGCCAGCTTGAAATATGATATCATGTGGTGAATTTATAAAGTAAACAGTCAACCCTCCTTCTGTCTGACTATTCAATATCATCCACTGTAACGTCCATCGATGTCAGTTTTTATAATAATCGATATATCGAAAATTCAATATCAAGTATACTCGATATATCAATTATTTCCTGTGAAGCCTAAAAACGGCGCTTAATTTACCAAGTTGTAGGGCGGCTTTGAGATTTGTGTTTTAGTGTAGCAGCTGTACAGTCTGGAGAGTGGAACATCGTGCATGTGGTGCTTCAAACTTTTACCTTAGTATTAATTTTTTAACTTATAGTATTTTTAAAGAAAATCTACCTGTAAACTAAAGATATCCAGCTCGTTTTCTGTCTAACCATGGAGGTAGAAAAAAAAGCCCCGCTACTCTAGACATGTCACGTCAAAAGTTGGCCCACCAAATGTACTCACAAGTCACAACTTGATGAGTTTAGTTAGAACACATGCATCAAAAGGATGGAGTCTGGCTCCGCGATACACTACATGTACATAATATACAGTCTAGATACAGACCCAGTGCATAATGTAGAGCTATACGTTCTACAGAGTCTGGCTCCGAGGTTTTTCTTATGCTTTACTTGTGGGATGCGGCAGCAACCAGACGCTGTGAAAATTTATCTGCAAGCATGTAAACACTTCTGCATTGAGGTTTTACTGTGCAAGCGGTCGTGAACTACTGCTGCGGGCCGCGGGTGATACACAGAGAACGCGCAGTTGGTCGCCTACTCAAATGTTGTAAGCTACGGCAGCTTTTCTAATACTAAAACCCTTTGATTTTCTGGATAATCTGACACTCTTTCGGTGTTTTCGATATCATTTAGGAACATCAAAATGTTAGATACATCAAAAATTGTCGATATATCGAAAATTTCAATATTTTGATATAATTAAAAAATGACATCGGCGATATCAATGTCAAAATAGTATCGAGTATTTGAGTAATATTGATATATCGACAGACGTTAATCCACTGTTATTTATTAATAATAGATCAACTATGCCAGCCTGAAAAATGATACTGTGTGATGAATTTATAAAGTAAACAGTCAACCCTCCTACTGTCTGACCATTCAATATCATCCACTGTTATTTGTTAATAATAGATCAACTATGCCAGCCTGCAGTATGATATTATGTGGTGAATGTATCTACACAGTACACACATGTATACATTGTTGTGCACCCATGCAATCAATGGTTTCAAATGGTTGGTCATGAACTCGTCGATAAGAGAAATATTGTCATTTTTAGGGCTAGTTTAATCGGTTAATGTAAACTTGTATATGTGTATGTAGTCAGCTTTGTGATGACCTTTTGCCCTTACATAAGTGACTGTGCTGTGCTACTCTGGTACATGCTCGTCCTTTTTATTTAGAGGGCCGGCCCCTTTCCCATGCCTCTACAGTTTATTACAGTTGGTTAGGATTCATTTATACAAGGGAATCTCAATAAAAACTGGGACTCATTCCAATCACTCAAATAACTCTCTATTCGGACATGACTCTATGTGACTCAGCTACAACACTTGATTGTTGCAGCAATATCTTACTTGTAAATGGTAAAGATGGCCATGACCGCGTTCCGTCGGACATAGCTGTGACGGTGCTCCAAGCAGAGTCGAATTGCTGGCATTAGAGGCTCTAGAAGCTCTGGTTCCTTCAGCTTACACAGAAAGCGAAGAGTTGAACCTCGGATGAACTCATTGGGATGCTGGAGATCCTTTCTGTAGGCATCACATACTAAGATCATTTCCTGGAGGAGTTTGCCATCTGGGTGTGTCTTAGGGACAATCTCCCAGAATATCAGGAGAAGCTTCTTAATGGTGTGGTCCTAAATAGGAAACATTTCAATTCAGGAATTGATTCCACTACAGCCAATTTCTGTGTACATTACACGTCAATTTTGAATAGCAACGATCCCAGTTTGTTTTGTACAAGATGGTTCTTAAGGATTATGCATTTCTTGTTTATAGTACACACAAAATGAGTCAATGCAAGGTATTGACGGTGAGTAGTACTGAGAGTTCTACTTTCAAGACACCCCTCACCCCAACGCTTCCCCTCCAACCCCAGCACTCTAACCTCCCAGCCCACCCCTGAAAGAAACACAAGTCTATTAAATACATGTGAAGTGCACAGTGGTTTCTATTTCATATCACTTAATGTTGAGTGTTGATAATGTTGCATACTCAGTACTGACTCACTGGTTACATTATCTTATTTTGTGTTTAGATTTTAGGTGTATGTATACTCGTCCCCAATAGTCAAAATCTATCATTCTAGAGTACATTACCATGGTAAGCATACATGGATAGCATATTGTCTGTATTGTCGACATCCACAAAAGCTTTGGGAGTCAACAGTTGACACACCTTATGGAAATAGCAACCCAGCTAAGTTGTGGCTGGTAGGGACTGGCAGGAGGTTTGGAATTCACTTAATGTAAGATTTTTAATTATACCTGCATAGGAAGAAGGAATCTGATGACAGACATAAGCATGCCTGGCATCTTCTCCCCATTCAATATCATGTAGATCAGATTTTTCAATGCCTCTGTCCTTGCCTTTGTGTCACCATTTTCTGAGGAACAAACAATCAAACATTTCAGTAAAAACTCTAAATGTCTTTTTTTGATAATATCTCTATGCTCAAATAATACAAAGTGGTATAACTTACAGTTTATTTGGTCCATTTTTAAAGAACAATTTTTAAAATGTGCCAAGAGAAAAAATTTCAAAAGTTACATACATTCGATTAACCTACATCTTTCCACAAAAGTAAAGATTTCAAATAATAAAAACTTACGCTTTCAGATCTTTAAGATCTTTAGGTCATATACTTTCCAAATAATTACATGAAGCTATTTCAAAACTCACCAATTATTCCTTTGAGGGATATTTCATTGGGAGGCTCAACGTCCATGCTGACATTGATCAATGTATAACAGGGCTGCTCTGATGATGCCATCTTGACTCTGGTGACTTCAAGTCTACAATTTGTCATATATCCAAGAAAAGAAAATTAGTGGCAATACTGTAGTGGAAAGAAAACAGATGACTGTCAAAGCTAAAGCCAATGTAATCTGAAAGTCAGACAATGAAAAACCTACACACAGGTCAGGACGTACACTTGATCTTGTTGTCGGCAGAAAAACTGATAAGACTATTCTTAGCTATCCATTCGTTACGCAAGTCCATTTTTCAGATCATTTAGCAGTTACTTAAGGTCGACAAAACTACCACTGATGCTGAAAGATGTTTCCTTCAGGAAACTGAAATCAACCAACATTGAAATTTTTCGAGATGATCTTTGTGCGTCACATCTATGTCAACAAATACCGCAGAGTTTAGACTCAACTGTGAACAGTTACAACCAGACACTTTCAGCTATACTAGATTACTATGCACATGTGTGCCAAAAGACCATGCGTGTACCACCACCACATGTTCCATGGTTTGATAAAGATCTGATGGAATCCAAGCAACAAAGGAGAAAAGCTGAAAGGAAATGGAGAACAACAAACCTTGAATCAGACTTAGGTCCTACCTCAGAAGAATCTCACAACTACAAAGCCCAGCATGAATTCTACACTAATCTGATTAATAAATACAGCGGTTAACAGAGTCAGCTATTCAAAATGTCAAACTCTTTGCCATAGGGCTGGCTTCTATTTGTTTCCAAAAAGGCAAAATTTTAGGATTCTGAATGACGGTGAGAATTCATCAATTTTTGCAAAAGAAATTTGCGGAGTGAATGTTCTGGAACAATAATGAGCTCACTCAGAATACAAAAAACAAATGGAGCCTAATTTCTGCGAGATCCTGTTTCAAATAGTGACGGTAGGAGCAAAAACGTGACGGGCAAAAGGTTTCAAATAGGATTTACTCTATAATTAGACCCAGTAACTGGGACGCTGTACTCCTTCTTTTTTTTTTTTGACATCTTCGGTCATACTAGCACCCCAGATAACCATTGGGGTTAATTATGCGATATTTTAATTTCGTTATGGTTTTCCGAAACCCAAGTGACCCAGCCACAAAAAATGCCCATAAATGACAAAAAGACCCAACACAATAACATGAATTTATGAAAATCGCATATTTATAATGGCTTCTTGATACGTCTGAGATGCAACATCAGGCATTTAATTGCACTCCTGATCATCATGTAACTTCGTGTAAGATCGGGTTTTTTCTGGTTAAAAATTCAGTTTTTTCGTGAAGTTATGCCATTGCATTTTTGTTAATATTACATAGTACACATTTTTCTAATAAATCCTTGGTTTATTTTCTGTTTTTGAGGTATTTGAAACTTATTGTCGGCATGTTGTCGGCACTCTGGACTTGTTGTCGGCGTTGTCGGCTTTTTAGTAGGACCGCCAGACGAGTGAGCTTTGGCCTTTTTTGCTTTGAAAGCCTTTGGTTTCAATTTCCCCTCAGTTGCCATCACTAACTCATCACACACTGTACTGCCCTGGCAGATGGCGCTTTTAGAACAAAATAAATCAATATACAAAACAAGCAAGATCAACTAACTTACCAAAAATGAGTATTAATGTGGAATTTAAGGGCTCTGACAGTATCACACACGGCCAGTCTTCCAATGGTGATGACACGTTGGCGATCACAAAAAACGGAAGAACGGACAGAGAGAAACCTCATGTCAATAGAGGGCGCACGCGCATGCACGTCTGTCGATCGGGTGGGGCGCCCCTGGCAGCGGGTCGGGGGCGGGGGGCGGCAGTTGATACAGCAGCTTCTATGAGAGAGCGTCTAGCAAGATGGTCGGTAAAAAATAATAGAGACTGGTTATGCTTGATATATATCTCCACCACGGTACCAGTGGGTACCATGGAAACCGGCGATTATACCATCCATCCAACACACCAAGTCGATGTGATATTTCTATTAGGAAACTTTGCCGACTAGCTTATTATATAATTCAGATTCAGATAGACATAATATGAGAATTTATCTTCGTTTTATCCACCGACCCTGTCTTCAAGAAACCTTTAAAAGTAAAATAACAACATAGCAGTGGGAAAACGGCTAGGGCCCCAACGCGCGTGGTGTTGGGAGGGGATCACTCTGCTGAGTAGGGGGGGGGCCTGTGTTGTGACAGCGAATCCAGTCCGGGTTGCTTCCGACCAAGCACCTGATGTTAAACTGTCTGCTGACCAAGGGTGTTTACATGGTGTGTTCGATTCCCGTTTTCAATCCGATCATTTCAGTCACTTGTAAAGAGGAAACTCGACAAAAGAATGGACCTATTTTATCGGATTCATAGCAAAATTATGTATATGAACAAGTGGTAGCAGAACAGATTAAATAATATTCCTAATTGAACAAAAATATTGAATTTGTTGTAGGGTTTACAGAGTGGTTTGGTTTCTTTACATCGTCGTAACGTTGATGCATCAGGTATGTGGTCGTATGGTAAATATTGGACAATATTGGATGTATATTAGCGTATTGTCACCGAATAACCATGCTGTCTTGACTACGAGGCAAAGACGGTGAAATGGACAAGCCTTATGACTGTTATTTAATTATGTTTATCCTGCAGCATTCAGACTGTAAGCTATTTTCTATACGTAAAGCCTTTACCTTATACTGTTTTATCCCAGAATTTTTTTTATTTCAGTCGGACTCATTAAACCGGCTCCAGCTAGCCTTTTTTGGAGCAACATGGACGGACTTTTTTCAAACAGCTGGAGTGGATGTCGGAAACGAGGGCTGTCGGAATAATAATTATTCCCCCTTGTTGTTTTTCACATAAAGGCCAAAACAGGCCCGTAACTAGGGGGCGGGGTGGAAGCCCCCCCCCCTCAAAAAAATCCCCAAAAATAAAAAAAAGACGAAGAAAAAGTCCACCCCCCCCCCAAAAAAAAAATAAATAAATAAATAAATAAATAAAAAAAAAATAAGCGCAAAAATTGACCAAATGGCTTGAACTGGGCCTTCATTTTCAAAAAATCGGCGTTGCTGCGCGTCGATGTACATTTCCTTTCATATCCCCCCCCCCAATTCATAATCGCCCCCCCCCGTAAAAAAATAAATCAATCAATCAATCAAAATAAAAATCCTGGTTAAATCCCCAAATGTTTCGGCTGACCGTCCCTGCCAAGCCCACTTCAAAGTATTTCTGCCCTTTTGCGCAGTTGAGCATAATTTGTATTACAGCAAAGTGGAATGCTTTGCTCGACTCAACTCTATAGATACAATAATTATGGGTTATTGTTTATATCAATTTATTCAAAATGAAACTCACAAGATAATGAAAGATCATAATTAAGTACATCGCACATTACAATTTTAACATGAGAAAATTAGAGTTAGAGCGATAAGTCTATTGCGCTTTCGACATAAAACCTCCAAAATTGCCAACAAAAATAATAGAGTCCGAGCCGGTGTTTTGGGACAATCATCGCGCCAAAGTAGTTATGGCTCATTATGACTTAGACCTAAAAATTATTAATTTGTGCTCAAACGGCATTTGAATCGTGGCTTACTTTACCGCAGGCTTATCGGCCTACCCGGTTTTAATGCCAGTGGTATAGCTATATTCAGAGTCACTAATATTTGACCACTTTTCGAAACATACCTTCGGCTTCGAATTGCTATTGCACTTAGTGTGGCGCAATTTACCCGTGTACAATCTGCAAATGGTGGATTACTCCTGCCTCTTGCATTGCTAAAAACGTGCAGGACTCTTTGATTTTTATTTGGCATTTTTGTTTTTAACTTTTCGGGTGAAGGTAGGGAGAAAAATCCAAAAGGAGCACTCATTTTCTTCCCCTCTCAAAGTAATTTCCATTTTCTGTGTGCCCTATATCTGTGACAGATACACAGTGTTTGTAAGTTGATTTTTTGGTGTTGGCCAACGATAAAGTTAATAATTGTTTCAATGCTGATGTATGACATCACCAGAAGGTTAATTGACCACAGGCTTGCATTGTTATTACTATGGGGTACTTATTTCTCTTGTACATTATGAGCAGGACTTACAAACACGACTTGCTTTGTACTAACGGAGATTGGACCGTGATTTTGAATGTTACCAAGTGATGTGTTATTAACAGTAGTCTGATGAACACAATTAGAGTCACGGTTCCAGATATGCAAATCTTGATATAAAACCGGTCTTCTTGTGAGAGACTCAAAAGTTCCTACACTACTGTCGTCAATTTCTAATAATTTGACGGCTGGTTTGAGTTCATCGCCTCGACCTACTGACTGGCCGTCCGATAGCGTAATGCGATCATCGCTGATGGTGTATGCAACTTGGAGACGGTCGGGCGTTGAGGGCTTTTCGTTGGTGGCAATAGATTGCAGGGTCTCACGAGACTTTGTGAACTCGGTGTCGTCCCCATCTGCCTCCCCAGCTCTCTCCTGATGCCATGAGACTCGCTTACGATTCCTACTAGCTCTTCCAGTTGGGAAAACAACATTGAAGGGGTCTTCTGTTATCTGACCTTCGTGCTGACTCTCCTCAAATATATCTGCGAATCTCTTGGAATGTAGGTCCGTTCCGTAAGTGTTTGCATGAGAGACGGCATCAAGTGGATCTTCTTGGATTCTACCGAGACTTTTGGTTGTCGAACTCTCATGGTGTTTTCCGTGTTCCGAATTCTCGTCAGGAGCAGAGCTCACAATTATGGTGGTGGGGATCGGCCTGGTAATCAACTCGCTACCCAAATCATGGCTTTGACGACGTTCATCGGCAGGGGTTGTCGGTGGCTGCCTAGGAAAGTTTCTGGATGAAGTTAAGCCATCCCGACTCTCTGAACCGCTGATGCGTCTCAATGAACTTGTTGCAGGAAGATCAATGACCTCCCCTTCTTTTGATATAGATTGTTTTCCGTTAATAAAATAGATCTTACCGTCTCGGTCACGGCCAGCATCCAAGCCCTTTTTTACCTTAAATTTTAGTCTGAAGTCATTAGCGCCACTTTGCGTGGGAAAAGAATTAAACGGGAATAAAACCATATCACTTGAAATGCCATTTTTGTTTCTCATAGGGTAGACACTCTGAAGTTTGTCTTTTGACTGTAATGAGTTTATTCTTGCGACATTCTTTTCCCTTTCTTGTTCAACACGTGAGTCATACATCGGATACAAGATTCGAAGCTCCTCTTTATCTTTGGTGAGAAAGTTATCCGGCAGTGACGCTCCAACGTCAATTTTTAAGGTAGTAACTTTGAGCCCGCCTCGAGCATACAGCTTTTGCAGCTCTGGCGGAAACCTTGTATTGGGTTCTTTGGCGTATATACCAGTGTAGCTAGAACTCGCTAGAGTGTTCGCCACCGTGCCGTTTGTGTCTGTGTTGGGGATATTCTGCTCTTGTGCCCATGGGTCCCCGTTATGTCGAGTGTCCTGTCTCTTTCTGTCAGGAATCGCCTGTTCCATACTTGAGGTTCGAACCCGTTTATCCCGAAAGTTGTCAAGTTTAAAACTCGGGGCAAGAAGAGATACCCTTTTCAAGAACTCCGAATAGGGAATTCTACCTGTTCGCACTGCTGAGTTCAGTTGCAAAAGCAATGCTTTCCGCTCAGCCTCGTCGTATGAGGGCTGAATTGATTCGGCAGTCAGACGTGGGGACTTTTTTATATGCGCTAGGGTACAAGTTGGTTCAAGTTCCGGTAGACAATCACCGGGGGCTTTTGGTTTCTCGTCCAATTTTAGCGAAGTTGGAGAGTCGGCTGTTTCCTTTGAGTTAATATCAATTTCTACATTGGAAGGCTCTGCGACCGGTACTGTAATAGCAGGAGGTGTGTTTAAGCATGTGGCAGCATCAATAGCTGTCTCGTTTGCCCTACCTCCTTGACGACTTCCCCCAGAAGCATGCCCCATCACTGAAGCTCCATGAGATGGTGTCTTGGGAGGGGACCGATTCTCCATGGATGCACTTTGCCCGTCGAAAAGTTTACTGTCAAATCGAGCAGTTCTACTTCGGTGCCTGTTTTTGGAACCGTCCTGTATAATCTTCCAGTTATTTCCACTGATGTCCATAATGTCCATAATATTAGGGAGTTTCAATTCCTCTTTTCCTTTCTCGTTAGCTAGAACCCCTCCAAGCGGCTTCGTTACCTGGGTCCGCTGCTTCATAGTCACCCCAGTAAGCTTCTTGTTCTCCCGTTCAATGTGAACCTTTAAAGGGGAATTGCTTGCCGACAGTATTTCGTTGGCTGCATTTTTAACGCCTGCAACATCATCAATTGGGGGAAGTGTTGTTGTATTTCTCCCAATATTAGGCAGACCAGAGTTTGAAGCAAAGAGGGCGGGGTTGCTCATGGTTCGTAGCTCATCTGTTGTGTATGTCTTACCGGCACAGGTACAGTTTTGCTTGTGGAGGGCGCGGTTGACACTGTTGGTAAATTGTTGGAGAAATACACCTGTCTCAAGTCCCTTTTGTAACATGGATGCCGGTAAAGATTGGTCTCGGAGATTACTCAGCCATTGTCTTGAAATCGTCTCCTGAATGCTGTGACAAACACAAATAACAAATACTTATGAGGTGCTTTTTGTTGTTTACAACATCTGTTTCATTCTGCATCTTCGATCAATATATTGAATTCACGTTTACGAGACATAGATAACTTCATAAACCCCTTTGATTTAGTATTTTTGTACGACTAATTGTTTTATAATTTTGGTATCAGTGGTGGAATGTTGCAAGCTCGGACGTTCACATGACATTCATCTGGTTTGTGTGAAAATAATGATGAAATCATGCATGGGCGAGGTTTTCTGTTGATCTTTTGACAATCAATTCACTTTCCCAAAAATACGACGTTTCATTTCATCACTATTAGCCTTTGAATATAGCGTACAGAAGCAGTTTTTATTTGGATTATGTGTATCGGTGACTAAACATAATGCAGTGTTTAGGTAAACTACAAATTGTTTTTGCCCAGCGAGAATAGTTTTTAGAGTTTAATTATGTTCTCGGTTTAGGCCTATATACCTTTTCTGCAACTACACGTGTTTTTTTGTTTTCTAGCTATTTATTTATTGTTTTCTTCTTAAATCAGCTTGTTCATGATGTAATCCAATGAGGTGCATTATAAAGTATTATATTATATTTTTTTTCAAGAAATAAATACGCTATTATTGTAGTTATTGCAATAAACTTTGTGGATTGCGTCCATAGTTATTAAAAGTTAAACACCTTTTCATTTTCAAATACTTTCCCTATTAGGCTTAAAAGAAGAAAACAATCTTCTGTAAAATAATGTGTTTTTTGTCGCTTAAATTACGGTACTATAATGTTCTGTATCTACCTGTCAGGGGGTAGGTGACCGGGTTCCGAAGATGCCTCATCCATGCTGTACTCTTGGTCAGAAGATGCCGTCATTATCACCAAACTTCTCACAGCTCTTGTTCATAAGTTCGCAAATGAGCTACCCAAACACAGTCTTCATTTTCCCCAAGCAGTATAGCGAAGATCAACATTTCATCGACTATGAACTTTAAGCAGATACAAGCCACATCTCAAACCGGCTTATCAGTGTCATTGATACACAGTGACTTTATAGATCAGATGCCCCCTGCCGAAATCGATTACAAAAACACAAAAGTTCGTGGTGGGCCGGTTTGTTTGCTGTTCGCTGGTGTCTATTAGTGACAATGACATAATCTTACTGTTAGGCATAGCCACAGAACACGAGTAGTGGACCAGTCACCCGTTGCGGTCACCACTGGACAACAGTGGAGACCTTCGGAGGGGTGAGGTATTTTTGACCTGAATCCGCTCCTTCAACTTAGCATATAGAGAACTTAGCAACCCTACCTACAAACTTAAGATAGGAGTTTAAAACACACCAAAATGACATCAAAGAAAGTAATAAAGTATAATGGTATATTAATTGTAAACCCGACAGGTTACCCCCTTACATCCTTGAGGCGAATGAACAGGATGCGAGGATTAGTTTTTATGTTGGCAGAGTAAACTATTGCTGAAAAGATCATCTACGTACAGGGCAAAGTCTACATCATTAAAATTATCATTTTACGATTGATATGTACAGCAAGTCGATGGTTAGTTGATGACCACTAAGTTCAGTAATGTGATTCACAGCAGTTACGTCATGCTAATCAATTAATACAAACGGACCAGAGAACGATTTTAAATACAGAAGATTAGGGTGGGCAAATAAGGATATTATTTTAGTTTTTCAGTCCCGTTTCTAAAGGGATGGTATGAAATTGTTTTATAAAATAATCTACCAGTTTTCAAAAAAACATTTCATAAAAGCACCCAATATACGAGAACTTTTTTCCACAACAAGCATTCACATTTTGAGTGTTCTGCTGTTCGTTGCATTAGTGTTGGTTTTTGTGATTGTTGCGTTGTTTGTTTATATGTCGGAAGTAAAAAGAAAATGCTTTTTTCAATGTTTCCGAGGGTGATTTATACAGCACGTAAGTTTCCATTTGTTGGCTGTGTATAACACGGAGCAATTTATTAACACAAAGTTTGTTGTTTTGAAATTTAGATATCCATGCTGTTTGTCTCATTAATCTTTAAGGTTGGGTGGCATTGATGGCCCCGCATAACGAAACAGACGTTCTTCAGTTGCATCTTATGCACGCAACAGTAACGTTGCCACTGGTATTATTATTCTTTCATGACTGTTATATTCAATGAACTTTAAATAATTCAAGGCCCACTTTGTTCGTCATTACAGAAGACGACTTTATTTCTTTGACATTTTTTGTTAGAACCTTGTCAGAGGAGGCTAACCCATGGAGAACAAGAGCACATGGCTGATTATTCATGCATCACTATGGCTAGGTCTTGTAAATGAATGGGTCAATCGATTAGGGATCAATTTGGGAACAGGTTGCTTGTTCAGTCATTATTTGTTGAGTATCGATCACGGCATTGGGGAAAATAATAAGGGGTTCTTCGAAAGGAATGCTGCAGAAAGGTCACGATGGATGAAAATGTGATGAACCTTTATTCATGTAGGGTTCGGTAAACTTTGATGGCGGAGAAGTTTGAGGCAACAATATTGAAATACTATCCGTCATGATTCGTGTTCGGTCTGAAAAAACAACAAGTGGCATTTAGACAACCCAGCGTTTTAATGAATACGCTCCGTTTACTTGGTTTTCAGAACGGCATACGATGAAAATATAAATAATAGATCTACATATAATGGGTCAGCCTATTTCCACGTCAGCCCAAGTTTAATCAAACCTATTGAAAATTCGTGAAATACTTATTTTTCTCATTTGTAAATGACTATAAAACTAAGACTAAAATTCACCTTTATATAGATTTTGGTATCTATTTTTTGTCATATATTTTTTATTATTACAATAAAACATAAGTATGACATGTTTTTTCCCAATTATCTCTCCGCAAAATTTTATTTACATAATTTCGTTTACAGTGTTTTAGTAAATAGAATGAACTTATTTAAAAATAGTATTTATTATTTTCTCTGAGGTACTGAGAGGTCATGTGTCTACACATTAAAGGCACACATGTAGAACTCTGTAAAATAAAATAAAACATTGAACAACAAATTCAAAATGTAGTCTTTGAGATTAGAACAGATCATTCGTAGTAAATATCCCAGCAGGGGGAAACTAATGCCTATAGACTATGCAAGTCTCACGCATATTTGAACTTCCGGGACCATTGTGGTCCCAATCATTATGGAGTTTTACGTGGTCAGGATTTTGTTTTGTCAATTATTTTAGTTTAACGTAGTTGTGGCTATGGAAATTATGTTATGTAGTTGGGAATGGAATACTCAGTGATTAACAATATGAAAGTAAAATCAATTCAACAAAATAACGAAGAAAACCTGAGAATAAGACTTGACCTCAGCTTCCGGTCACATGCACAACTGACGGTCATGTTGTCATTAAACCCATGTATTAGACGCACACATTCGGGCGTGATTGGCAAATGGGGTTTCTAACAATAAGCATCCTCATCCCAAGTTTTAATTTTGTTTCAATGTTAATTTGAACAAATAATTTGTATTATGCAAACATTTAAAAATTAATTTTAACAACTTGCTATGGGCATTTTTATTTTCAAGAATTTGGTATAAATATAACTTAAAAGGAACATTTGATTTCATTGAAAAATGTGGTATTCGCTTGAGTTTTTTTCTCGTTTTCGATAAGCGCAAGACTTACACAGTCTATTGTTCTATAAAACCACGAACTCAAACAGCAGCTCACTGAATCCTTACCTATCTCTGCCTTCACTTTTCACAAACATCCCATCATGATTATTTGGAACTAAATTAAACCTTTGGGACATTTCTGCATCAATCATTCAAGCAAAAAATAAGTACACAAAGAAAGTAAGATATAAACTTTCATAAATTCTTCACAACTTAATTTATATGTACCTGATAATTTGAATTAACAATAAATAAATGCAGTTATGTATGAAGAATAAAGGTTGTCAGAAAAAAGTCAGCATGTAGTATAAGATCCTAGCATGAAAGTTTGCTTGCTTTCAAGAGATGACATTCTATTTTGTTTTTCGAAAAAAAACATTGCATTTATTTTAATCCTCCAGTTTTCAATTAACAAAGTATCATTACTAATAACTTTCGGCAAATTTTGTGGTAAAGTTTCAGTGAAAACGACAATGTACATGTTATGTTTTGTCAGAAATTTTGTGCACACAAATATACTTTATAATGCTTATTTCAACAGTTGCATTCCAATGAACAAAACAGGGTGGGTTTTTTTTTGGGGGGGGGGTGTTCTTCAAATGCTTTTTTCTTGACTTTGACAGTATCTCAGAGGTAAATATTCCTCTGTAGGATTGGTATACATGGTATAAACTTATTATTATCAGTTAGCTTTCAGATTAAAACTTATAATTTTTTTCGCTGATGATTACCAATTACAAATTATTTGTCTTTAATCTGGTGATGAGTACCAAGGAAGTACAATATCAGTTTCAATTCTAAAAATAAAGAATTGTTTCATTTTATGCAAATAAGTTGCAAAAGGGCCCTTTTCCAATTTAAGTCACAACTAATGATCCCTTCAACCAATTATGCCTGTGTGATAATACCCATTTCAGACAATTGTTGGTAAAAACTAGTTTACTTTGAATACTAACCTCACTTTGATGCATATACTTTGTATCTGCATAAATTCCCAGCCTTGTGTCAATGGAAGGCCTGGAATGTCACAGAGGGCATGAACCGGTATAACATTTGTTGTCCCAGTCCCATGAAGGGTACACGTATAGCATTTGTTGTCCCAGCATTCGTGTTTCTACGTACTTTAAGATCTTGTTAAATGGAGGTACTATTGGCAACATGAACATGGCTTTTAGCTCTTTAAAGACAAAGCTCCCGGAAATAGCCATTTCCAAGGGAATAGCTAGCTCTGTTTGTAAGTAGGATTAAACAAGATAACCCCAAGGGTAATTGCATCAAATGTGAAACGAACAGAGGGTGATTGTGGGGTTAACATTCCCAAGGAATTTCCTGGGGATTGGCTTTGTAATGTGAAAAGGGCTTAATACTAATATTTTACATTCAAATAAGAGTAAAAAAGCCCAGTTTCATTTTCTTAAAAGTCCTTAAAAATGTCAGTCACATTTATATTATTTCATTCCATCACGGGAGTTTCAATTTTAACATAGAATATATTTATGTCATAGCAAACTCATGAGCTGCAGCATATCGACCTGTGACACCATGGAAGAGCTGACGTTCAATATCCCCCAGTAGAGAGCTTGCTCCTAGACGGAATAGGTCAGGGTTCAACCAGTCATTGCCAAGCTCTTCTTTCATTAGAGCCAACCATGTGCAGGAATCCTTAGCTGTACGAATACCCCCTGCCGGCTTGAAACCCACCTGGAATGACAATTAGTAAGAATGAAAACATAACTGTTTACACATTTCCACATAACTTACATGATATAAAGATGGTCTTGGTGGTAAACTCCCCTTGAAAAATATTTTGCCTGAAATGCTATAGTGTTTGAGAAATTAGTTTTGATCTCTTGAGTTTAAAACACGATGTTTGAAAACAGTGAAAACATATCAGGGGTTTTTTACCCACTATTTTCTTGCGACTCCGATGACTGATTGAGCTTTTAAACATTTCTGTACATTTGTCACCATTCGATCAGATGTGGCTAATATTGTTGGGGGTTTTTAACACATTTTTTCCAGTAAGTATGAAACAGAGATTTGGGGTTCTTTCAGAAATAATTTATAGATAAAATGTCAACAAGGAAAAACATTGGTAAATGTCAATTTAAGACACAACCTTTGATTTTTGTTGTAGGCAAGATCTTGCAATTTGCAGCTGCTATGGGCATTTTGGGACAAGCCGCTTGTGGCTGCTATGGTCTCTAAATGGTTAAACTTTCACAGGTTTTTATTTCATGTATATGTCAGGTCACATGTTGTCTGTGAGCTTTAAAACATTTTCTTGGCAGTCTGAGTACAATTATGTGTAAAACAATGTTTTCAGATGCTCCTGTTGAATAAATGAGCCAGAAGTCAAGTGTCTCAAAGCAAACCAAGACGTACTTCAATCTGACATCCATTTCAAGCCATTATGTCTTTGCACCAACCTTACTGCAACCCACTTAAAGGCATCATCCACGTTTGATAATTGGAGCCTATTTTTTTTTCCAAACCTATATAGTTGTAGATTATACCATAAAACTAACCTGGGAAAATTTCATTTCAAAAGGTGTTAGCGTTTTTGAGATATTGCCGAAAATCTGGAGCGGTAATGTCCACGCAGTAAGAATAATCTGCATTGGAATACACACTCTGTTACGCGTAACGCTTCTCAGATTCAAATGTTTTGGGGGATAAAAAGTTATATATTTTTCCATAACTGCAGTACTTTGAAGGGAAAAGTTTCTCAAAATGCATTATAGTATCCAAAGCTGCTTTACTTCTTACCAAGTAAGTTTTTATTGCCATTGAATATAAGAGTCATTACCAAACGTGTACAATGCCTTTAAAGTAAGAGATATATCTCTAACTTTAATCTCTGTTACAAGCATTGTACCTTCCCTTCAATTTAACATACCTTGACACCTGTTTTCTTATAGTATTCTCTAATGGCTCGTACCATGACCAAGCCAACAGGCAGAATGGCATTCACTCCTTCTTTACCAGTCGAGGTTTTGATGAAGTCAGAGCCTGAACGTGAAAAAAATAAAAACAATCCCAGTAAAGCCAGGTGAGGAAAGGCTCTGCCAGGCAAGAATTAACAATATCTGAAATATTAAGTCATAATTAGCTGTAAATTTAAAAACAGCATGTCCACTTCCAATAATTTCCATGTAAAATGACAGATACAGTGGAAATCTTATAATACAATTCCATTAGGGTTTTCCATGACATATTTTCATGCTGTAAGAGTTGATTTCTTGTTTACATTGGCTGGTCATCACACTGTTTCAAATACACATATGTACGCAAAAAAATGCACCATTTACAGCAATCAACAACATTATTATTCAAAAATCATTGAAAATCATTTCCGCAAGTTTCATCAACCCACTTGTGGGTTAACTTAATTAGTACATCTTGGTAGTCACATGATGTGTAAACAGATTCCTGTTTGGCTAAGTTACCAGTAACTATTGTCCTACCTGCCATCATAGCCACCAGGCTTGCTTTGTAGACATTTGTTAAGGATCCAAGTTCACCCGTTGCTAGAATAGTCTTCATATGAGCCGGCCCACAGGCTTCACGGAATGCTTTAACCTCCGCATACACACCTAAGATTACATACAGAAAAAGTTCAACCTACACTTTTTGTAATACTTTCTTTACACATGTCAGCTTTTATTGAAAGGTATTCAAATATGTTCTTCAAAGCAACCAAATGTGCAATGTATAATGTTCTGCGCCTTGAACACCCAGCAGGGTGGATATGTGCGCATTACAAGTCTTATTATTATTATTTATTTATTGTTAAATACAAACAGTATGTGAGGAAAATCAAAGTTTTAAAAAGATCTTTATTGCTTGAGCAACTCTATGAAATTTGACCCAAGTCCTGCACAGGGGTGACAATATACCATAATTATTTAGTCCTTTACGTGTAACCCTCAATTCCAGACCTTCGTTCTTTTGTCTGTCAAATGAAAGTTATGAGAGATCGATAGGCTGCCACAATTGCAAGTCCAAGTCCAAGATTCCAGCATGTCATGACCGATTATCGGCCATTGTTATGGTCTGACACATGGACACTCCTCCAGACCGACCAGAGAAGACTCGAGGCCTTCCACCAATGATGCCAAAGGACCATACCGGGCATCAACTGGTACGACCACATCACAAATGCAGAGGACACCTAAAGAACCAACCAACACCCCGGCAAAGAAGGCATCAAACATGGCCATAAACTACAGAGGCAGAATTCCCCCAGCACCTGGATGGTCAAGATCTAGAGGCCGTTCGAGGACATCTTGGATTGAGCAAGGTAAACAGACTCTGGAACCTAGCTACTAACTGCGGACATACAAGATCAGCGCGACGGACCCCAGCTGTCTATGTGGTAGAGTGAGTGAGTTATGGTTGAGGGGTCCGACCTATTCACGGTGGACAAAAAAAATATTTTCTTAAAAGAGAAGAAAAGAAACTTGTGCAAATTATGAGAAAGTTTGTTGTCTTAAGTTGGTTTTAGTCAAGGTTTCCTTGTGACAACCATATTCTCAAAAACAAAATGTTGCTCCAGGTGTTCCAAAAGTTAATCCCTTGGGTGGGCTTGAACAAATTTTGGGATTCCTGCATCAAGGTTGATTAATTGGAGACTTTTAAAAACTCACAACTCTTACTGTTACAGAGTAGGGGATTCTGGATAAGAAAACCATTAGACTTTACTCGCGGATTCTGTACCACTCAGCCAAACTGATCTTGTCTGGCAAGGGGCCAGGTTTATCACCACAATCAGTAAGTTTAGACTTTGAAAACACCCTAGGAAACAACCCTATAGTGAATTTAGATAAGAATAATGACATGCCTTTCCAGTTTCCTGCCAGAGCATAAGCTCTGTTGATAACGATATCAATTTCCCTTGCTCCATCTTCAACAGCAATTCTGATTTCAGCCAGCCTAGTCTTGATGTGTGTTTGACCGGCAGGAAAACCGGTAGCAACTGGAGAGAAACAAAAAGAAGAAGGAAAAACATATTTTACTGATGGTGAAACTTGCAGTTTTGTTCTTCACAATGATTGCAAAAAATTAGAATTTTGTCATACCAGTAATTGCATTGAAATACAACTTGAAAGGTTCATAACTTATTTGAAAAAACAGTACAAGAGATATTAACCCTAGTCCTGTGATCTTGAATGAAATAATATGCAATGAACTCTGATAAGTAATGTTTTTATTTACATTATATCAACATTTTAGTGTCAGATTTTTTAAGGTTCATGCAGGCTGTTAATAAAGTTGAAAGATGAGGGTCAGCGAATTTCAATTATAATTTGGGGATCACCAAGGGGGGTGAAAGGATCCCCATTGGTAATGTTAAAAAAATCATGGCACCCCTCTGTCAGCTGGGGTGAGACCACCTTAAATTTGGACACCTCTAATGCAAAGAATATAGTGTTTTTTACTGAAATTACCCTAAATTCTATCTTTACAGAAATGTGTTTTAAACTCGACCGATTTATACAATTTTTTGGTCATGTCTGTAGTGTTCTAACATAGCATTTCTTAAATTTGCTTGTTTGGTTTAGAAATTATGCTAAGTGAACTTTAAAAGTGGCATAAAAATGACATTTTTTCTATTACCAAAAACCTCCGAAATTACTGAAATTTGAAATCAATGTATTTTCTATATTCAGGTTAGTTCAACATTGAAACTCACATTCGTAAGAGGTTATGTAGTGTGCTTAAAGGATATTAAATCTAACATTTGGGTTTTTTGCAAAATTGTTGAGGTAGGGAATTTTGTATATGGGTCATATTTACCCTTATTTTTAAGCAATAAATCGTGTTTTCCAGTTTAATTGAGTTACCAATTCCTTTTTATTGATATTTTTGAGTTATAATAACTAAATAGGTACAAAGCACCATGTTCTTTTACAGAAAAACACATTTTAATAATTTTGGAATATTCCATTCCTTGAAAGGGGGGTTTTAACTCATTGTGCACAATACACCCTTCTATGCTGACGTCATATTTTAAGGGTCAAAGCGAGGCTGAGGGTGGTAGGCTTTTACACTGCATCGTTCTGCTACATTTTTGACATTTTCAGACAAAGCTGATACTTTTCTCGGACCTTTCAATGCCCACCCCATGTTCTGTATGATCATTTTCCCAGCTGATCCAGCTGCAGTTCCTGAGCTGGTGCTAGACTCTGCTACAGCTGCTGGTATCAGAGGCACTGTGTATTGTTGTTGAGCGTGGACACCTGACACTTTGTCCGCCCACTGCTTTCTTATGCTATCATACGCTGATTAATTTCAGTTGAGGAAATAACAGAAAATGATAAAATAGAAGAAAAAAAGACAGTAATGGTTTTAGCAGCAAATTTCAAAGGCCTACTAATAACGCGATTTTTTGCCCATATAGCATCAAAACACCATTATACATGAAACGGTTAAGGTCCATTTTTGTGTTTTACTTTTATGTAAATAAAATATATATGATATGATCCTAATTGTTCAACTTGATTACAAAATAAATGAAATTTATTTTAAAATCATGTTTTTTTAAAGTAAAGTCTAACTTGTTGCAAATTTTACAAAGCACAAAAAGACAAATACTTCAAGACATCTCACTCAAGAAAAAAATAAAAACCCACACTTTTGAAAGCATAGGGCTATTGCTGAAGGGTGTGCAATGTGTTGTTATGAAGGACATTTGGAAATTAGCCTGAATATAGAAAATAATCAAATTCAAAGTAGGGCAAAACTTCACATTTTTCCAATTTTTGAAATTTTGTAAAATGGGGTAATTTGGTGTAACGAAAAATAAATGTTGCTAAAGTAGTAAGCATCTGTACTGTTGTGTGTGCAAGCACAAAGGTATGCACATTGAAAATATTTTTGTTTGAGATCAATTGGTTGCTTAGTTTTTCTGTAGTAACTTCTGTAAGTTCGACGTAAAACTGTTTTTAAGCTCCTTCTTGTATGATTTGGGGCTCATTTTTAGGGGGTACCAATATTTTCCTGAGGGGGGTACTGCAGATTTGTTTAATATCATTTTTGTAAATAGTCTTCATAGTACATCAAAGTTGCAAAATATAATTGGATTTCGCCGACCCCCATCTTTCACACCTGCATGACCCTTAAAAAATCTTACACTTAATCTGATCAATTCAATACTCCAATGTAATCTAAGGTAAGTCATGCTTTCTGCCTTCAAATTTAAAAAAAAAACATCTGAAATAACAAAATGAGGCAAAATAAGTGATTTCCATTTTGGACATATTCATAAAAAATCACAAGTTTTTGTGCATCAGGATTTGTACACAATTTAGATTCGTCATCAATATCAAAATTTTCTTCAATATTCAAGCCTAAAACAGTAGTTTTGTATTCACAACTAAACATATCTGGAAAAACACAACATTTTTGAATCATGACACAAACCTTTTTGGGACTTTACAGCACTGGCAAAGTACAAGCTGTTTTACTTTCTCTGAGTGGTCTTACTTGTTTATTTTCAAAAGTGGTAAAATCCTGTGACCTTATACTATAGATAATACATGCAGTTGTATTGAAGAAGCCCACAGTCATGGGGGTTACAATTTTGAAGACTAAATGGAAAAGATTCCCTGAAACAAAAAATTGTAGAGGCATGGGTTGAATTTTTATTTGGTAAAGACAGTGACATTATTGACCACAAGAGTAAGGGGCTCTGTCAAGAATGAATACAGTGCAAGAACAACTTGTAGATGTACAAGAGTGTTTCTTTACCTGATGCAACAGGAATATGAGAAGCTCCTAGTCCTTTTAGTATTTTCACTGCATCAGCAACTCTGGCAGGATAGACACATACAGCACCAACTGTAAGACCTACACACACAAAAACAAAAAGACAGAATGTAACACTCGATTTAGATTCTGATGAGATTTTGTTGCAGGCAAGTGTGAATATTGACTTGGAATCTTTGTCATTGTACTCTGATATTATAATGTAACATAAATTATTAAAACAAAGCAATCATTTTAAATTGTAAGTGGTAGGTTGCAAGAAGTTCCAAGTGTCAAATTATAAATAAAACACATGGATGGAAATACCACCAAAATTCACCTATTACCTAACATCACAAGACTAAGCATGACGAATGCCCAGTACAGAGTACATGAAAACCTACCTTTCTTTTGCATGTCAACTGCTTCCAGAAGGTCTCTTCTGATTGGTTGCTTTGCCTTGAAGCAAAGTCTCTGCACATTGGTTTCTGTGTCATCACCAGACAGGGTTGTAAGGTCAATGCAGGTCATTGCCTTCAGCAACCATGCAATCTGTCAACAACAAAAACAATCACAGATTTTCAGCTTTTCATTTTCATTTTTTTCATTTTTAACCCTTTGCCTACCCTTTGCCTACCCTTTGCCTATCTTGGTCTTAGTCTCGCACATTCAAGTCTTTGTCTTAAACGCACACATTCAGGTATTGAGTCTTAGTCTCACATTATTCAAGCCTCTGCTTAGTTTCACAGTTTCAAATATTGCAGATGCGCTTACTGTCTCAATTAGACACAGAAATAGCCGAAACATTATGAAACATTCAAACAGCAGTCATTCCTTCCATTGTTTACACTGACTGACGGTGCATTGAAAGATATTGGCCTCAACAAGCAGATGTGGCAAAGACTAGCAACGCTATGGAAGCATCTATGGGCATAACTATGGGGGGTAGGGGTTGAAGGGGGCGCATCCCCCACCCGCCTTGGTCCTAGTCTCACACATTCAAGTCTTGGTCTTAGTCTCACACATTCAAGTCTTGGTCTTAGTCTCACACATTCAAGTCTTGGTCTTAGTCTCACACATTCGAATCTTGGTCTTTGTCTCGCACATTCAAGTCTTGGTCTTAGTCTCACACATTCAAGTCTTGGTCTTAGTCTCACACATTCAAGTCTTGGTCTTAGTCTCACACATTCAAGTCTTGGGGTATGTTCAGACAGCGTACTAAGTTAGACCCGAACCGGTTTAACTTTTACGAGCAGCGGGGGGTGGTCGTAAAAAAAAATTCCCCTTGCGTTCAGACAACACAGAGTTAAACCCGATCCGGTTTATCTTCGGTTTTAAGAGGTCAAAGCAGACACAACCCCATTACTCTAACATCCGGTTTTATTCATTAGAATTTGCGCGCCGAGATCATACTGCTGCCGAGTGCCCTGGACGATCATCGGAACATGTTATATATTGGATAAAAATGGCTCAATCGAACGCGAAAAAAAAGTTTTACCGCAGGGAGGTTATGAGCACTTAAAACAAACAAGAACACGACTGTAAAAAAATGAATTAAACAAACAAAACATGACTGTAAAGTGTACATAAAATTGATACAAACCGCCGAGGAAACTCACCGAATTAGCATCCATATCCCATGAAACAGAACACGTTATATTTGTGTGTTTTATACCACCGGTTCTGATTTAATTAATTCATAGTTTGTACCTCAATTGATTGGAAGTTGCGATCTCTCAAAAGCTGGTGCGGCCGCGATTTTTATTCCGATTCGTTCATAAACACCACTATACACGTGCAAGTTACGTAAATACATGTACTTTTCAGTATTTCCCAACAACGTGGAGATTGCTGGCGCGTGGCCAAGGGAATTTCTCCTACACAGCCTCGCACCCACGGCAGTTCATTCTCCTAATAATAAAGTATAGCCACTAGTAACGGTGACGGCAATAAGCACATCCACGGGATCGGTGATGGATAACTATGGGATATCAGTGATTGATCACTAAGGGATGGCAGCGCTGTGCATGTGGATTGTGAGATTCATTAAAAAATGTTCATGCTCCTTTGCTGCGCTCATAGTATACGCATGAAAAACAGTTTCAATATTGTAGGACACACAACAAAACACGCTTGGAAAATATAATTTTGTTTCAGAATTTAATAAATCATGGGCGTGGGCCGTTGTTAAACTGCATACACCGATCAAGAGAGTTTCGCCAACTCGGTAAGCGGCAAGAACGTTTGTACTCAGTGCTTCGGCACTACAGACCACTGTACACCACTCCAGTGCTCCGGGTCCCGGGTGTGTGCATCGAACCACAAAAAATGGGTCGTCCGTTGTGAGTTAAACCGGATGTCATTCTGTCCACACGCAGTGTTAAAAGATAAACCCGAACTGGTTTAGACTTAGACCGCCTCGCTGGACGGTTTAAGTTTTGGGGTTTAGACCCGATCCAGTCTAACTTTTGTTGCGTTCAGATGCACAAAAGTTGAACCCGAACCGGTCTAAGTTGACTTAGACCAACTTTAGTACGGCGTGTGAACGACCTCTTGGTCTTAGTCTCACACATTCAAGTCTTGGTCTTAGTCTCACACATTCAAATCTTGGTCTTAGTTTCACACATTCAAAGCTTGGTCTTAGTTTCACACATTCAAGTCTTGGTCTTAGTCTTGCACATTCAAATCTTGGTCTTAGTCTCTCACAATTTTCAAAGCTTAGTCTTAGTCTCTCACATTCAAGTCTTGGTCTTAGTCTCACACATTCAAGTCTTGGTCTTAATCTCACACATTCAGGTCTTAAAGCAAGACAATACACTGTATGGTTGTAATCTAACAAACTTTCTGTCTGGAGAATCTTTTTGAGGACTGACCTGGTAATTTTTCTTGACCCCTCTGCGTACTTTTAGCTCTTCTGCCCTCTTGAAGCATGCTGGTTTATTTACTCTTACACTTTCGACCCATTCAAGATCTAAAATCAGCAAATAAAGACAAATATGTTTTTTAACATCTTGTTGACTCTAACTTGAATGAATCATCCACATTAGCCGAGTTTGACTAGTTCATGATAACATAGGCCCTCTACAAAATGTGTAAACATTTTGATGATAACATGTATGAATTAATACCAGTCTGGGTAGGTAGATTTATGACAAGCAGCACACTCCCCCTTATCCCATTATTTTTCCCTGAGCCTGAGAAAAAAACCACACAATTTTATTCACTAAGAATGCGCCAGAGAGCATCTTTATCTTCATCATGTTTCCTGCGCCTTCTAGCGCACCTCAGTCTCCATGCTTGCATTATTATGAATGTTTATGACTTCAACTAAAAATCCTGGAGCAGCCCCTGACAACAAAGTTGTAGGACATCCGTATCCTAAACTAATCTCACAACGGTTAGGCAAACAAAATAATAATAATTCTGCTTTTGATTACCATTTTAAAATAGGGTAGGAAGGTTAGGAAATTTTTACACAACTTTTTTGTTTAATTAATGTTTTTTACTTGATTTGGCCGGCAGGAGTCCTGCTGGACGACCACCCTCTAAAATCCTAGTCTAGATGACTTGTTATATAATGCAAGACACCCTGCATTCAGAGCAAAGTGAACAACTGACAGGGAATGGTAAATATTTCAAAGTCCATGTTAGAAATTGGAGTAACCTGGCACATAGGTTAAAAAACCTGTAAATAATGTATCATCATCAATGACAAAGCTGAACATCTTGTTTGTTTTATCAAAATGCCAGTGTTGGGGTTTTTTAAATATTTGCTTCAGCTTTCTCCATAAATATGATAACACAACATATTTATTTTTTTGTTATAAATTTTTTCACAATGGTACGGGACCAGGGGCCGATTTCACTAAACGCTTTTCGATCATCGCAAACGCCAAAACCTATCGCTAAATCCAAAATCCATCGCAAATTAGCAATGGGTTTTGGATAACAATTTCTTTGCGACAAATTTACTCATCGCAAAAATATTATTAGCGATGTAAATCTTGCGACGACTCGCTAGTGGCCGCAAAGTATAAGTTCATCACAAATTTATGACAAATTGAGCCATTTTGTGTTTAGGTTTTATCAGCAGTGTACGCTTGATGTGGTTTGTCCGTTAATTAAAGAGTAAATTGGCGTTTTATTTACTCTTCGCGGTCTTTTGCTGATGGGATACTCACTTGGGATACACTCGCAGTTTGCTGATGACACCTTTCAGCGCAGACCCAGCGACTGCTGCCGAGAGAGCTTACAATCGGTTAAAAAGGAGTCCCCCATCTATTCGGGTCAGTTATTTAAACCAGCATTTGACCTTAAATTAATGTTTTGATTTTGCATCAACAAATCGTCCTTTCCAATTTAATATATGTTCCACTGGCTCAACATTTTCGGCGACAATTTGACGAATATTTTGGGCATTTAGAAATTAATTCTTTTTGCCCAATTAGGCCTTTATATGGGGGTAAACACCAAACTTAATAACCATGTTTCCTCTCTTGCTACCATCAGTTGTGGTGTTCCCCAGGGAACCAAGCTTGGGCCAATACTTTTCCTTATTTTAGTCAATGACGCTGCAGTTGGTAGCTGCAGACGATGGAAATATGTGGACAACTTGACAATTGGGGAAATTGTCAATTTTGGTGAGCAATCCCAATTGCAAACCAACCTCGATGATATGTCCAACTGGTGTAAAATTAATTATGTTGTTCCCAATCCTTCCAAATGCCACATCATGAAAATCAGTTTCTTAAGGCGTCAAACACCAAACTACATCTTCAGCCTTAATTCATCTGAATAAAATACTGTCACTCATATGAAGCTCCTAGGTGTAACAATACAGAATGATCTTAAGTGGGATAGACATGTGGCTGACATTTTTTCCAGGGCGTCACGCAAGTTGTTTACTTTGTGTATTTTGAAAAAATCAGGTGTCCCTAGGTCAGACTTGGTCTCTGTTTACATGTGTTATATTAGACCCATAGTTGAGTATGCCAGCCAAGTCTGGCATAGTTTGATTACTAAACAGCGGTCCAGTAAAATTAAGAGTGTCCAAATACGAGCATGTCGTATAATAATAGGCTATCAGGAATATCAAAGTTACCGTACAGCGCTTGCATTTTTGGATCTTCCCTCTCTTGAAAGTAGACGTGCTAGGCTTTTTGTTAAATGGGGTGAACAACTGTTGAAATCCACCAAATATAGAAATATGCTTCCCCCTCTTAGAACTGACTGTACACTAAAACATTTGAGAGAGAATACTTTGAAAGGGTTAGTTTCACCACTCTGTAGAACAGACAGATATAGAAATTCTTCTATTCCAGCATTGTCCAGGATTTTATAAATTTGTACATACATGTAATTGTTTTTAATTATGTTATACCAATTTTTTTTACTAATAATGAATTTTTACTTGTAAACAAGGTAGTGACCTTTGATATACCCCGACAGGAAAATCAAACAAAACGTTTATTTTCCTTTTTTTTAATCATCGCAACTGCGATGACTTTAGTGAAACGCAAAATCAGCGATGTCGCAAGAGCGATGGATTTGCGTCTTGCGATCTCATCGCAAGTGTGATAGTGATGATCGCAAATGGGGACTTTAGTGAAATAGGCCCCTGGACTCCGCCGCGTTGTATGCAATAATTGCAACAGAGGAGTCCAACCTCAGGGCCAGTTTTAGCCCCATTAATAGTGCCAATACTCTGGACTTCCAAGGATCGGAGGAAGTCCAGAGTATTGGCATAATAGGAAGTCCAGAGTATTGGCACTATTAATGGAGCCCACCTGCGGACTCACTGCACGGGTGTGCTTGTTGTATTATTGTCTTGGCGCTCAGGCTGTACATACAGTACATGTATGTACATACAACAATGTACTTGTTACTGTACACTGTACATCGAACGTCTACAGTTAAGTACGTTCGATGTACAGTGTACAATAATACAACAAGCACACTAGTGCAGTGAGTCCGCAAGCGGGAATGGCCGGTTAGCGGGCTACAGCCGAAGCTCCACCCAGTCTATTTTTCCCAGGTTTACGCTGATTGGTCGAGATGTTTGCCAAGTGCTGGGTTTAAATCCTCAACCATAGTCTGGTATTCGTCTGGTCTACGCTTGGCATTTCACTCAGTCTCTGGTAAGTTTTTGTCTTTTTTTCCTTCTAAATATTTTCTCAATGATGTTTTGATTGGTATGAATGGATTCATTACACATTGAAGATCAAATCCGTGTTCTTGGAATGTGTGTCATGATTTTTGAAAGTGGTAAAAATTGGGCAAATCTGGTCACTAGTCTCTAAAAAAATTCACATTTCACATTTCGCACCGTATTACCAAAATCCAACTCGTAACCCTCCGGTCTGCGACCGTCAGGAGGATGGAGGGTTACGATTATCGCAACTAGGTTGAGGCAAGGCACCTGTCTAATGTTCATAGTTGACCCTGCATAGCCGAGAGCCGGGCGTCATGGCGGTTTTACCAATTAATATGCTCTGATGGACTTCACAAAACTCGTGAATTTGCAGCACAAAACAAAATCGTGAGTACATTTAAATGCCTGATGTTGCATCGAAGACAAATCAAGAAGCCAGTATAGCAGGCGTAAGCTATTTTGTTGGGTATTTTTGTCGTTCTGAGGCATTTTGTTTTGCGAATTATAGCAAATTGAAGAAACTTTGGGGAATATACTTCGATACGCTGGGGCGCTAGTTCGACCGATAATGTCAAAATTTCGAAAAAGGAGTACAGCGCCCCAGTTACTGGGTCTGTCTACATACTACTCAACCTAGCCCCATTAATAGTGCCAAATACTCTGGACTTCCTCCGATCCTTGGCCCTACGCCCACGTACCTCCAGGAGGTGACATTTGTTTTCGAAAATAAACTCACGTTTTATGCCGAGATTTTTTCCCCAGTTGTCCCTTATTGTGGCTCTTTTGTAGACAGCACATCAAAACGAAAAAGAGCCCGCTCGTTTTGGTGTAATTTATGAAGAAAATCGGAGGCGTTACTCACACGATTTTGACTGCCCGGCATCCATGATGGTTTCTAATGCGCATGCGCGCTGACATACAGCGCTGTGTGTGTGACCTGTCTGTACTACTAGCTAGTCGCTGCTTCAGCAGTTTTCTTGCGATGTGGTTTACTTGGAAGTGATACGTCGACACTAGGCAATTCTTCATCACTCGGTAAGCGTAACAATTTCCTACCATCTTAACATTTCCTACCATCTTTTCTCCCTTCTTTCTCTAAAATTGAACAACTTATTGTCTACAATACAGCTTGTATTTAAAAGAATTAACATAATTTTCAGGGGGAATTGAACATTGCATACTATGTTTTTTTATAAGACAAAACATCACTGGGAGTTTGAAAAGGAATATTGGAGTTTTTAGTCCATTTGTTGTATGATTATTTTCTTACCATTGTACTACTCGGTAAGAAGTGCAGCAGCTTTGGATAGTATAATGCATTTTGAGAAACTTTTCACTTCGAAGTACGGCGGTTATGGAAAAATCTATCACTTTTTATCCCCTAAAACATTTGAATCTGAGAAGTGTTACGCGTAACGTTTCTCAGAGTGTGTATTCCAATGCAGATTATTCTTCCTGCTTGGACATAACCGCTCCAAATTATCGGCAATACCTAAAAAATGCTACTACCTTTTGAAATTAAATTTTCACAGGTTAGTTTTATGGTATATATCTACAACTATATAGGTTTGAAACAAACCGTGCTCCAATTACCAAAACGTGTACCATGCCTTTAAGAAGAATAAAGAAGTTTGAAGATTTTTATACTGCGTTTATTGCAACTACAAAACAAAAGAAAACAATATCAGCATCAATTGAAACACATCTGACATGATTTTGTTATGAATTTTTCCATGTAGTTACAAACAATAATGTTTTTAATTTAGATAAGGAAAGTCTCAGGATAACCCCCAAACGAACTTGAACATTGATCTAATCATATCAATAAAAAGACATTTATTTATTATATTTATTTATTTATTTATTTATTTCATTTTCCGGGATATTACAAACAGTGAATCATAGACAAAACAATGACTTGTACAAATAACACTGAGTAGTAAACATAACCAACAAATATAACAGAAAACAACACCCAAAAAGCTCCCGCGGGATTACCCAAAAGAAACAAGTTTCTGTCGAGGGGCTCTCCAAACTAATTGAATAACAATTAATAACAGTACACTGAATGCAATATTCCCTCTCAGAGGGAAGACATGTCTTACAAATAAAATATCCCACCCATCCCTATGTAAACAACAACTAATTAAAGAAATAGATATACAAATAAACAATCACACAAACAAATAAATGTCCAACTAACTATACTTACTAACTAACTAACTAACTAACTAACTAACTAATTAAACAATTAATTAAATAATTAATTAACAATTTTCGTTCAAGTGTTTTGCCCAAGAAAATCGCACATATCCGCAGAATTCCAATTTTACCTAATAAAGGCTTACTCTAAATTTACAAATCATAAATTATTATTATCATTAATCCCATTATTATAATTTCACCCCCCCCCCTCCTCCCCCCTGGGTGTTTCGGGGTTCGACCATTTCCTTCCTCCATTGTTCAACTAAAATATCGCCCGCTAAGTTTGCTATCACCGGGGGGGGGGGGGCGCGCCGGCCGACAGAGATACACGTACTACGCAGCCTGACGTATCACTTCCAAATAAACCACATCGCAAGAAAACTGCTGAAGCAGCGACTAGCTAGCAGTACAGACAGGTCACACACACAGCGCTGTATGTCAGCGCGCATGCGCATTAGAAAACATCATGGATGCCGGGCAGTCAAAATCGTGTGAGTAACGCCTCCGATTTTCTTCATAAATTACACCAAAACGAGCGGGCTCTTTTTCGTTTTGATGTGCTGTCTACAAAAGAGCCACAATAAGGGACAACTGGGGAAAAAATCTCGGCATAAAACGTGAGTTTATTTTCGAAAACAAATGTCACCTCCTGGAGGTACGTGGGCGTAGGGCCAAGGATCGGAGGAAGTCCAGAGTATTTGGCACTATTAATGGGGCTATACTCAACCTAGGGGTAGTAGGCCCGGTAGGGCCCGGTAGGGGCTAGGCTACTCCTAGAACTATGAGGTTCGTTTCGCTATCATCTCCATGATAGCGAAACGAACCTCACATACTAGTTCTAGGAGTAGGGCTAGCCCTGGTAGGACGTCAGTCAGTGCCACTGCACTGACGTCCTGGGTATAAAGATCCTTTACAATGCGAACAAAATTTTGAGTAACATTTTAAAATATTTTTACCTAATTTGAGAAGCTGAAACTCCATTCACTTATTCTTGGTGCCTTTAATTACACTTTTGCTGAGTTCAAAACCTATCAAATACATCCATGAATGACATTATTTCCGAAAATAAGTCCAAGTCGTGCACTGGCGCTGTGACTCCGTCGTGTTGCCGCCCGGAAGAAAAAGCGTTCAGTGGAACGGGTTAGACAGCGCCCTCTTTTGTGGACTTGGTTCCATGTCAGTTGAGGTTGTCGCAACGAATGCGTCAATTTCCATTTTATTTTCACAATAATGTCATCTAAGGGAAAAATTGGCAATTCTGAATAGAGCAGTCGTAAGGTTCAGGACACAAGGAACATGTTAGTCACGTTTCAGCTTCCTCAAAAAGGTAAAAATATGATAAAAAATGGTTATAAATTTTGTTGCAATGCCTGAGGACCTTTATACCCTGGACTCCGTCGCGCCGTTGTATGCAACGGAGGAGTCCAACCTGGGCTAGGAGTAGGGCTAGGCCTAGGCTATAAAAAGTATAATTTATGCACACACAAACTTTTGTTTTATAAACTGATAAACCGAGAAATACGTTAACAATTTTATCCCAGTTCAACTACCAAAAGAGTTGATGCAAACAACACAAATTCAGTTTACCAAGCTCACTGCCAGGGTTTCGAGCCGACATGGTTGGTAAGTTTCTGTTGCTTCTTGCCTCCTCGATGCTGTCCTGCTTCGACACTCAGCTGTGAATCGAACTCTGAACCATGGAGTAGTTGTGGGAGGTCTGTCACGCTACTTAGGTTTAGGCTTCATCAGATTATGTTATTTAATAAGTCTAAACAAATTGTCTAAATTATTTTATAAAAACTTCAAATATCACAAAATAATTATTTTTAGAAATAGTATTTTTTAATCGTTTGACAACAGCTTACAAACTTTTCATTTTGTTAAAATGTCAACATCTGGCAAAGCAAGTGCCTGTGGCGCCCAACTATAGAATTAGCCTAACTATAGTTAAAATCACCAACTATTGTTATTGGTCCCAATTCGATAAAGCCGCCGCTCATATCACAACATAAAGCGAGGAACACATTGATCACGTAAGGGAAGTTGTTCCAACTACAGTTGGGCTAATTTGAACTATAGTTCGGTCTGCATCTGAAGTTAGGGCAGAACATGGAAACATGTCAACAATCCAATCAACGTCTCCCCCATCTCTCTCACTCTTGTATTTCATGTATTTGTACGACGAGTACATAAATGCCGCATTGTTTAGTTTGTACGGTTTGTGTGTGCTTTACTCATCAAGCTATTATTCTGGGATATACACAACTTAAATTTTGATTTGAGCCGTCAGCTACTACTACAATCCCCGTCAATAGTGTAACTGTAAGTAAGTGGGTGTCTAACAACGTTCAATCTGTACTTTGTTTTCTCATCATAGGCCCTACTGTGTATGTACGTATGAACGTGACCGCGACTCCGTCTCCGCGGAGGCGCAGTCATAGCTTCGAAGTGTACCTGCATTCTATAGTTGTGCCCATTCATTTTATTTCAATTTGTCAACAATTCGAACTAGGCCTACATTCATGATTCATAACATTCATATACCACATAACGTTCTGTCGACTGTCGTCTTGACCATGGAGGTAGCAAACCTCCATGTCTTGACGAAGTAACCCACGGCACGTTTCTGGTAGGACGACATTCTTCCTTCAAATACCAGTCATCTCGCCCCCAGCAAAGTCGCCCACTACATAGTCGCCCCCCAGCAAAGTCGCCCACGACAAAGTCGCCCCCTCACTTACAAAGTCGCCCCCTGTCAAAGTCGCCCCTCACAAAGTCACCCCCTGACAGAGTCGCCCCCCAACAAAGTCGCCCCCTGACACAGTCGCCTCCTAACAAAGTTGCCCAAGAAGACTTAGTGAGGGCGCCCTTTGTTAACGGTTTAGATTCAACCATTGGAGATTCCTTGGCGAATGCTTTGTCTTGATATTCTTAATCAATTTGTCTGTTTATAATGCTTAGTGATTTTATCTGTAGGCCTACTGTTTGAATAAAAAAAATAAGAAAATAAAACACTTTCGATCTCTGGCTGTGCTCCGGTCCGTGTGGTCATAATGGGTTGATGTGGCTGGCTGCCAAAGGCCCCCTTGCATGCCTGCTTCTCGAACACGTTGTAGCCGCGTCCTTCGCAATTCAGCTCGTAGCTGCCAGTAAGGATGATTAGCCTCCCAAATTATTATTATTATATTATTAAAGAAATCAAAAAACATCAGTGATCGACTTAATATCCATAGTGCTTTTTACACTGTAAATTACCAGTATCTCTCTTTTACCAAGTTTGTATTTTAAAATGCACATATGAGCTTTTATAGTTTTAATTAGCTCTCATATGTGTATACTGTAAGCCATGTTTAATTAATGTCCATAAATGTCCTTTAAATTGTCCTTTCTTAAATTGTGGCACCAGGAGATTAACTTGATAGTAATTTAGTTTACTTTTTTGAAATCCATCAGGGGTGCTACTTGTTTTCCCCCTCTCCTATGTGTATTTTTATGTTTTATGTATCGTTCTTATTTTTGTACTTTGCATTTTTACCTGTGAAATTAATAAATGAAATAAATGAAATGAAAAAACATCAGTGATCGACTTAATATTTTTATTAAAGTAGGCAACTGTCAACTTATCACAACAATAACACTTCACGAACTTCAAATAATGTATCAAAACACAACAGTGTTAGAGTTAACCTAATTTTATTCAATTAAACTACATAGACTTATAACAATACCTAAAACTGAGATGCATGTAACTTGAATTTGATTATGTAACAATATGAAACACGCTCAAACCCGTCGTGCACGCTCAAAATCCCGTAGCATTTCTCAAACGCCGCCTTCATAACAGATCTATCTACATTTCGTGTTCCCCCAGTGCTTATAAATTGTTTCAAAATATAAAAGCGCCCTCACTTTTGTGATATGGCTTTCGCTCAACCATACACTGGGCGACTTTGTTAGGGGGCGACTGTGCCGGGGGGCGACTTTGTTGGGGGGCGACTTTGTTGGGGGGCGACTCTGTCAGGGGGCGACTCTGTGAGGGGCGACTTTGACAAGGGGCGACTTTGTAAGTGAGGGGGCGACTTTGTCGTGGGCGACTTTGCTGGGGGGCGACTTTGTAGTGGGCGACTTTGCTGGGGGGCGACTTTGTAGTGGGCGACTTTGCTGGGGGGCGAGATGGCTGGTTTCCCTTCCTTCCCTTGCCTTGCACTGCACTGACGTCCTAGACACCATCCCATGGACCTGGGTTTAAAGTTTCTCTACAATGGCAATGTGAATCAAATTTCAACTAACTAACGTTTGTTCATATTTTTACCTGATTTATGAAGCTTAATTAAATTTTGTTCATATTTTCTTTATCTGTTAATGTCAATAATTACATTTACATTACATACAAAACATCACATATAGATTTTTTTTAGAGACTAGTGACCAGATTTGCCCAATTTTTACCACTTTCAAAAATCATGACCCACATTCCAAGAACACGGATTTGATCTTGAATGTGTAATGAATCCATTCAACACTCAAAACATCATTGAGAAAATATTTAGAAGAAAAAAAAGACAAAAACTTACCAGAGACTGAGTGAAATGCCAGTAGACCAATTTGTGTTTAGATTTTATTTAATAGCGATCTCATCGCAAGTGTGATAGCGATGATCGCAAATGGGGACTTTAGTGAAATAGGCCCCAGCCCCAGAGAATAGAGATTGTGATGATCATAACCCTCTGTCTCCAAAGAATAGAAAATGAAGGAAATTTTACCGTAATTTTGTATCATAATTTCTAGTCGTGATGATTGTGATGATCATTACCCTCTGGCCCCAGAGACAAGCCCCAGAGAATAGAGGTTGTGGTCTCACTCTCAGAGACCAGCTCCAGGGAATAGAGATTTTGGTGATCTTAACCCTCTGGACCCAGTGACCAGCCCCATAGAATAGAGATTGTGATTATCTTAACCCTCTGGTCCTGGAGATCAGCCCCAGCGAATAGAGATTGTGATGATCTCAACCCTCTGGACCCAGTGACCAGCCCAAGAGAATAGAGATTGTGATGATCTCAACCCTCTGGACCCAGTGACCAGCCCCATAGAATAGAGATTGTGATTATCTTAACCCTCTGGTCCTGGAGACCAGGGGCCGATTTCACAAATGCCAAAACCGATCGCTAAATCCAAAATCCATCGCAACTTAGCAACAGGGTTTTGATAACGATTTCTCTAAATCTTTTCGACGAATTTACTCATCGCAAAAATATTATTAGCGATGACAATCTTGCGATGACTCGTTAGTGGCCGCAAAGTATAAGTTCATCGCAAATTTATGACAAATTTCGCCATTTTGTGTTTAGATTTTATTAGCAGTGTACGTCTTGACGTGGTTTGTCCGTTAATTAAAGACACTGGATACCTTTGGTAATTGTCAAAGACCAGTCTTCTCACTTGGTGTATCTCAACATATGAACGAAATAACAAACCTGTAAAAATTTGAACTCAATTGGTCATCGAAGTTGCGAGATAATAATGGAAGAAAAAACACCCTTGTCACACGAAGTTGTGTGCTTTCAGATGTGATTTTTAGACCTCACGCGTGAGGTCTGGAAATGAATTCAAATGTTTTACTGAGAAATTACTTTTTTCTCAAAAACGACGTTACTTCAGAGGGAGCCGTTTCTCACGATGTTTTATACTATCAACAGCTCTCCATTGATCGTTACCAAGTAAATTTTTATGCTAACAATTATTTTGAGTAATTACCAATATTGTCCAGTGCCTTAAAAGAGTAAATTGGCATTTTATTTACTCTTTGCGGTCTTTTGCTGATGGGATACTCACTTGGGATACACTTGCAGTTTGCTGATGACACCTTTCAGCGCAGACCCAGCGACTGCTGCCGAGAGAGCTTACAATCGGTTAAAAAGGAGTCCTCCATCTATTGAACCAGCATTTGACCTTAAATTAATGTATTGATTTTGCATCCACAAATCGTCCTTTCCGATTTAATATGTTCCACTGGTTCAACATTTTCGGCGACAATTTGACAAATATTTCGGGCATTTAGAAATTAATCCTTTTTTCAAATATGCCCAATTAGGCCTTTTTATGGGGGTAAAAACTGTAACAAGCTGTTTCCCCCTAAGTTGAAATTGAAAGTATATCGGACGGAAATTAATGAGGCCTACGAAAATAATTTGTATTTGTGCTGGTAAGCTTAGAAAAGTAATGAGATTCTATTTTTTATGATGACAACTCTTTAGGATTATTTCAAATGACTTTGCATTTTGACAGTGTCAGACTTTTACATATATCAGAATGAAAAACTCTCATTCTCATACTTAACTTACTTTTGTCAACGTTACAAAGTATCTACAAAGTTTTATAAAATTAATAAAACACAATTTGAATTTGATTTCATGTGGACTTTTTTTTTAAATGAATGCCTAGAATTTAAACATTGATGGTTCTCCTGTTGTTATTTTTGATGCACCAGCATGAAACCGATTTACATTTAAACTGCAATATTTTTAATCGAACTGTGCGGCAACAAAATCTTGACAAATAGGCCTTGGCCTACCATGTCCACCATGCACGCGACAACTGACGATTTTCCTGTCGGGTTATGTCAAAGGTCACTACTTTTAGCCTCAAACAAAATGTTTATTTTCCTTTTTATATCTCAAACGCAAAATCAGCGACGTCGCAAGAGCGAAGGATTTGCGGTTTGTGATCTCATCACAAGTGTTATATCGATGATCGCAAATGGGGACTTTAGTGAAATAGGCCCCAGCCCCAGAGAATAGAGATTGTGATAATCTTAACCCTCTGGACCCAGAGCCAAGCTTCAGAGAATGGAGGTTGTGATACTCTTAATCCTCTGGTCCTGGAGACCAAACCCATAGAATAGATATTGTGATGATCTTAACCTTCTGCATCTGGTCCCCAAGACCAGAGAGGGAAAAGGAAGATCTTACCAAGTACAGTACATGTACATGTTCAACATAAATTAAAGACATGATTAATTAACACTATTGATTTATTCTCACTTTTGCAGATTGAAATTATTCCACCATGAGGGAGAGTCAGTATCGCTGGGTTCTATACCTCCAGTATCTCCTAATATTTGTGGATTTATTTGTCAATTCTTTTGCTGATCTTCTACGACTAGACAATGTTACTCAGTTGGTGTTATTTATGTAAGTTAGGTGTTTGTTTGTTTGTTTGTTTGTTTTCTGTTTAAGGGCTGTGTATTTAATATAAGTGTATGCCAGAGCTGCTCTCCATACTGGCAAAATACAAAGCAGCTACCTTGACCTTTAAAAAAACTCATTTATAAAACTATTATGGCCCTTCCTGAAGACTTTTTGTTTACCCTAATCAAAGCCAAACACATTAAAAAATTGCAAAATGGTCTGATGCTTGGGGCCAATCTAGAGGGTCAACAGAGAAAACAACTTGACTGTTGTAGCATTTCTTTGTGCATCCCTATGGGTGAACAAGATGATAGGGCATGCCATCAAGATCATCAAGATCAATTAGACCTCCCTTGGATTTAAACAAAGGAACTGGCTGAAGTAAAAGATGTTAGCAATCTAATCTTATAACTTAATTTGATGATTTGTCATTTATAACTTTCTTTTTTTCAGTATTCAAGACATATGTCTCATCTTTGCAACAATTGTTGTATTCTTAATGTTCTTCAATACATACGTATTTCAAGCCGGCTTGGTTGGATACCTCGTCAACAAGTTCAAGTTTACAATCGCTATACTATTTCTGTATTTCATTCTATGCTTGGGCCTTCATATATGGACAATGGTAAGTAGATTTAAACCAATTTATTTGATCACTTATGCTTAACAACTTAGCCATTACCTAAACTTGAATTTCCTTAAGTTTTTAGCAAGTAACTAGTACATATATACTATGTTTCATGTGCTATTCTCACAGGAACAATAACAAAACTCATTTGTTGTCAAATTTGCATTGCAATCTCCTCTAAAAAATGAAGGAATAAATTAGTTTGTATTATATAATGACAAGAATATCCTTGTCATTTGTCTGGAAGATTGTAGGTCAAACAGTTATTAATTAAAGACACTGGACACTGTTGGTAATCAGTGTTCTCACTTGGTGTATCTCAACATATGCATAAAATAACAAACCTGTGAAAATTTGAGCTCAATTGGTCGTCGAAGTTGCGAGATAATAATGCAAGAAAAAACACCCTTGTCACATGAAGTTGTGTGCTTTCAGATGCTTGATTTCGAGACCTCAAAATCTAATTCCGAGGTCTCAAAATCAAATTTGTGGAAAATTACTTCTTTCTCGAAAACTACGTTTCAGAGGGAGCCGTTTCTCACAATGTTTTATACTATCAACAGCTCCCCATTACTCGTTACCAAGTAAGGTTTTATGCCAATAATTATTTTGAGTAATTACCAATAGTGTCCACTGCCTTTAAGTCAACTATACATGGCCTTCATCATAAACCATGCATTTTGGTTCATTTACTTGTGCATTTTCGTCCTTTATTTATACAATTGTCTTACTTTGCACGCTAGACAACATCATGCATTATAAATACACAGCAGTATGAAACGCACTCGTAATGGATGCCAAAACACAATCTTGTACAGTTTGTTTATTCTTATATAGTTTATCCACCAATCAAATAACAAAGAACTACTTGCTTTTTATAAAATAAAATAAAAATGAATTCTTTGCATTCATGCTATGGAGAGAATTTTTTCATTCAGTAAAAGAAGGATTGTTCCGATCAACTTGGCTTAACCTAGTTTAAAGTCACCTGGAAATAGTTGGGTTTTTTGTATATTAACAATTTAACCAAAAATTGAGTAATTGTTTGGCACGATTTGTATGTTAAAAAAATAGATAAAGTTGTTTGGGGGTGACTCCGCCCATCCCTTTTTGTGACATCAATCGAGGCAGACTTTGCTGCGATCGAACATCGACCCCCCTCGAACTTGCCTGCATTTACATTGTATACACACGTGCAAGTAGTGAGCTTGTACGTTTCTTTTGGTCCCCCAAAAAAATGATTTTTCTTGCATTTTTCCTGCAATGCCGACCAGGAGTATTGCTGCTGGATGCAGCAAAATGACTTAAGATGGGGTCAGCTAGCATTTGTTTCCTGCAGATCCCAAAAATAGGCAGTTACGGGCATCGAAAGTCAGGCTAACGAGGGCAAAGTGGTCCGGTCCGACGTCGTTTTCAGCGCTATGCAGCGAACATGTTTCTGAGCTGTATGCCACGCCGCGGCCCGCCGATCCGACAAATAGTTTGGCAAAGTAGGAAAAACAATACATTTTTTAAAATACCTCGTATTATCTGTGTTCTCGTTATGACCATGCTCATATCTTCCGTTTTTTAAGACATAGAAACGCGCATGGGACAGTTCGGGACCGGTGAACCTTGTATAAACCGGCGTCTCGTATCAGTCGACTGTACACTGTCCTAGGATTGCATTGGGTGACGTCCGAATACGAAAACGCATCATACTGATCAGGTACCCAGACGTAATGAACAGGGCCGGACTACACTATTTCTCTTCAAATATCCTGCGCCTCGATTGACGTCACGAACAGCGCCATGTAAACGAGGGCCTATTTTTAAATTTGTAATTAAAATAAAAACACAATTTTTTAACCTTAGTTAGTTGTTTATTCACATTCCATGCATAAACTAGACATTCAGTTTTTGTCATGTGACAAAAACAAGGTGTTCGTGGGGAGTGATTGAATGAATAGGTCACAACATTTAACCTTATCAGTCCAATGCCTGGTCCAGGAGTTATGAATTTTTCAAAAAATTAAACATCAATTTCCGGTTTTGACCGGAAGTCAAGGTCAAATAGGGGTCACATTTTGTGTAGCGCGTGTTTAGTTTATGAAGACGTTTTACATGATGTATGGATTGTAAACCTCCAACGATTTGTTGAAACATTAACTTTTACTTTCCGGTGTGAACCGGAAGTCAAGGTCAAATGAGGTCACAGTTTGTAGCGTTTTTTAAATCTTTGGAGCCCGTTCTGATGATGTATAGATGATAAAAATCCAATGTGTGGTTCAGGAGTTCTGATTTTTTCAAACATTAAATTTCATCATCCGATTTGAACAGGAAGTAAAGGTCAATTGGGGTCACATTCTGCATATAGTTTCTAAAGTTGTTACATACTTTCCCATTGATGAACAGATTGTAAAAATCGAATAAGTTGTTCAGAAGTTAAGGTTTTTTTAAATATTAAATTTCAACTTCCGGTTCGAACCGGAATTCAAGGTCAACCAGGGTCACACTTTGTGTAGCGCATGTTCAGTTTACTAAGACCTTTCAGATGATGTATGGATTGTAAATATCCAATGTGTCGTTCAGGAGTTACGAATTTTCAAGTATTAGATGGATTATCTTTATGCCGGGGCGGGTGCGCAATATACAGCGATGCTAAATGTATTCCTACATGTAGTTGATGTAAACTGAACTACACGTACAATATACATGTATCTGTACACGTGTTACACTATCTCGCGTTATCTAAGTGGGTCAACACAAACGTGCGCTTTAATGCCCGTGGCTATAAGACAAGATGTAAATGTCAAAATGTTGTTATTTCTGTGCAAAAGTTTGAGCAGGCTCAACGTTCTACAACCTGATGCAAAAATTGTGCTGAAGTGATAAGTAGTTTTTGAGATACGAATTTTGTGAATTTTTCAAATTCCGGTTTGAACCAGAAGTCAAGGTCAAATGGGGTCATACTTTGTGTAGCGTTTGTTGAACGTTAAACGACCTATCCGATGATGTATAGATTGTAAAAATCCAATATGTGGTTCAAGAGTTATGATTTGCTTACAAATATTAAACTTTAACTCATTGTAATGCAATACCTGATGACGTCATCATGACATCATCAAGTTTGTGTCGTTATGATATTGAGGTCCAATTATCTGGTGAGTTTCAATGTTCAATTCAATTTTAATCTTGAGTTATGCCTCGAAATTCATTTTTTTAAGAAAAACAAACAAAGGCAAACTTTGACCTTCCGGTACGACCGGAAGCAAAGGTCATAGGATTTTTGCGTTAACTTTTGAAATGTTGCCCAAGTTGTGATCTATCCGATGCTTAATTATGAACATCACAGCTTTCAAATTCAAGGAGATACAGCCAATAGCAAATGGTCATTTGTCAACTTTAAAACCCTTGTAATTCGACACCTGATGACGTCATTGTGACGTCATCAAATCTGTGCCGTCTTCATATTGAGGTTCAATTGTCTGATGAGTTTCAAGGTTCAATTCAGTTTCCATCTTGAGTTATGCTCTAGAGAAGAGTTCCAGGGAAGAAGAAGAAGAAGAAGAAGAAGATGGAGAAGAACTAGACTTTCAGTTTTTGTCATGTGACAAAAACAAGGTGTTCGTGGGGAGTGATTGAATGAATAAACATTCTACCTTATCAATCCAATGCCTGGTCCAGGAGTTATGAATTTTTCTAAAAATTAAACATCAACTTCCGGTTTGGACCGGAAGTCAAGGTCAAATAGGGGTCACATTATGTGTAGCGCATTTAGTTTATGAAGACGTTTTAGATGATGTATGGATTGTAAACCTCAAACGATTTGTTGAAACATTAACTTTTACTTTCCGGTTCGAACCGGAAGTCAAGGTCAAATGAGGTCACAGTGTGTAGCGTTTCTTAAATCTTTGGAGCCCTTTCTGATGATGTATAGATGATAAAAATCCAATGTGTGGTTCAGGAGTTCTGATTTTTTCAAATATTAAATTTCATCTTCCGGTTTGAACAGGAAGTAAAGGTCACTTGGGGTCACATTCTGTATATCGTTTGTTAAGTTGTTACATACTTGTCCAATGGTGTATAGATTGTAAAAATCCATTGTGTGGTTCAGGAAATATGAATTTTGAAACATTAAATTTCAACTTCCGCTTTGAACCGGAAGTCAGGGTCAAACGGGGTCACAATAAGTGTAGCTTATGTTAGGTTTTACAAAGACCTTTCAGATGATGTATAGATTGTAAAAATCCAATGTGTGGTTCAGGAGTTACGAATTTTTCAAGTATTACATGGATTATCTTCATGCCGGGGTGCGCAATATACAAGGTAACAGCGATGCTATTTAATGTATTCCTACATGTAGTTGATGTAAACTGAACTACACGCACAATGTACGTGTATCTGTACACGTGTTATTGCACCATCTTGCGTTATCAAATTGGGTCAACACAAACGTCTGCTTTAATGCCGGTGGTTATAAGACAAGATGTAAATGTCAAAATGTTGTTATTTCTGTGCAAAAGTTTGAGCTGGCTCAACATTCTACAACCTGATGCAGAAATTATGCTGAAATGATAAGTAGTTTTTGAGATACGAAATTTATATAATTTTAAATTTCCGGGTTGAACCGGAAGTCAAGGTCAAATGGGGGCACTTTCTGTGTAGCGTTTGTTGGACCTTTAACGAACTTTCCGATGATGTATAGATTGTAAAAATCCAACATGTCGTTCATGAGTTATGATTTTTTTTCAAATATTAAACTTTGATTGAATGTAATTCAATACCTGATGACGTCATCATGACATCATCAAGTTTGTGTCGTCTTGATATTTAGGTTCAAATGTCTGATGAGTTTCAATGTAAAATTCAATTTCAATCTTGAGTTATGTCGTAGATAAGCCCGAAAATGATGTTTTTCAAGAAAAAAACCAAAGGCAAACTTTGACCTAGGGCATGACCTTGAAGAAAAGGTCATACGATTTTGACGTTAACTTTTGAAATGTAGCCCCAGTCTTGATCTATCACATGCCCCATTATGAACATCATAGCTTTCATATTCAATGAGATACAGCAAATACCAAATGGTCATTTTTCAACTTTAAAAACGTTGTAATTCGACACCTGATGACGTCATCATGACGTCATGACAATTGTGCCGTCCTCATATTGAGGTTCAATTGTCTGATGACTTTCAAGGTTCAATTCAGTTTCAATGTTGAGTTATGCTGTAGAGAAGAGTTCTAGGGAAGAAGAAGATGGAGAAGAAAAAAAAAAAAAAAAACGGAACAATAACAAGAGGTGTTCGTGCTCATATTGCACGAACACCTAAAAAAAAAACAGAACAAAAACAAAGAGGTGTTCATGCTCATATTGCACGAACACCTAATTAACAACAAAAGATTTATTTTAACAAAATACCACTGCCAGGTGCCTTTAATGGAACATTCCATGTTTCAAATAATGACAATATTATTCTCACTACATGCATGTCACTCACTATGTCACTCAATATTGCTAATTTGTATAAATAGAAATATAACTCAGAGTTTGCTGAGTTTGATTGCACTCTGTTTCCCTGCTGTGGACGCACCAATGGATACCATGTGATGAATGGTAAATGATATGGCAGAATGGTTTCATGCATTGAGCATTTCTAAGTTTTTTATTGGGTGATCTTAATTACAGAGTATCTGTTTAGCAAATTTTGCCTTTCACGTATGTTGTGTGATATCATTTTGCCATACATGCATAATAAAATGCAGACAACTAACATGGCCGCATGCATCTTCGAGTTGTGCGGAAAATGACTGACTTAGCATTCTCCTGGTTTTAATTCTATGGGATGTACATGTGTTACATCTGCCCTGATTTTGTAAACCTCGATGTTCATTTGCATATAACAGAAGGATTTGTATTGGTTTCAGACCCTGAGATGGGAAGATGTTGATGCATACATATGGAATGAAGGTTTCCAAGCACTTTATGTCTTCCAGAGAGTAGGTAGGTAAAGCATATATAGGCAAAGTATGTAAGCTGATGACGTCTAGTTTATAAGGAACTAGTGTTTGGATATTACAGCTGAAGACTCAATGCTAATCGCTCTCCAAGTTCTCCAATAAAAACAATATTGGTACATAGCAGTCTTGCTTTAGAACTATTTGCACAATTTATTAATATACATAAATCAGTATAGATTAAAATTCAAGCTTTGTTCAAGTTACAATGTCTACTGGAAAGTGTCTTGAGATGTTGACAGTGACAATGCTGGCAGACTTGCAAAAAGCTATAACCTCACTTATTCATCTGAAAATAACAATGTTAAGACCAACTGAAAGTAGATGCCTTTAAGTGTGTGATCATTATTTGATAATTGTGATTTATATACTGCACACACAGATCCTCATCATTTGATTGGTGAAACAGGCATCATGTGTCATCCTTTATTTTGCCATGTTATGCACCGAACTTTAATACAGGAGTCCTATATGCATAATTATAGGACGCTTCAGATGCTTGACAGCACTGTTTCTAAAAGAATTGTTCCCCACTCGTTTGTCCAAACGAACAAGGTCCTGTCATGGTGGACAAGGTTGATGTCTACATCGAGCCGTCCACATTGTTTAATAGGGGGTTTTACAACTTTTAGAATGACAGGATCTATGTGTGAGTTATATAAATCAAATATTGAATGCATCTCGTTTGTGCATTGTCACAGAATATAATCATTCAGAAAAATCCGGCTTTTCCATTTCACTCGGATTCACCTCAGGTAATAGAATAGACCAGATTTCACCTCATGATTATATGCTGTGACAAAGCACTCATTGAATCCAATATTTATATAATCAGGCGTGATATTATTCCTAAGTAAGTCTGATTTCCGATTTTGTTTCCCTCAGAAAATTCAGTCAAAACTTTTATTAAATAGTCTGAAAACCTATAAATTTTTACTGTCCTTGTAGTCATAAAATTGTTCTACTTGTTTCCACTGGCCAAATATTATTCCTTTATAATATATTACATTGCAGGTGCCGTATTTTACTATTACTACTACAAGCGGACAGCTTTAAGATTAGGTGACCCACGATTCTACAGAGATTCAGCCTGGCTCAGAAGACAATTTGGAAAAGTTCGGTAAAAAATAGTTCTCATCTTTTATCTTTTTTGTTCATCAGTAACTGAAATATGTATTTTGAATTAAATTAATTAAGTCTGACGTGTAGATAATTTTGAAAATGTTTCCAAGATACTTCATGTGTACTTACTAACAGGATTGCCAAATATTTAAGAAAACCATTTCAATATGTCTGTGCAACATTGTTGTACATGTAACTCAGTTTTGAGAAAAGGCTCATGCAAAAAGAGATTTTTTTGATATAGACTAGATGGCTGTAGGCATGCAGGGTAAACTTTCATTGTAACATATTTCTGGGCATGCACATGTTACCAAGAAAGAGTCATTTGGGTGCATTCCACTTTGACAAACATCTGCATGACCACTTTGTAGTATTTTTGACCTCATGAGGGTGTGTGTGAACTGAATTTACGTTTTGCAAAACATGTAAAGTGAACTAGCTTATTGTTTAATTTTGCCATTGATAAATTAAAAAAAACAGGATACAGGCAGTCAAAAAAAGAGATAAAACTGTAAATGTGAACCAAGGAAATTTGCAGTTGAAAGCACCTTCAATGTGGTCAAAAATACAGTCAATTAAAAAAGATACATGATGCTTGAGACTGGAACTCGTCATTTTTAAAAGGCATTTTCATTTAACTTTGTTAGACAAATCATTTTGTAGTATCCAATATTGATTATTCAGTGTATTGGCCTGTTTAACTTGTTGTCATCTGTGCTAAAAACAGAACTGTTATGATTATTATTTCATTTCAGTACATTTTTAACCATAATTTATTTTATAAACACTTACCAGAAGTAATTGTTTGTGGTCATCTGTTCAATTACTTTTTCCAGATGGTTTGCAGATTTTGCAAACATTGGAAACAATTTTTTTCCACAACATGCTCCAGTATTGAAATGTGCTTTAAAGTAAGTAATTGTTGCGTTGTTCATGTACCCATGGTAAGTCTGTTTCCCCCTAGCGGTGATGTAAAAGTCTCCAATTGTTTGTTAAACACAGTCATGCATTGTATACATCTCACAATGCATCAATGCTGGATTCTCTTTTACATCCCATCATTGTTTGAAATCAACAAGGCATCTGGTTAATTGTACTAAGACAATTAGAGAACATCCTGACTAAAATACACTGAATCGCCCACAGCTCAACTTAATGTTACACACTTATTTTCTCCCCTATAATTAGAACTGGGTAATGTTTCTAAACTGACATTTGTTTGTCAAACTCAATTTTGAGTTGAGATGAATATGGTGAGGTGTCTAAAACAACTCAAGATGTGGTTGTTTTCATTATTGTTACGTCATTAAAGTACTGAATAATGAATAATTCTTATTATGTAATACCAATTTCACCAATAATAATAGTATAATAATAATAATACAGTATTTATAAAGCACCAACATTCATGAAAAACAAGCTCTAAGGCGCTTTAAACAAATTATTAAGGCGCTTTACACAAATTATTATGGAAATACCTACATTAAAAAGTACCATTAAAAACCACTACAGAAACAATTTAAAATAAAAACAGCAAAATTACTTGATAAAAATCACGTAAACTGTATTAAAAATTCCAATAATGAAAAGCCAAGGCATATCCCATTTAATAATCTCAGTACTGTACCTTACATCTATGTTTGTTACCTTGTGATGGTCACCTGTTTAAGTAACTAGATTTTACATCATGCAAGAGGTTATTTTAGTTTGACATTTTCTTTATTTCTATATTTTTGTTTATTTATCTTTACCGCTCGTTAAAGAGGCATTTTTAATGCATAAATTTAAATTGTTATGCATCAATAAAAGTCAAAGTAATCAAATGGGAATAATCCATTACGCTTTAGCATGAATAATTTTCCGAAGTAAAAATTGACATGTAACGTTAATATTATTTTAAAATTTTAGCCTGGTTTACTTGTGGTACTTAACTTCAAAACTATCTTTTACTGCTCGAAAATGTTGTCATCCTGTAAGAAGTTTCTATGATTTCTAACTGAAAAGCAGGAGTCGAATGGAAGCCAATTTGTCGACTCCACACTTTCCTCTGTGTTCATTCAACACAGGAACAAAACCCTGCATAGCACATCATTTCAACATTATGATATCAAAATGGAAAAACAAGACATTTTTAGACATATAAAAGAAACACAAAGAATGGTGAGTTTGAATTTTAATGTGAAGGAAGCGTTGATGAATTGGTGGATCAAATTGTGCTCCAGCTGAGGAAATTATTTTGGGTGTCTGTGGAAGTGTCTCATGCTTCTATAGTCACTAGGCCCATTCTTACAAGCATGTCTCCTTGTGTTGGCTTTTCATAAAGTTGTAACAGCTTTCGTTGTTCCTATCCTTGTCAGTTACTACAGTTAGCTTTAACAGATCTGGCCTTAGCCTTAGCTGTTTACATTAAACAGTACTTAATAATTGTACATATTGTTTTGTATACTCATGTTGGTTTTGCTTTTTAATCAAATAACACCAGTTATGTACATGACTTGACTGATTTTCGTTTTATTTTTATTATTAGCTGTACCATGGGTTTTGTTGTTGGTTTTTCTATTCTTTTTGGTTGGTTGGGGTGTTTGTTTGTTTGCTGTTATTGTTGTTTTGTTAAATTTGTTTGGGGGTGATGAAAGACCACAAAAATACTATGCAAAGCCTTTTCTATCTCCATCATCTAGAATACAAGGCCAGTAAGCATGTGGTGTTTTTTTTTACAGACTTCACCCCATGTGATAAGGATTATTTATTTATTTGTGAATGATCATTGCGCTTCAAATAGTATTACCCCTGGTCACTGGGCCTTAAACCATCTCAGCTCCCTGGGGAGTATACAACCTGTGTTGCGAAGTATGTAGCGCACTAAGCTAAATTAATCACAAGGACCATCTCTGCCCTCACAGGTACCCATTTACCCCCTGGGTGATGAGAAGCATTTATAGTTAAGTGTCTTGCTCAAGGACACAAGTGTCACGACTGGGATTCGAACACACACCCTGATGACTCAGCAACCAGAACTTGAGCCCGATGCAATTAAGCACTCCGCCACCACACGCCATAAATAGACAAATGTCTTTAGAATGCTCATTTTAATGATCACCGTTGCATCTCGATGTTTGTTTTATCTACCAATCCATGTATTTACCTATGAACTGTTGTTAGAAAATTGACCATAAATTTTCCATAAAAGGCGGTACGATGATCAAGTTATGTATGAGTGGAGCTAAAAACTTGACTGCTGCGTTGTACAATAACCGCGGACGTGTCATGGGTCACCATTAGCTTTTCCCCGACCATGTGTGCATTTTGACGAAGAAGATCCATAAATTTGTCCCGCTGTTCTCTTTCAACCCCGTCTTTTCGAAAATGCTTCATGTGGGAAAGAAACTCCGAAAGCTCGGCGCCCTCTGTTGAGTGTTCGTCAAAGCATGTTGTGACGTCAACGAAACACCGTGGGATATCGAGTGTTTCGTATGGGATGTTGTTACTTTCGAGAAATGCTTGAAGCCTCTGCTTGGTATAGTAACGGTAGCCGGGTATGTCTGGGGAGAAAAACTGCCCTTGCACTTTGCACATACTGTCGGTCTCTGAAATGAAAATTAAGCCACAAAACTCAACATTTTAAAATGACGGCAGGCTAATGTTTTTGGAAGTCCTCATGCTTTCAAAAAGGAGCATATCGCTGAAATGGGTATTTGTAACATTATTACTTTTGTCTTGACATCTTTCATTCATCCATTTTCTCGTTAAAATGTGAATAATGTCTGGTAAAATAACTTCGAAAGCGAACAATTAATTTTAGTGAAGCTCAGTGGCGTAAGTAGACATTTTAAATATTGTTGTTTCATTGTATTAAATATTTTGCAAGCGTGGGGCAAATACACAGTTTGAGGGGACGGGAGCGTTGATATATCGAACCATTTGAAGCCATACACTATTTCAATAAGGCCAACCGCGGCTCGGGGTGGGTGTCAGCAGGCAATTGGGTAGTGACAAAGCTAATAGTATTATGCTCTTCGTAATTCCATGGTTGAGTTTGCTCTAGCTGCTTATCAAATTAATATCATTCGCATAAGTTTGTACCCCCCCCCCCCCCAGCATTAAATAAATTCAAGTTCTCTGTCGGTGTTAACGTTCCATCATAGACTAGCCCCTAACCCAGTGTGTCCTTACTATTTCCATACATTATAAATGTCACTTATTGCATGGATGTTTGATATACCTGATATTACTACAATAGCCAGTATTCCACCGTCCACCAATAGGTTATACATGAATGGTACTTTGTCCTCCATACGGCCACCATAGTAAATCGAATGCACCGCGGTGACAACATGAAACAGCTCAAGAGCTTGATTGCTGTTTTTGGCTTGGTGATCTTCCAATGTCTCCTGGTGCCAGTCAAACTCAACACCTGCGGCTGTTGCTTGATCAGTTTGAAGTGATTCACGGTAGATGCTTATTTGCTCTTCACTTGGTTCAATCACGTGGTTGTGGATGTGCTTAAATTTGTCCAAAAGTGGAACAAATATTTGCTTTTCAAGTTCACCTTTCAAAGGAAAGAAAGTAAACCGGACAAAAGAGTGAAATTAATAATACAACCGCCACAAATGCAATTCAATTGATCATCAATATTGATGAAATTAAACATTATTTTGTGGTTCTAAAAGAAAATAACAGATATGAGGTATGACCTTTTTTTGTTTTAGCGATGTCCCCATTGATGTTGTACACAAAACAAAGCGAGGACTGTCCCTGGTATGGCAATTTCCCGTATTTTTTTGGATTGCCCGTTAAAAATATGCTCATCATTTTGGGTGTTTCTTACAACTTTTAGTTCAAAGAACAGTCAAAGTTCAAATAGTGAAATGAATTTGCTTTGATTAAATTGTTGCCCATGGCTATTGCAAATTGGGGTGGGGGTGTCTCATTGGAGTGGGGCAAATGGGGATAAGAGTTCTGAGTGGGGGCAGGAGCTACAGCACCGCCCCCTCTGGTTACGCCACTGCCCCATGAGCTTACCGGTGCATCGTCTTAAGCCCCTTTCACACTTGACGAATTTCCCAGGAAGTTCACAGGAACAATTAATTGATTTTTTCACCCTGGCAAACTCACAGGAAATAGCAAATTCCCGGGAAATATAGTAACCCCTGCTTGGGAGTAGGGTTAAGCGAGAACCCAGGGACTGGCATGCTGAGTGTTCATCCCGGGAAAATTGCATCAGTGTGAAACGAACATTGGATGGCTCTCGGTGGGGGGGTTTATTTCCTGGGAATTGGCTCTGTAATGTGGAAAGGCCGGGCTAAAGATATGCGCAGAATGCTGTTTTGGCCTAAGCTTCGTTCACTTGGTGTATCCCAACATATGCATAAAATAACAAACCTGTGAAAATTTGGGCTCAATTGGTCATCGAAATTGCAAATAATTATTATTATTATAGGCCTATAATTTTTTTTATTTTTTTTTTTATTTTTAGGGGGGGGGGGTAATTTCCCGTACACCATTCCTGCATACCTGATAGGGAGGTTCTGAGTTTAGAATAAGGTAAATGGAACCCAGGCCCAGCAAACACATTTCAGGATTTGTTGTTAAAGTAAAATCTCACCCTCGTGTCCGATGGCTGATGGTCCATGGATGATACAATAATAATGAAACACGTTTAATTAACAAAGCAAACTAAGTTTAACAAAATGGGTGTGGGGTGCAGGTTTTTTAGATGGTTTTTCAGGGCTTGCACTCCCACGTCCCGTAGCAATCGACGGTCTTGAGAAACGGGTATTATTACAATAAAATATCCACTAGTCTTCATGAGGCTCTGGTGTAACTTGAAGATGGTATGATTTGAAGGCAAATACACTTAAAACAAACTCAAACGCTGTGTATAGGCTTAGGCCTATACAGTAATAAAGTCTGTTTGTGACAGAAACTGTTGGAGTGGTCTTCTGTGAAGACAATGCTAGACGGTCAGATCACTTTCATGGAAATGATACATTGTTTTGTCTTTATACAGAATCGACATTGTACTTCCAAGTGTTTTACCTGAACTCATTATAAGTTCAACAACGACACCACATAGACTCTTGACCTATTTTCTTTATTATCTAAAACATCTAAATAATGAACCTTCACAATAGGCTATACTCTTCATTACTGAAGTACTAATAGGTCAGGTGAAATAACAAGTTTTTTCAGTCAATTACAGAGAAGATGTATTTGATTCAGTCTTTGTTTTGATATGCCTTACTCCGAGGTCCCTCTAAGATTATAGTTGCAACCATTTGAATGCATCATGTATAGGGCCTAATTATTGATCGAAACCCATACACGGGCGTAACTACTCGCAAAGCGTGCATGTATTCACGGAGCCGAAAACTGTGTTCCGTTGCTCAATAGCAACGGAACACAGTTTTATGCACTTCAAAACGAGGTACATTGGTAGATAGGCTTATACTAGTAAACTTCACCTGTATGTGTATTTTGACAGTAGGCTACTGCTATTTTACTATAGTCGTGTCGTACTTATCTCTATCATTCAATCCCAACTCCATGCAGACGTAAGATCGTCACTATATGGGCTTTGAATAAAGATTGGAGCGAGGTTGAAAGTGTTTCACAATACCATTTCAAGCTGATGGTCGACTTACATTAAACTAAAAACGCCCGTTAGTTTGGTGTACCCCGTCTCAGCGTGCGTCGCTGGTGAACATTTCGAACCATCCCTAAAAATTCACTTCAGTAATGATTTATCGCTTTAAAAAAATATATATATATACACAAGCAACCACCTAAAAAGCCTAATTCGCGGATCAATGTTTTTCGTCACAGGTTTTGATGTGAAGCATTCATAGTTAACCTATCGATGTGAGCAATGATGACGTTGTTCGGACCATTATTTTGTTTGTCCCAAATCCGCGTAAATATCAAACAACTATACGTTTTTATCTCAGTCGTTCTCCCATTAAATAGAAAGATGCACTCTGTGCATTCCGAGCCGTTCGGTGTTACCGTTTGAGCAGATGCTTGTCCCCCCACATGTTTTTCTCTTGAGTGAAGCTATATACAATTCAATTATTTCGTTAACTTCATTTATTTCGTTAACTTAAATAACAATTGGCATCACATATCTCATGTGCTTTTCATAAAGGAATAATTGCTAGTAAATAATGAAAAGGTACGGTACTTGCTTCTCTATTTTGTTCTGGTTCTTTAGAATGAATTAGCCATTACAAAAATGTAGGACGTGATTTTCAGCAGATGGAAATGTCTTGGTTTGGGCCATTTACCAAATGGTAAGACTAAATGGGGTGTAAAAACAGTAGGGCCTATTACGTCTTTGCGAATAAAAAGTTGTTTATTTATTTGTTTATTATATATTATTATTTATTTTTATCTTATTTAATTTAAATTGTTTTTTGGTGGTTTTTTTACAAATTGCATATTTCTTTGCAGTTTTTGAAAAAACACACGATAGCTTCTAAAACGATTTTCACTGGCTTTCTTTCTTCGAAACAAAAGCAAACGATCACTGGATCCTCGGATTGCACAGATAGTCAGTTTATCCTTTTGCCCGATATCTGACGTTTATACATTCCTGGATTGAAACCATTTAAGAACAAATGGGTCTGTGACCAACTGTTCGTGTCGTATACATTTTTCTTAAAAAGCAATATTAAAGCTCTTCAAATATAAGTGTAAGGTGTTTTTGTATATAATTAATGTCTCCCTTATAAAATTAAACTTATTTATCAAATTTAATTGTTTTTATGTTTATGTTTTTGAGCAATAGGCCTACTGATCCGAAGAACTCTCCCATTATTTGCGAAACCGTATAAACACTGTTGACTACGCATAATGACTGTTTTATGGAAATCACTCGATATTGTTGTCTAAGTCTCTGTTGTGTTACACCTAACTTTAATTTGAATAAAGAATGCTACCCTAACCCAAAGGTTTTACCTGACCCACTGCCAACACCAAGATGCCTGAGTTTTCCGCCCTTTGCCAAAGTAGCCATGACGACCGGACTTCCGAGCAGTTTGTCCCGTAAGGCCACTCCAAGAACCTTGCTGTACCATGGTTCGTAAGGTTCTTTGAACTCCATGTATCTGACCAAGGTTTGATAACATTTCTGGTAATGGGCAGAGTCCAGCTGAAGCGTTGGATGGAACTTCTTGATTTGTCCGTCCATTTTGTTTCAATTCGTTGTCTGAATGAGTGAGCGAAATTTGTTTATTGTTATATCCGGCTCCAGGAATCAGGATGAGCTCATTTAAAAAACGGGGGTTTTCAAACAATTTCTCGTTGACATTGGTATGGAGCTTGTTTTGAAAGTTTTTGTTATAAGGTCAATGGTACTCAATGGATACCTTGAAGAAAAACAGTGGAGTTCTAGTTGAATTCTTAAATATAGTGTTAAAGTAAATGACTGGTAATAATTATCAAAACAAATATTGATTAGTATCAAGTCCTCAAAAAAAAACCGTTTTCGTCTTAAATATCGTATATTTTTGAAAAATGCATTTGCAGCCTAAAATATACACTGTTACGGTTTTGTCTTCTTTTCCTTTTCTTGATAAATGACAAACACGATGTGCGGTAGGCCTATACTTATGAAACATGGGCCTAAACCCACTTTCGTAGCATTTTTTCTTTTGGTAGGCCCACTGAATTTGATGACGTTTTATTTCACAGATCGGTAACTGAGTGTGTCTAGTGAAAATTAAACGGTGGGGAACATAATTTTATATAACCAACTATGTGATTTCCCTTTAAGGTGATACTCCATACCAAAATAAGCAGAAAAATACAACCTTTATGGGTTAACTTTCTATAATTGTGGATACATCTTCACTGTATAAACATTCTCACTATGTAAACTGACAGTTGAATGAGTGCAAGGCCATGCCACTCAGTCGTGACAAAAGTTCTATTTAAAAGTATTGATTTAATCAATATGACTGGCGTCAACCTTCCCCTGCTTATATAATTGCCACATTCACTTTCCGAAATGAGAAAAAGTATCGATATAGAAAACGAGCCCACGATGGTGGCCATGAGGACACCAAACCGTTAAAAGTAATGACGTCAACACCACACTATAGAGTCCAGCCAAACCTGTACTCCCGAATACTACACAGAACATGACAATGTTCAAAATGTCGGTTGGGAAATAATAGGTCCAACCCTTGCTCGATCTATGGTTCAACAATGATGTAAATGATTAAAATGTCCCACCAAATATTACCGTAGTATTAAGAAGCCAACAGTACCATAGAATTAAAGCACGTTTTTATCACACCTATTTAGTCGCATAATCAGGGGTAGGCCTACGGGGGAACCCACTGAACGCTGAAGGGATGAGAAGATGCGGCAATAAAAGTTTCTATTTAGAGTGGTTGAGTGCACAAGGGATGACGAGTGAGAGACCTTCTGAGCACTCCATAAAAGTACCTGTATAGACCGGAGATGGTGCCGGTGTGAAAGGAGATTATGTCCCCCGGGGATTATGTCCCTACATACCCGCCCCCACCCCCATCTGGCGAATTGTGTAGAAGTCTCGTCTGATAGCGCCCTCTTTTGAACCATCTTCCTTTAGGAAGTAACTATAAATAGTAGTAAACTTGCGGGTACAACCATGTGTTGTACCCGCAAATTTACTACTATTTATAGTTATTTCCTACTTTCAACACCATGCAAAGCTTCAAACACCACTTACATCTTCCTTTAGCACACACACACACACACCGGGGATAAAATCCCCATGACACCGGTCTGATATTTTAGTTATATCAAATGAACAGGGCCCAATTTCATAGAGCTGCTTAAGCACAACAAGTAGCTAAGCACAACAAAATTATGCTTACCAGATTAAGGTTACCAGCCAAAATACCATCTAACATGTACTAACTGTGGCTGGTATCCTGCTTATTTTTGCTAAGCAGAAATAGTTCATGCAGTATTTTTTGCTGAAGCCGCTAGCTTATTATTCTGTCAATATGTAAGTATTTCCATTTTAATCATTCAATTTAAACCTTAATTCCATTCAAATTGGAACTTCGTAAAATGCTTATCCAGTAATTATTCTGTCAATATAACTAAGTGTTATAAATGGTATGCTGCGCGCTACGCTGGTAACGATAACCAACGGTTCATGAACAAAACTTTGGTTTATGTGGACCATCGTCGCGCGTGCGCTTAGCATGACTTTTTGGTCTCTCCGGCATGTAGCGGCCGTATAGACCCATTGCACAACGCGCAGCGTACTCACATGCGCCTATCCTGGGTGTCATTTTGGGTGTCAAAATCGTATACAAACATGCACAAAAGAGAGTTTTGACACCCCAAATGACGCGCATTGTCGGAGGCGCGTTCCCGGGTCTGTTTAAATCAATAGATCCCCTTGCATAACGCGAAACGCTACAGATACGCAGAGGTCACGCGCATGTTTTTACGCACAGAGAACAGCTATCGTCCAATGATCTGCCTCCTTTTTGAGAGTGTGACGTCATATGCAATGGGTCTATACCGGTAATCAATGGTTTGCAGCGCGCAACGCTGGTCACAATTACCAACGGCTTATGTTTATACACGTGAACCGTTGGTTATCGTTTACCAGCGTAGTGTGCAGCACACCAACTGTTCATTCCGCTGCATTGCATTGATCAACACGTGGGCGCGCGCGCTCCGGTGATGATAGCGACAATAGACCTTATGCATATGATGTCATTTCAGTAGGGCGCCCTCGCTTAGAGGTCAAAAGGCGCTTGTTCATTGGCTAATCTTGTGCGCCGCGCGTACAAATCTGTGCGTTTCTATTGTTTCGTCATCGTTTTACCTCTAAGATGGCGGCTGGATGACGTCAATGCATAAGGTCCTGGATAGGACACGTTGCGCCGCCATGCGTCAACGCGCGCGTATTTTCAAGATGATTTGAACATTGAAACGCGGGGTCGTCACACCATTCTGCACGCGCCACAACGCAAACATAATATGAAGCTTCATGCCGGAGCAAATTTATTTGCAACAAAATTGACTCATTTTTACTCAGTTTTATAACAAGATGTGAAAGTAATCTAAATAAAACCCACAGGTTCACACACAACAATGGTGAACTATTGCGCAGTTGTCGGGTGTCAGAACGCCACACGCACAGATGTTCAGAAAATTTGAATTTCCATTCACCAAGTAAGTGTTTTAGTCTGTATTGATTATCTGCTTAACGTTATGTCAAGCCTCATATTACCGTGGTACTCCTAATACCGTGGTAGCAGAAAATTCACTTTTTTCGTTGTCAAAACGTTATCTATAGACGACTTTCATATGGTGAATCGATAGCCAAGAATCCTTTACCGATCTGGTAAAAACAAAAAAATGAACTATTGCGGAAATGATTTAAATTTAAAAAAACTTGAAAAAAACGCTATTTTCCCGACTGGACGAATTTTCGCTGACCATGTCTGTCAAAAGTGCCATTATATCATTAACATTTTTACCTTAAATGTTGTTCTGTGCATTGATATATCAGTGCCCAGATCCTGTTCCACGGTAAAAAAAAAATTGACATCGAAAGTACGTATTTTCGCCTCAAAAACGTAAACCAATGTCTGGCGTCCAAATAAGGACAGGAAACTAAAAACGCTAAAAAATTCAGCATCTTTGCAAAGGGCGCCCTCAATATGTAAGTTTAACACACAAAGTAAAAAACTCGCTCAAATTACAGATATGCTTGCACAAGTACAATACTTGTAGCAGGCGAATGCACGCAATTTCCGAACTTGCGCAATTATGTTTTAACTTGCGCGGATTACTACTTTGCGCTTGAAATATACGTCATCGGATTGTTCCAAAATTGAGCGCAGGGGGGTGACTAAGGAAATTGTCGGTACTCGGTAATTAAAATGCCTAAAAGACAAAAAAATTCCATCTGCTGGGAAGTTAAACATCGTAATCCCAGTATTAAGTAAATATTTGAATATTATCTTTGGATTTAGCTCCTTTAATGTTGAGATAGTTCATTTAAAAAAATTATTTCTGATTACCACGATAATAGGAGGCTCACCTCCAGAATCACTCCGGGCGCATGCACACTTTCAGAGACTTCGTGGACAAATTTAATCAGACAAACGATGTATTTTTTTATGTCAAAGTGGAAAGTAGTACTTCAACAATAGTAACAACTAGACACTTTTTATAGGTTGTTGATTTTTTTTTATTCTAATCGAAAAACGTCCTAACCCCCACGGGTTAGGGTAACCCATCCTACTTTGACTGTTTTTAACACTAGTCTTTTGTCTTCTAGCCGGATCTGTTTGATCACTGTAAGATCCTAATCGCATATACGATATCTGAAATGGAATAGATTTCTCCGTATGTGTATTTTATCCAGCAAACTCCTCTGTTTTAAGGGGGTGATCATTAGACGTTACGTAAACTTTACCACAAATAGGCACAGACATTTTGTTTTAGGTTTCATGTACGTTTATGCGTGAGCAAGTCCCCTGCGCGTGCGTGTTTTCACTTGTGAACCGTCTAGAGCGACTACACTGCGTGCCGCACCGTGGATCATCGAACGTGTACAAACGCGCCCGACGTGTCCTATCCAGTCAATATAATAGAGATCAATGATAAGGTCCGAAATAGCAGATGTATTTTGTTTTGTAATGTTTTGTTTTCATTCTTTTTACTTTCTTTTTGTGTGGGCACTATTGCAATTTTTTCATGGGGGGCACCTGGGGGGGGGCACTGGAAATTTGTGGGGGCACGTGCCCCCCCCCCCAGGCCCCCCCGTGGCTACGGCGCTGATGCCGTATGGGAGAATGTACGTCCAGAGGTTATAATGGTTATACGTAGCGTTCTGCTGGATCTTAACTTCGTAGTTCGTGTCAATTTCGTGTCTCAGCCGCACAATTTTTATTTGTGTGCGTGCATACTTCAAAAGTTGCGCCCAACAACGTTTTTAGCAAACTTTGTAAGTTGTGCAAATTTGACTCAAAAGTTTTTGGAGAACTTTAAGTATAGGCCTAGTGTTTAATATGTCTACAACTAACTATATATACATTTAAAAAGTAGATTCACGGGGTCGGAACGAAACTCATTTCCAGGCATTTTTTTCATTTATTCCGTATGGCCTATAACTTCTATAATGAACTTTCAGCCGACTTTATTATACAGGAACGACAATAGATGTAATAAATTGGTACAATTTTGGTTTGGTGGTGTTCACATTCTCATCGTCTACACACTCTTGGGAATAATTAGAGCAAACTGACAACATTTTTAACAAGAAATAAATTTACAAAATACCTATAATACCTTATAATATTTTGCAATCGATTTTAATTCTTGTACATTATGAGCGTTTATTATGAAGACACACCTCCATCTAGATGTTGTCAAACAGTACAATGCTCTGTGAAACTAATTGTATGTTGTGATATAGAATTACTTTATGGCATCAAAATGGATCGGTGGTTTCTTTCCCTGCCTTTCACCTCTGTGGTCCCCGGTTCAAATCCCACCCAGGCCTGCCAGAGGCTGATTTCACAAAGCACTAAGATTCATCTTAAGATGACTTGTCAATATTACCAGAGTGATTTGTATTGTGACATCACACTTTGCTTAGTAATTAATATTAATTTGCAGTTAAGAACAATCTTAACCCTTTGTAAAATCAACCCTGGAGCTTTGCATGTTTGGTTTTCAGTCCTTACCTGCTTGCATGGGTTTTCCCCATTTGGGGTTTTCCTCCCACATCTACATCTGATCTTTTCTTTTCGTTTCCTATTCACCATCCTGTTATTTGCGCTTGTGTAGAGAACGACCCTTTAATGAGTACATGTATAGGCCCACCAGAAACTAAGCGAAGTTTTACAACAAATTCTTGTAACTCATCCTGAAATACTCAATAGGAGCGCCTACATTATATTAACTTCAAATGGATACAATAATATGTAATTGTTTTTATACAAAATTTAACAGACACACCAACTTAAAGCTGGTTAAATAAAGACATCGTTACACGTTTGGTAATTGTCAAAGACCAGTGTTCTCATTCGGTGTATCCCAACATAATTTATGCATAAAATAACAAGCCTGTGAAAATTTGGGCTCAATTGGTCATCGAAGTTGCAAGAAAATGATGAAAGAAAAAACACCCTTGTTGTACAAATTTGTGTGCTTTCAGATGTAGGAATAAAAACTTCTTGCAAGAAGTTTTTATTATTTTAGTGAGAAATTACCTCTTTCTCAAAAACTACGTTACTTCAGAGGGAGTCCTTTCTCTCAATGTTTTATACTATCAACAGCTCTCTGTTGCTCGTTACCAAGTCAGTTTTATGCTAATATATATTTTGAGTAATTACCAAACGTGTACAGTGCCTTTAAGCACTGTAGAAAAACGCCAAATTGGTCCACTCTTCATAGTTTCGATTGTCTTGCATGCATCAAAATTGTGTGAACTACTTACATATGCGAAGGCAGAGTCACTTGTTCGGACGCAACCTAAGAACAGAGGGCTCTAAAGGTCGAATTCAATTTTGTAATGTAATATTTCCCAATAGACCATGTAACCTGTGACATCACAATTACAAAAGAGCCACAGAGCATACAGCCCAGTGGAAAAAAAGACATAACATCTTGCATTTTGTAGAGATTGCACAGCCCGATAATATCAACTTCTGATAATATGAAGAAAGGGGGGCACATCTCAAACTTGTTCAGTTCATCAGTTGTTAATAACTCTTCATTTTATGTGTAAAATAATATGACACAAAATAATGTCAACTTTCCTATTCGGCCAGTGTAGTATGATCTTCCTGCCAGAAAGGCCCTGGAATGAAAAAGGTAACTCTTTTTGTAAACAAAGGTTAGATGGTCTATATAGATAGAGTCCTTAAGAAAGTGGAAAGAAAATGGAAAGTCTCTTACCTCACTTTCAAACGATCTAAAATGCCACTGCATGTTTTTGATACCCTTCCAGTGTGAATTTTGTCAACATCCCAAAACATCCAATGACATCACATTACAAACAAATGGGCCAGCTTGTACTTTTATGATACGTGGAATTTTGGGGCCATTCCTGACTTGCCATGAAACTCAATCAAAACGGAGTTGAATTTGGCTTTTTGACTGACGACAATTTCTTCCTTGGAACGTACAAACCCAATTGAGTGTTGACGTCCATTAACTTTATGTTTTAAATTTCGCTTTGAAGGAGTATCAAAATAATGCAATGGCGTTTTACGCAATTTTAACGTGAGGTTAAAGACTTTTGATTTTCTTTATTGGAAAATCGGTACATCACAAAACTTATTTTGACCTTGTCCTCACACCGATATTTGTGTATACTTCAAGCTACTATAGGGCGGGATTTGAAAAAGAAAAGTCAAATCACTGTTAGACTCTGTCAGAGACTAAACCATCATGACGCGAATTTGTCATGTTGTATGGCGTATTTACTGAAATCGAGTTTGGGCATACTTTCCGAATGATAATTTTAAAAACAAATTACGAGTGCAAAAGATACCCACTGCAATAACATTTCACAATAGGTTTCTTTTGCGCTTTTAATTTAAAAAGGCACATGATATAAAGTACCGGTATAAGCTATACTTAGAATTTACCGAATTCACGTGAGGCATCTATTAGTTATGAATAATGTTTACAACTCAGCAATTCTGCAACCGAGTGTTAATCTTACTTTGACTACAACTGAGCAAGGGGCTGCTGGCAAACAAAACCATGTTTATCATTACAGTCTTTAATAGCCCAGGTCCCGGGACCGATTTTACTATAAACTCCACAATTATACTCTCGGCTTTCGAAATCGTACCAACTGTTTATTTTGTTGAACATGTTCTCTTCGTACTGGTGCCCAACCCAGGTCCTGTTCATTTCTTGCTCAATATCATTTAGTCCAATCCAGAACAATACGCCGTCACTCTTCTTCAATTCGTGTCCGATAGCCAGATTCTCGTCGTTACTGCTGATTCGGACCAGGTGTGACCCCCTCCCCATCACCCGACAGATGGCTTCTGCTTCCGCCCAATTTTTCTTCAAGGTGGGGTAAGTCTGTTGGAGGATATTTTTTGTGAGTTATCGAAATAAACAAAAAGTAATAAAAACGCAATTCTACAAAAAGTTCTTCTATAGCCTGAACTTGAATACCGTACTTTACCAGAAACATGCTGGGTTGAAGTTCCAGGAGGTCTGACCCATTGCTGGGTCAGACCTCCTGGTTCAAATGGAAATTTCACTTAGGTTCTCCATCAGTTTGACATAGTTTTCGGTCAGTTTGGCACAGTATCCGGGTCATACTGATTGAAACGGCACCCGAACCTTTTAACCCGGAATCCGGGTCAATGACCCGGGAATTGTTAGAGTGTAAATCGCTTCAAAAGGCATTGATTTTGTCTGAAACAATAATTCGTTCCGACTATCTTTATTCTAAAAAAATACGAATTTTGTTTGTAGGCAAACCTCCCGCCAGAGAGGTAATGTGTTTGCATTCGTTTATCTTTCTGTTGTTGTTGTAGTTGTTGCTATTGTTGTTGATTTTTTAAATGTCTTTCCATCAGGCTGTCTGTCTCTGCTTACAAGAGCGACATTGTGGGACTATGTATAGGTAGGAACTTGTCTGTCTATATCTGTGTGTCTGTCTGGGCGTACGAGAGCTACATTGAGGGGCTAGTTGTAAGTAGGAACTGTGCTTGTGGGCTTTTCTCGCATTGTGGGGTCATGCCCACAATGTTTAAAACTGAAAAGATTAAAGAAAAGGGATCATAGTCACAACCTGTGGAATGTCACTCTTTATGGGTATGTCTGTCTGTCTGTCTGTCGATCGATCGATCAGACAGACAGGCACAATGTCATGTCCGTTTGGTCTTTTAGTGTATCGGCATAAACGCAACTGTGATTTCAACGAGTGGAAATACTAAGGACCAATGACCAATGATTGAACAAATAAATGGGAGATGATGAAATCATCAGGTATCAAATTACATTCATTCAAAGCATTATTTCAAAACATCGTATCTCCTGATCTTCATATAAGCTTTTTCCACAATCAATACGTCATTTGAGAGGTCTTTAAAAACTTAACAGAAAATAACTGCATCGACATTGTCTTCTGGTAGAGGTCTAAATAAAAACATATTGCTGGGCCTAATTTTGAGGTCTGCAGCCAATGTGAAAGAAATTCTGAAATGACAGTTTCTGCTTGTGAAACGACATTATTGTCTGCCTTTCCAAATAATATAAATGACGTCATCAAATTTGATTTATGTCAAGAAAGCTGTTATGATTTAAATATCTGTACCATAATGGGAGAATTCAATGTATGCAAAGTTTTAATGTACAGTGGTGACCCAATTTGACCTTGCTTCCTGTCCAAATCGGAAGTTCAATTAATGGATGACATTCTAAAGAAATCCCAATGGTTTTGTCGATCAAGAAATTTGTGGAGAAGAATAAACAAAGGAAAAGAAATAAAAGAATATAAAACGCGTTTCTTCAAACCAAAGAGAGACTCGGGCACATTATGAGCATTTCCGGCATTCACCATTAGTGTGTAATGTCTCAGTACCATCCCCTACTGCTCTAATGGCGGAGATCTGCGCTCCCTAGTGTTTTTCTTGTATTTTGACAGCATTTGTAAGATGCACAAAAAATCTAATAGTGGGCAATGCAGCAATTGTCATAGCCTACATCTACAAAAACATTCAAATAGGACGCTATGATTTTAAACGATGTAGGCCGATGTTAACGCAATTTTTACCTTAAGGCACGAGTGGACACCGAATTTCACCCATCCTTGCAGCGGGCACTCCCCAGCAGTGCACCTGGGTTCACATCGCATGCTCAGGCACAGAAGCACAACTACGAACACCAACTTTTTCCCGGTCATTGTATAGTGACAATGTTCCGCGTCTTGTATGTCTGTGAATACGAGGATGACTAACCGTAAGGCCAGCTTGAGACAATGTGAACAAAAACCACTGCCGCAGGTAAATTTTGTTTGCATTCTCGTTGGTACGGGCATGGTATGGGGTAACGATTTCTCCCAACATACAAGGGGCTTGACACCTCGAGGTGGTGGTGTGTATATTACAACCGAGTTGTTATGGTTTTTGAAGGACGCAGATGTCCATTGATTTAGTGCCATTTTGTGTTTCCCAACACCATTCTATCGTTATATATGCATATACATACAGTTTAGTTTATCATGGTAGATAACAAGCCTCATGGATAAAAACAATAACCATTGACTTAGATAATTGGTGGGTTCCCTGTTTGCATAAAGTGCACCTGTAACCATCAGTATGCATCAGTTATAAGGAATCTGACAATGAGTGCCACGAGATCAAGTTGTTAAAGGCATCGTACACGTTTGGTAATATTGGAGCCTATTGTTTGTTTCAACCCTATAGTTGTAGATATCAGGGGCGGATCCAGGATTTTCCAAACGGGGGGGGGGCGTGAAAATGTACCAAGCATCAAATGGTGAATGCAATTTGTGGCGCCTGAGAGCGCGTAACGCGAAGCCCTAACGGCATTGGTTCCGGGGCCAGCTTTAATGCTCCGAAACAGTTAGGATTCTATGCTCTGTGGTGCGATCTCATGCAATATCTGACCACTTTAACCAATTTTGTTTCAGCAAGATAATTATTTAAACAACATTTTCGAGTTGAGAGTAATTGAATCAGCCATCCTGAGTTATAAATTCAAAATGCAGGCTGCCATTAATATTTATTCAGGGACAAAAAAGTGTTGGGTGAGGAGGATCCTTCCTCCATGGTGAGACAAACGATATGATAGTGCAATTTTCAATATAATTAACCAAAAACAGAGAAATAGACGAACTTTAATTCAGATCCATATCAATCTTCTAAATTTACTGGAAATTTTTCTGTAACATCAATGGGGGTCCAGGGTTGAAGCCCCGATGGGGGTCCAGGGGGGCAAAGCCCCCGGAAGCTCTGAGCTTTAGGCCTTTTGAGGGGTGACAAAAAAGCCTCTGTGTGCCTAAACAGAGAAATAGACACAGTTTTTAAGCACTTCTGATCCATTTCGCTCTTCTAAATTTACTGCGAAATTTTCCTGTAACATAGATGGTAGGGTCTAGGGGTGAAGCCCAGATGGGGGTCCAGGGGCGAAGCCCCGGAAGCTCCGAGCTTTTGGCCTTTTGAGGGGTGAACAATCAAGCCTCTGTGTGCCTAAAACAGAGAAATAGACACACTTTTTAAGCACTTTTGATCCATATCAATCTTCTAATTTTACTCAAAGAAAATTGTAATACCACAAATCTCACGTTTGGATCTGGTCGCTGCATCTAGTTTCATGCATATTCATTAAAAACATAGTGGGTACTAAGATCGTTTCTCAAATTCAAGCTTACTGTCGTATTATCCCGGACAAATTGGCAAATCAGGTTTCAAATGCTATGTTATTATTGCAAATCTAACCAATTACAAGTGACATACATGAAAGATTCATTTTGGCAGAAAGAAAAAATGTGAGTGGCATAGGATGAAAAAGTAATATATCCCGCCTGGGGGGGGGGGGGTGGAACTACACCACACACACTTGTGGCTAATTTTTAAACAGGCAGTACTAAAAAAAAACACTAACCTGTGAAAATTTCATTTCAAAAGGTGGTAGCGTTTTTGAGACATTGCCGAAAATCTGGAGCGGTTATGTCGACGCAGGAAGAATAATCTGCATTGGAATACACACTCTGTGAAGCGTAACCGTAACGCTTCTCAATATTCAAACTATTTGGGTGATAAAAAGTGATATATTTTTCCATAACCGCAGTCCTTCGAAGTAAAAAGTCTCTCAAAATGCATTATACTATCCAAAGCTGCTGTACTTCTTACCAAGTAAGTTTTTATTGCCATACATTTTCGGAGTCATTACCAAACGTGTACGATGCCTTTAAGAAACCCTGTACAAAAATAATTTCCGTTTTAACTGAATGGAAATCACTTGGGAAAACAGTTGAAAAAGTAAACTAGAAAGTATAATCCTAATGGCTGGGTCACTTAGAGGCAGGGCCATACTATGGTAATGACCACGACAAAAATGTGTAATTTTTATCCGGAAAATTATTTGAAAAATATTTTGGAATTTTTTTTTTAATTCCGTGGTGTCCGTTTGAATACTGACCCTCAATACGGCCACAGATGTGGTTGGTACCTCGCTAAACTTTGATGGATTTGACTTTCTTGATGAAAATTCCGTGGTCGACAGTGTTTTTCTGTTTTCTCAATAAGCTGGCACTACTTTGAACTAAAACTTTCACAAGTGACTTTTATTGTATCTTTCTTGATCATTTTGATTATAAATCAGCACTACGCTGACAAAAACAACAACAACGACTCTACCTTTTAATATCAAAAGAATATATTATAATACTGTTTAATTCCTAATCAAATTCAAGCACTCTGGGTTTACTGAGAATAAATATGCATTTCCAAGAACATATTAATCAATTTTTCATAAATTGTGACAATATCATAAAGAGTAATCATCATCATCAGATTGTTTGTATGATTGTACAAGAGGTATTTTCATGATTTGAACTAAGTGATTGTATTTAATTTTCGATTATGTTTCTTTACCAAGATATAGTACGACACGGCATGTTGATACCCTAATACAATACCCTATAAATCTTGAAACTTAATATTACATCTTTTCGATCTTCACAATTTGAACAATTTCATGAAAGGATTCCCCTTTTTTATTCAATCAATGGAAAATATAAACTACAAATAATAACTATAACTTCCTTTCCTGACTGCTCTAAGATGCAGCAAATATTATAAGTACTATAAACGAAAATGTAGCACCATGTTGGTTTTATCAAATAAGTAACACAACATATTTCAAATCAATACATGAGAGGAATACAAATTCTTATCTATGTGGAAAGTGGAATGAAAGATACAAAATATATACTGGGGTTTTTTAACGAAAGAGAGTTCGAGTTATGGTTAAATATGTCCAGTGGCATATGAATATTCAAAGTATGTTAAATGATATTTCATTTTATGGAGATGTAGTGCTAGTTTATCCTACTTCAGAAATCCAATTAGGTTTATATTTCGAATTATACACACAAATTGTGCAATATACTCATTGATTGTAAGCAGTTTCAAAAAGCTTTACCTTTAACAAATACTTTGATTGGTTGAAATGAATGATAGGTTGAAATGACTGATCTGTTTAAAAATATATATAAAATATATATGTAATAAATTCAGAATATGAGTTAAACAAACTCTGGCATATCTCTCTTCTGGACAGACTGTTTCGTACCATAAGGCACTCATCAGCAGAATGACGAAAATAGAATACAAGTAGCATCTTACCTTATTTCGAATTATAAAGCGCGCGCAAGCGTGACGCGTGCTACGTCATTGAAGTTAGTACGCGTTTACGTCACTGAAGTAAGAACACATCTGTCTCGATGCCGGCACTTTGAGACGATTTCGCTTTTCTTATTCAGTGTACCTAGGTCTGGCCTACAAATGATTATGTACTTCTCTGCTATACACAAATTACATCTCTTGTTTACGTTAGAGTATGGCAGTGCTTTGTGAACAATGTCCCATCTAATTTCATAGTCTTTCCCCTCGTCCTTTAAGTCCCATATATGTTTACTTAGCTCTGTTTGTGCCCTCATGCTATCGGATCTGAATGACCTCTTGTGGTTCGCCAGTCTCGCCTTGAAGGTTGTGGACGTCAGCCCGAAAATATATATATATATATTTGAAAATGTAATTTTTAAAACATTCACGGCACATTGTTATAAACAGTTCTGCCTATCAGCACCATTTTTGAGCAGATAAACATTTTTGTTAAACTCTCTGCCATCTTAAGACAGGTCATTAGATGGGGTTCATTGGAGGAGAGATATGAACATGGGTAGGAAAAAACACCAGAAAGAGGATCCACTAGTATAAATACATGGTGCAGCATTAGGAAAACACAACACAACATTTCAGAATGATACCAATTACAACCATGAATATCTGCACAAAATGAGCTCATCGTTGAGAAAGAAAGTTGACAAGCTTGGCAACTTTTATAAGCTTATACAGAAACACAAAAAACATCGCTCAATGTGCTGTTCTTTTGTTAAAACACTGGGAAACTGGTATTATTAATAAGTAATAATAGGAATGTTTGCTCCTAAATATTAAGCTTTTGGAGATAGTGAAGTTTAAAAGGCTAATTTAAAAAACAAAACAATTATAACAAAAAGCATAAAAAGGAAACATGAAGTGCTTGCCACAGCATAACATCATGCATGGGCTTCCCCACTGTTTCAATAATAACTGACGTTTATCAATCAAATAGGATTGTCTATTATGCAACACAGAAATGAAAGGAAACAAAATTCAGAAACTGACCATAACTTGATGATAAAATTTACATCAAAATTAAAATTTCATATAATTTAATCTGACGGCAGTCAAAGCTCACACAATTCTAGAAAAACTTCCGGCAAAAACAAGTTCTAAAAAACTAAGTATACTTTCGCTACTTGATTTAAGTTTTAAAATACATCCACAAGAAACACTCAACCATCAAAGATGTCAGTTTTTGCCATTTGAGTCCACAATGGTTGCATTGACATGATAATCTACAGGACAGTCTTGTGATTGGATGCAACCTCCATCATACAGCACCATGTTGGCTGGGCAGTTACAGCCAGGCACACAGGGGCGTAAGCAGTGCTCCTCTAAAACTCCAAGGGGGATATCTTTATTAGCACAGGTACGGGGACAGGCTGGTCCACACTCATCAAACATAAACCCACGATTCTCTGGACAGTTGATTACTGGGATAAAACACATCAGGTAATCACATTGTTAGTAACGCCAATTGTGCTTTGTTATTCTCACTATTGCACGAGTTTTATTTTATTATTTGTTATTTCTTTCGGGGGAGGTGGGGGGGTGTCAGGTAATATATAAAATCAAAAACTAATACAGAACAGAAAGTTTTGGGCACCTCTCCATTTCAATGCGTGAAACAAACCTAGTCACTTTTTGTTAAGCATTCTCAATTTGGTGCACACAAATGATGTGTACATCTTGTCTGAAGACAAATTATCATCAAGGAGTTAATATTATCTACAATTAAAACTACATGGGGCATTAAGGGAATTTTTCTGAGTTAACTACACAAAAGTGAAGTCTTTCCCGAGCCAATATGGCTCATCAGGCTGATGTTTATATCCAGGTTCCTTGGCATTAAGAGACTGAAAATATTTCTATTCCCCCTGGACAGAGTGCCAGTCCATTGCAAGTTATTCCCCCAGCTCTCGCCGGTACCCATTTGTACACTTATAACAAAGTGTCTTGCTCAAGGACACAAGTGTTGCGAATGACCAGGCCAGGATTCGAACCCACATTCTGTAAATTACAGAATTTGAGTCCACTGCACTAGATCGATTGGCCATGGCACCCCAAGTTAACTTTACATGTAACTCATTTGTTTGCATATCCCAAAGCAATGCTATTGCAATGCTTGGTTCAACTCACCACAAAGGGCATCACTTCTCCAGCTTAACGTCAGTCCAGCTTGGCGACACTCTGCAGCATATGCAGCAAGTGCATCACACAAACACGCATCACTAGCGCCACAAGCACACATGTCATAAACACAGGATGCAAAGTAGGGTTCAGGGGAGACAAGGGCATGGCATGGAGAGAACCTCTGTGTCTTGAGTACAGCACATTTGGCATTAGCAAGTTTACGTGCTAGGTAGCTTGCCTCAGCACACGGTTGGACGTCCTTTGCCTCACAACCATCTCCATTGAATCCCTCAACCTGGTGAAGGTAGATAAGGAACACTTTATAACAATCACCTACAGGAGTAAGTATAGATACTTATAAAGCTAATAGTGCTCAGAGGTGTCAAACATTATAAGCTGTACTTGTTTATTTTTGTCACTGTCTTATCCCACTCACTTTCCAGCTGTTTCCAAAGGAAGCATCTGATGACGCCATCTGACCATTTCTCATCTTCAGATCATCTTGAGGATAGGTGTTGAAATTACCACACATACCACATGTCTCTCTAGCATACGATCCTGGTACGCTGACCTCAACATAACTGCTTCCATCCCACAAAACCTACCAGGGAAAAAACATCAAAAAACAATTGGAATCTTTACAGAACAACAGCTGATGGAATCTAAAATCTTCAAGGACGATTTCAGCTCTTCAAGCTCTAGAATTCAAACATGGATTTGGTGCTGGATGTTGGGCAACCTTAGACTGGTTAACACTGATTCACTTTTACCATCCTGTGACCAGCATGATACATGAAGCTGTAAGTTTTCATTGTTTTAACATAATTGTACCTTTAAGATTGTGCAAGGGTGATGTCAATGCATAAGTTCTACAAAGACAGCAGGATCTTTAAATTCTAAATTGTTGGCAAATTAGGAATATGAACACAACCTGATGCTGTCACATGCAACCCTTCCCAACCCATACAACTTTGAATATTTACATTTAACAGCAACACCACTTCCAATCAAATCTTTGCTATCAGAATTATATAAAGCCTCACAGTGAAAAATGAATCACACAAACCTGTAAGCCAACGTTTGTATTCACATAGTATGTTGAGCCACGCTGCTCCACAAATAGATATGGTGCTTGTAAGTAAGGCAGCAGCACCACAATGCCATTCACCTAACACCAAAGATAAATATAACAAGGTCAAATTCTGGTGGTGTTCAGAGAATAAAATGTCACAGAATGAAATGTACAGTGATTACAAAAATTACAATAAAATACATAAATTAAAGGTAACAAGCTTACAGGTAACAATACCAAATTGCTCTTTCTAAACAAACCTCACCTGATTGTAAAAACAATGCTTTGTATCCCTTTGTTATTTAAAACAATACATAGCTGTTTTCATTTTTATTTACACAAAATGAGTCTGAAGACTTCCCCAGCACATCACAAAACCCATTGGCATCTGAAAATAATTTATCTGAAGTAGAACTCCCTTTCACAAAACTGATCCAATTGAAACTGCTTAGGAATTGACGAGATCATAGCGAATTGTAGTGTGATATCACATCTCACGAGGTAATTAATACTGATTCATTGGTCTACTCACCTCAAGTCATCATTGACTCCATAATCTTTTTATAGAGGAATGTCTTTAATATACGTACCTTGACCATACCATTTTGACCAAGTTGTACTTGTTCCCCTTGTATAATAATGGTCACCTCCTGAGTCCAGGACACTCGACCTGCTGCACTACGGTCATCATTCTTCACTTCAACACTGCAAATAAAGGCAATCAACTTCAACAGTTATCATGTGATGAGTCACAAAGGCAACCGATTGCTACATATTAAATCCACCTTGTTTGATTAAAGAAAGCTCTCCTAAAATGCTTACATAAAATCTTGATTCTTGCAGTCCATTGTCATAATGTATTTGCAAGTGCCTTGAAAATGAATAAGTCTGCCATCAAATGTACGATAATGAGGATCACCAAACGCTATGCAAGTTGCAGGACCTATAAGAGAAAGAGTGAAGCATGTTACTTATCCTTGGGCCTTAATAAGAATGAATGTTTACAAACATACAAAACATAAAGAAAACTATCTGCAGTTATTTCATACCAAGTGGAGCATCAGCGTGTAAGGATTGCAAATGAGGGAGTGTGAGGGAAAAGTAACTCAAGGAGAGTTTACTTTGGGCCAGTTTGTCAGTGCCTGGTTATTCTGATTTGTATTTAATAAAAAAATGGGTCACTAATGTAGTTAACCCATGAAACTTTGCCCCTGCCTGATGTTCATTACTAAGAATTGGATCTCATTCATTCTATTGACCATACAATAAATTGGATTGGTTCAAGACAACTTACGAGACAAACACTTGGGGCAGCAGTGACCTGGTTCTAAAGCAGGTACTTCATCCTAAAGAGAAACAATTGAAAAACACTCATTAAAATCAACATTTACTTTACTATATTTGCAAAAGACAAGACATAAATAACAAAAGTGAAATAACTTTTTCACAACATATCACCATGGCTTTGTAAATAAGTAGCAAACATCTTGATATCTGCCATTGAGGGAAATATCACACATGTTATGCAATAGTCATGATACACAAATGAACAAACAGAGAGACAATAAAATACAGACTTACTTCTTGGCACGTTAGTGGTGGGCATCTCGAGGTCTGGCATTGGACTTGCCCTGACAGACACACACATCTTGTACAATCATCTCTTCTCCACTCCTCACCATCTTGGTACTGATGACCAGAGTAGTAGCATGGTAACCGGGTATCTGGGTTAGAAACATGTATTCATTGTATTTAGAGTCGGGTAATGCACAATTCCTGATCTACAGCAGTGGTTGATCATTAACTTCATAATGATCAACCAATGGGAATTCATCCAACTGCCATACAAGAGTCATCAAGTGTTGAATGTAAGACCATATATTGGTCCCAATGGCAAAACACACACATTCTCTTGGGTATAACGTCTATGTACATAGCACTTGTTTGATTACAAATACATTTAATGAAGGTTTCCAGCCTTCAATATCTCAAAGTTCCTCCAATTCAGTATAACACTTTTAATATCATAGTAAACAAGTTTGACATAAAACATAGTTAACTGCTGAAGCAAAATGACTTCTCTTTACCTGAAATGGATGTGAATTTACGGTATTTTTGACCGCATGAGGGTGCTTCAAACGGTGAATTTCCTTGCATCACAATTACAATGTTATTATATTTTGACTACCTGTATGTCATTTTTTTTAAATATCAATGGTCAAATAAATAATAATAACAACAATGGAAACAAAAGTTTGCTTTACTAGTTTCGAATCACGTAAATTTGGTTCACACATGCCCTCACACGGTCAGATATAGTGGGAATTGTCCCCATATTAGATGATACTTACCTCTACATGAGAAGCAGCATTGGTCTGGTGGTTTGTATAATTCTTGCCTTTCTTGACACACTATAGATTCACACTGCTTCAGCTCACAGTCTACTGCTCCTCCCTTTGGACACAACAACAGGGGGTAGGTTGCAATCAGGTAACAGCTAATTTTTTTATTCAACAAGGTTGTTTGTCACATAATTATGTTAAAAACAAAATATGGAATTGATAATCATAATATAAACAAAGAAATTGTTTGTACTAATTTGCATCTGAAAGTTCCCTGATTAAAAAGTTCTTACCAGTACCAATCGGCCAAAGAAAAAATTGTTTGAAATACTGTCAAAGTCAATATTTCGATTTGTTTAACCCCTAAATCATCATTGCTTGTTTTGATTGCCACAATTAAAACAAGCAATGATGATTAAGCTCAAATCCCTGACAAAACATACACCATTTGTTATTGTTCCTAACTAGATGAAACTTTCACAGGTTTGTTGTATGGTGTGTATGGTGTGTTTATTAACAACTACAGGAAGGAAATTAACGACTCTTCCAAAAACTAACAATGTAATAGAGTGTTAACAGAAAAGTGTTACTCATTAAGAATATTAGAATCATTTTCTTTAACTCATCACACTCCTAAGTCTCAGAAATTATTTGAAAGTACTATCCAAACTGAATTTGTGGAATTCACAATACAGTGCACCACCCAAAGTTTGCCCTGGGAAGAGGTACAGCCATGGTTGTATGTATCAATATTACCCTTTTTCCTTCTTTTTTCTTTTTCATCATGCAATTTAATTCGTAAGAGCAAAAACAATGAAATAGAAAAAAAATCAAAAAAAATTATGAGTTTAATTTTAAGTTTACACGTCTGCCTAGGTAGTACGAGCATTCGTTTTGCTGAAATGGCAATAATGATAATATGACTGAGGCTGCTGCCATTCTTTTGCTACTGTAATTAAACACTAAACCAGATTAAAGAAAAAGTATTCCAAATTTCTAACGAGGTGCTTGGATAACTACTTTCAACGATCAGTTAAAGTCACTTTCAATTTATTGTGAGATTATTGAGACAAGATATGTCTAGCGTTGTTATAAATTCACCATTATTTCATTGAAATTTTTTCCTGTTTACATGGCCACCGGTCCCACCACTGCCAGGGGGGTTCACACAGAGTGCAGCGCTGATGCCTAGGTCACCTTGCACAAAAAAACGAACATGTTGCCCAGATTCCAGGCAAGCATTTTTTGTTTTCCATAGCCAGTTGCATCCCTGACTTTTGCTTGAGCCAATGAGTTAGAGTAAGATTTATTAGAGCAAGAGTAAACCAATAAAACAGAATTCTCTTTATAGGCTTACTCTTTAAAACTATTGCTCAACAAAGTGAGGGGAAAGTGGCCAGAAATCACCTCAGATTTCACCACAGAGTGTCTAGAATCAACAAGTTTCCAGCTAAAACATTGCATACCAGAATGTGAAGGTTTAATCCTATAGACAGCTGACTTTGTAAATTGCGTAGATAATTTTATTTCTAATTTAGGCCTATTGGTATACTTGTGAGGCACCATGAGCAGAGGAGATGTGTGCCATAGAAATAAAATTATTATTATATTACTATTATTGACTTACATCACAGGTACAAGTAATGCACATATTGTTGTCTTGGTTCCAGGTTTGTCCATCAAAGAATACCTCTCCAGTCTCAAGATGGCATCCTGCACATAATCAGATGAAAAGGAAAACCATGTAGAATTGGAGCCTTTGCATGGAGATGGTGGCGATACATCTTAATATAATTATTTCAGTGTTCACCATGTCTTGATCTTTTCTAGATGAAGTGGTGGCTTTGAAAAGAGCCCGGTGGTTTGTACTCAACACTTTGAATTATTTGTTTTGTTCCCTTATGCCAATGCGTAATAAGCACTGTATAGCCAGTATTTTCAGAGTCCTGTGGTCGTGGGTTTCAATCCCACCTAAGTAGCCTATGGATGTTTTTCCCTGTAACACTGGGAAAGCACTGAGTCTACGGCACATTACACATTGGTGTAAAGGTCAAACCAAATGACACTTATATCCTTGATGCAATTTAACACCAATTAAAAAGTACATCAATCAAGAATGTTTATGAGTGCAGTGGTGAGAATATTTTTATGAGTTGAAATATGGAATGGTCCATTCAATTTTTGAATGAAACATTCACCTTTCAACGAATAAAAACATTCTGCAAAACATATATTTGTTTTATATAATATCCAAATAGATCTTTGTAATTTGATTGAAATATAAAGGTATAGAAATAAACAAACTCTACAAGATTGCATTTTGGCATCCACTACTATGATGGTTTGCACTGGTGTGGTTTAGTGTTCAATAGTAAAAAGGATGGTACAAACATGCAGAGTGAATAATACTGAAATGCACAGTTTATGACATATGCCATGTAATGGACTGTGAGGAAAAAGGCTTTAGTTTAAATACAAGACCACTAAAAAAGAGTTTCATTATGTGTCTAAAGAATCCCAATCAACAGAGTTGAAAATAATCCCATGAAACTTACGTTGACAACGAGGGCAGCATTGTCCAGCTGTAGCCTCTTGTTCTGATGGAGGGCACATCAGCATTGGACACATATCAGATACACACTCCCACTGAGAAATATTCTGTCATTGAAGATAGAGCAGGATATAACATAATAGTTCTACAATATTATCTGGGGCGATTTTAGTTTGCTCAAATCTTTGTAGATCATGTATGTACATGCTACTGCTATTTGGCTAGTTCAGGAAAAACATCAGTTTAACAGGCATCTCTACAAAATACATGTTTTTTTATATGCTTCCATTAATAAATCCTGAACCTGTGTAATTTTAACCTAAAATGTCCTTTAACGTTCAACTCATACAAATTTAATAAAATTGAAAAATCAGTTTACAATGTTGTTCCACAAAGCTTACTTATAATAAACTAGACACCAGTACCAGTATTCCCATCTGAAATACCGCCATGAGTGAGAAAATTCTACACACAATACTTACTCTCTTATTCCAGGTAATAAACCACAAGGGAAACTGACTGGGTAAATTTTAAATAACTTAGGGTTGAACAAAGACAAATTTACCAAAGCAGGGCTTGAACCTGTAACCTCCGGATTAATGTGCCGGCGCTCTACCAACTGAGCTATGTAGCCCTAATGTTGGCAGTCTCCCTATTTGTCAATATCTTTGTTCAGGGGTGCCAGTCAGAAGCCATACAACCTGTTTTCCAATTTGCCAAACTTAAACAAAAACCTAATAAACAAGCACAAAATCACCTGATCAAATGTAAACCATCATTTTGTGTTTTCTTATAGACAGGAAAACTTGATAATTTTTTCCACAAATAAAACAGAAATTGTTCAAAGGCGCTAAAGACAGTTGATTGACAGGCAGGCTGATTGATTCTCTGTTCATTAAAACCTAGAGGATGTGAACACATGGGCCTTCTTCCAAAAAACATGTCTAATAATTTTAACATGTAGAATAAATTTACCACCATCTGTAAGTACATGTCAGTATTAAATAAGACTTCTCGCAGGTTGCGGTTTAAAATCCCATTTAATCTAGACAATTTTCTTTGTTAACTCAAAAATTGAATAAAATTTATCCAGACGGTTTCATTTGCAGTTTCTCCTTCGTGGTTTATTACTTAAATTGAACTTGGAAATAAATGTTAATCAAACAGCCAATCCAACATAAAACAGATTTATTCTGAACAAACCTTGCATTCACAGGTTAGGCAAGGATCTCCATAGGGTCTCATAATAGCACCAACATTATCCGCTGTACAGGTAGATGTAAGGGCTAGGAAGGCAAAGGTTAAATGCTAGTCAAGTTAAATTATCTAAAGTTATGAAACTGAACAAACTTGAAATGGTATGACACATCCAGCCACAGGCCGAATTCAGACATTTATACATGAACTATTCTATTAACCTCCTCAACCATGTAGCTTTTAAACTTCCTTCAGAATATCTTTTTGTCAAACAGCTAGTGAGAAAGTTTTTTTAATAGTTTGAAAAATGCTGGAATACATGTTTTAAAAACACAAGGATTAAGTAGCTGACAATGTACTTCAATCAGGCATGATATTTGGTCCTTGAGGAAAAAAGTAGCAACATTTTATCGAGTACAAGAGCTGACCTACATGTACACTTGGTATTAACTTTAGTACACTTTCAAGGCTATTTAATCACACTTGTTCTCTGGTTTTTCCAAAAGCAGACAAAAATTGAAATCAGACTAAAATAGGAAGATTATCATGCCTGTTCAATGTAAACTGATACATAATCATAAATATCTTAGCTGTCAAGTCTTTTGTCTTACCTCCTACACATGTTGGACAGCAGTCTCCTGGTTGTGCAGGTAGAACCATTGAAGCTGGGCAATCAATCAGAGACTGGCATACTTCACGTAAACAGGCAAGATTACCTCGCTAAGAAAACAAAACCAAATCATACTGTTCCGAGAAAGTTTCATGATCCAGAAACTAGGACAGTCAATCATGATTGCCGAAAATGTACAAATTAATATATAACAAAATGAATCTTTAAATATAGTTTCATAATATCACAATACAGAATACCATGTAAGCAACTTTGACCTTTGGCATTTTCTTGAAACCAAAGAGCCTGAAACTTCTTATAGTCCTACACTGGAAGTCTGGATATTTGACCTACCTCACAATAGCATAGAGCACAAGGGTCATTGTAAGGGCGGAATCTCTGACCATCTTCGTAGTTTATCCCATTATATGTACAACCTGACAACAGGAAAACAAAGTATTTATTCTAGACAATTTCAAAATATATGTATACATATATATTTTTTTAAAGAAAAGTTATTGACATTTTCAAAAAGTTGTCACTGTACAAATCATGAAGTCAAATCTTTGACATAGTAGATAGGTTAGGAATCATCCTGTATTCCTTTAAGAATACGCTCAATCATCATCAACAAATTTGACTGAAAACATCTGTCTGTGAACCCCACAGCCAATTGGTAAGTGTAGTTCAATCAGACAAAACAAGAACAAGGTCTTTGATTTAATAGATGTTAAATTTGCTTCAGGGATAAGAATATTAGTCGTTTACTCTTACACTGATGTGTGTAAAGCACTGTATACTCATATGTATACTTTCCCTGAGTCATGTGAAAATCATTTAATAGATGTTAAATTTGCATCTGGGATAAGAATATTATAAATCCACAGGCATATTACTCGGGTGGGATTCGAACCCAAGACCTTTGCCATTCTAGAGCACATGTCTTACCAACTAGACCACCGAGATTGCCCGGTAGCTAGAGGTAGTTCGGATTCTACATTTTAGCAACGGGTACAGAAACAATAATACTGAAGTTTTTATATGCCTGTGGGTTTTTTCACAGGACTCGGGGGGGGGGGGGGGAAGTAATGAGTATACAGTGCTTTACACACATCGGTGTAAGGGTAAAACCAAATAATAATCTTTATCCCCGATACAAATTTAACATCCCTGATAAATTGTTGGGGTACCCGCTGCTGTAATATAGGATTCGAACTGCCTTCTAGCCACCGGGCTAGCTCGGTGGTCTAGTTGGTAAGACATCTAGAATGGCAAAGGTAATGGGTTCGAATCACACCAGAGTAACATGCCTGTGGATTTTTTGTTCACAGGACTCATGAAAGTACAGTGCTATACACACATTGGTGTAAGGGTAAAACAAAACAAAATAAGGTCTTTGATGTTGTTTGAACAGAGAAAACTTTGTAGATATTAATTCCAAGAGTCAAGTCAAACACAACAAGCTCTTTTTGAAAGACCTTACCAGGGCAAATTGGACAACACTGGTCCGGGCTATGAACTGGATTACTGCAGAAGTCTGGAGTAAGGCAACGGATCTCTGTACATAAAGTAATTCCCTCCTATAAGAAACCAAACATAAAGAGACAAATTAAACTGCTGGCTTTATTACTCACTTCTGTGTACAGCCTGGGACTGTAAGGTCAAATTCAGTTTTGTGATCACTCATTTTCCAATAGATGGAGTCATGAAAGTGAATTACAAATCTCTAACCTTCATTAAGATGTATAGGATTTGAGGCATTGCATGGTGAGGTATCAATATATTATTTGGTTTGCGGTAACACCATGTGTGTATCTACTTGCCAGGTAGAGTGTACTCTACCTGGCAAGTAGATACACACATGGTGTTACCGCAAACCAAATAATATATTCATTAAGATGGTTTAAAATGTCATTTTATCTCAAAATCTCTCAGAGCGATATTTGAAACATGACATCATTGGATATCAACAATTGGGGATCAGTACATTCCAAAGAGGAATTTGTGGGTCAGTCAAAAGGTCAAATTCAATGGCTTTTTGATTGAATATCATCCACATTCAGGAATGAACCAAAAATGTCCTGTACAAAATGTACAGACCCATATATTTGAATGCTTTTGGATTTTGATAAATTTTGCACTGGAAGAGAATCGAAAGCAATAGCATTTTACAATGTTTTACCATAAGCTTGTAACTTTTTCTACTTCCATATAGACTGTGCAATTCTCGCGCATATTTGAACTTCCGGGACCATTGTGGTCCCAACCATATGGAGATTTACGTGGGCAAGATTTTGTTTTGTCAATTATTTTAGTTTAACGTGGTTTATGACCATGAAAAATATATATGTTGTTGGGAATGTTATACTTAGTGATAAAAAATAGGAAAGTAAAATCAATTCAACAATATAACGAAGAAAACCTGAGAATTAAACTTGACCTCAGCTTCCGGTTGCTGCAAAAAATTAAGAATTTTGTGCTCACCTCTGATCACAAAACTTATGTAAACGCTTGTTTTGGATGTGCTATGATAATTGCCAGATGCTGTAATTGCAACGTAAAACCTTTTCATAGCAGTCTATGGTTGTTGAGGCGTCATTATCCTCTATAAACTGCGTCAAGCGTTAGTTTTATGCCTGTGTGACCATCCCAAATCCGCGAAAGTGGTTTCTGAAAAGTTAAGACCAAATAAGCATCCTTGTCCCAGAGTTTTAATTTTGCTTCAATAATAATTAACACATTATTTTTGTATTTATTATAAAAACAAAAACTGATTTTATAAAACATATAAAGAGTATTTTTGTTGGTCAGATTTTATCATTGAATATAATTTAAAATGAGAGAAAAATGTTCTACGTTTGACGTGTTTCCTCATTCCGATACGCGCGAGACTTGCACAGTCTATTAAGGATTCTATCTGTTGGAAAATGATTGCATCACAAAACTGAATTGGACTTTGGAGCCCCTCTTTAAAACCGATTTATGAAGTAACTTTTAATCCCATTTTAGACTATTTGCCTGAGATCTGCAGATGGGAAAACCTTACCTGACATTGGCAGGATAGACAAGGGTTCATAGGTGACACCCAAGATTCACTGCTAGCATACTCAAATCCTTCATACAAGCAACCTGTTAGGAAATGAAAATGTTATCAAAACCAACTAAGCTTAGTTTATCACCAATAGTTAAAGCAAAATGATACTGTACTTATGTACTAACATATCTTTAGCCATCCTTTTCTAAACTGAATTTTTAACCAAATTGAGTTTAAAGTAAAACACAGTCTGGTCCTCTTTCATGCAATGGGAGTTAAGACCAATGCATGTTAAATGAAACAATCCGAAGACAATTCTCTAGAACCATATAACAGACCAATTCAGCTATAGTGCCTACATGATGTGCCATCATCCAATATGCAGGCCCTCAAATCGTTCATGAATGTATCAATTAATCATTCTGTTCTGCTTAGTAGACTGCAACATCCCATACTAAATCACTATGGTGATAGTGTTAAACCACCCGAGTAGTCACAAAAAGACAAGCCCTGCTTTTAATTTAGGAAATGAAATGTAAGTTTTCTAAAATGAACATTAATATCCCTGCAACTTTTGAGATTTGTATAGAAACTGAATAAACGAAGACCCCTCTGTTGTTGACCTTACCTTGACATCTTTCACAGCATTGTCCAGGGTCTGTTACCCTAATCTCACAGCTCAGCTTGGGGCATTCCTTAGACACGCACAGCACGTTACCATTCTGCACAAACACGGATACATTCAAGATATGATGGTGTGTTGTGTAATGCACGTAAAAGAACCCAGTGCATGTATCGTTAAGAGAAGGGGTTCGCCCCAGTGTTCCTGGTTTGATCGGCAGCATTGCGCCACAGCACCTAGTAAACCATTACATGGTGCTATGTAAAGGAATTGGTCTCATACTTCAAAAACGTAGCTCAACAATACCTTGCAGGAAAATACTGAATGTTGAAGCGCCTTGAGCGTCACTGAGTGACAGATATGAGCGCTATATAAGAAGCCACTGTCATTACTATTATTAAAACAACATGCCAAATGTCAATACAATGCCATAAGGACATCAATGCCAATCTATCAGTTATTCCAGTTTGTTATGATGTCACAAGTATTAACTTGGTATCAAAACATCAAGTTGTTGCTGATTTGAGTGAAAAACAATTATAAAGGAATAAACTACAAGGGAAACTGACATGGTAAACTTCTTTAATAATTTTGGGTTGAACAAAGACAAATTTACTACAATGAGATTTAAACCTGTGACCTCCGGAACAACAGACCGGTGCTCACCCTTAAAGGTATCGTACACGTTTGGTAATGACTCAAAACAAATATTAGCATAAAAACTTACTTGGTAACAAGCAACAGAGAGCTGTTGATAGTATAAAACATTGTAGGAAACGACTCCCTCTGAAGTAACGTAGTTTTTGAGAAAGAGGTAATTTCTCACTAAAATAATAAAAACTTCTTGCAAGAAGTTTTTATTCCTATCTGAAAGCACACAAATTTGTACAACAAGGGTGTTTTTTCTTTCATCATTTTCTTGCAACTTTGATGACCAATTGAGCCCAAATTTTCACAGGCTTGTTATTTTATGCGTATGTTGGGATACACCAAGTGAGAACACTGGTCTTTGACAATTACCAAACGTGTTCAGTGCTTCCCAGGCTGCACTGTAAGCTTCAATATGATCCCTGGTTATACGGCAGTTACAGGTTGTATGGCTTCTGACTGGCACCCCGAACAAAGATATTGACAAAATAGGGAGACCGCCAACATTAGGGCTAGATGGCTCTGTTGGTAGAGTGCCGACACATTAATCTGGAGGTCCCAAGTTCAAATCCCGCTCTTGTCAGTTTGTCTTTGTTCAACCCAAAATTAATTGGAAAGCAATTACTATACTAAGTTACAGTTGTGATTCAAACTGAGACTCGCATTAGTGTTTTCTACAATTGTAATATATATCATTGTACTTTGTCATCAAACATATAACAAATAAACAGTCAAACAGAACCATGAATCAGGCAAACTGCAACACACAAAGCATTTGAGGAGAACACAAGTTTGTGAAAGGGGGTCACAAATAGCACAATCACACATCTAACAATTTTTGTTTTATTACAATTTTTTTGAAATACTTACAAAGCAGTTGCATTCTCTACAGTTGTCAGGTCTAAAGCTCTGGCCATTATTGTAGATGCTTTCCTCTAACAGACATCCATCACAGATAGGGCAACATGAGCCTTGAACAGGATGGGTGCAATCAGAGTTTGGGCATGGCAAATGGCTACACTCAACACGAGTACCCTGCAAGACACATCAACAATCTGCTTTAGCTAACTTAGGATTAAAGGATAATTACATTACCTTAAACTGGGTGTTTGTTTTTCTGTTCATCCATGCAGTTCATTCTAAGAATTGAAAGTAAATATTTGTTGTTTCCTCGCTAGACTTGGTAAGTACAACTGTTGAACAATAAAGGGTATTCAAGATGTTTTTATTGAAATCATTGTCTCTGTGTGACGATTTGGGGTGTGTGGGGGTTGGGGTACCTTGCATGCACACTGCTCAACATGGTTTGAAGTTTATGTATAAGGGTTTGGGGTGTGTGGGGGAGGGGGGTGAGGGCATACCTTGCATTCACACTGCTCAGAATGGTTTGTAGTTTATGTATGAGGGTTTGGGGTGTGTGGGGGTTGGGGCACCTTGCAGTCACACTGCTCAGAATGGTTTGTAGTTGATGTATGAGGGTTTGGGGTGTGTGGGGGTTGGGGGTACCTTGCAGTCACACTGCTCAGAATGGTTTGTAGTTGATGTATGAGGGTTTGGGGTGTGTGGGGGTTGAGGGTACCTTGCAGTCACACTGCTCAGAATGGTTTGTAGTTGATGTATGAGGGTTTGGGGTGTGTGGGGGTTGAGGGTACCTTGCAGTCACACTGCTCAGAATGGTTTGTAGTTTATGTATGAGGGTTTGGGGTGTGTGGGGGTTGGGGTACCTTGCAGTCACACTGCTCAGAATGGTTTGTAGTTTATGTATGAGGGTTTGGGGTGTGTGGGGGTTGAGGCACCTTGCAGTCACACTGCTCAGAATGGTTTGTAGTTTATGTATGAGGGTTTGGGGTGTGTGGGGGTTGGGGGTACCTTGCAGTCACACTGCTCAGAATGGTTTGTAGTTTATGTATGAGGGTTTGGGGCGTGTGGGGGTTGAGGCACCTTGCAGTCACACTGCTCACAACGGTTTGTAGTTTATGTATGAGGGTTTGGGGTGTGTGGGGGTTGGGGGTACCTTGCAGTCACACTGCTCAGAATGGTTTGTAGTTTATGTATGAGGGTTTGGGGTGTGTGGGGGTTGAGGCACCTTGCAGTCACACTGCTCAGAATGGTTTGTAGTTTATGTATGAGGGTTTGGGGTGTGTGGGGGTTGGGGGTACCTTGCAGTCACACTGCTCAGAATGGTTTGTAGTTTATGTATGAGGGTTTGGGGCGTGTGGGGGTTGAGGCACCTTGCAGTCACACTGCTCACAACGGTTTGTAGTTTATGTATGAGGGTTTGGGGTGTGTGGGGGTTGGGGGTACCTTGCAGTCACACTGCTCAGAATGGTTTGTAGTTTATGTATGAGGGTTTGGGGTGTGTGGGGGTTGGGGGTACCTTGCAGTCACACTGCTCAGAATGGTTTGTAGTTTATGTATGAGGGTTTGGGGCGTGTGGGGGTTGGGGCATACCTTGCATTCACACTGCTCACAACGGTTTGTAGATGAGAACCATGTATCACCATCAACATAGATACGAGCATCATATTCACACTCTGTAACAAACCATTATCAAAACTATCAAATTAGCATTTTCAAAACAAGTAGAGAAAGAAAGTATGCCACAAAGTTGAAATATATATCTCATTTAGGAATATTTCAATGACAATGCACAATCAGTTTAAACAGTCATAACACATGGAGCGTCCCAAGCTCACATGCGCGCAGCCCTTGTCATTTTTGTTTGACACCAATGCATTTGTGTCATGCTAGTTCTTTATAATAATTTGCATTTTGTCAAAGCCAGAAACATGACCAAAGAACAGTTACAAACTTGTAACAAATTCTATGAAAAGTTGCGTAATTTCAATTATAACATTTAATGCATTCTTATTCAGGACTATTTGCCTGGCATAATTGCTAAATGGTAAGTCCCACGCATCATCACAAAATGGATTCTGCAATAATGCATTGCGCTGAGTCCCCCCCCCCCAAAAAAAAAAAAAAAAAAATAATAATAATAATAATAATAATAATAATAATAAAAATAAATAAATAAATAAATAAATAAAAGTCCCAAATCCCAGAAGTGAAATGTTGGTAGTGGATTAAGGCAAGTAGGGGCTTGTATTACCTTGGCATTGGCTACAGCATTGTCCTGGTGGCGTGATTGGCACAGGGCAAGTTGTACGTGGACAATTTATTTCAGAGCATTCAACGTTACCATTCTGAGAGTGAAGAAAATAAGAGGTTAGCTTCTGGAGGGAACTTGAAGACTTAAAAGCCAGGGACCACTTTCATAGAAGTGATTAACATATTTATTTGTTTTCACAACCATTAAACACATCTACTTGGAAAGCATAGCCATTTTTCTGAGTTAAAGATATTTGTGATCTTTACAGCTCAACAAACTTTGACCAGGTTCCAAATGCAAATAAATATGAGTAAGAAGTAAACCTCTATGATAATGACAACATGTTGCGACCATTGACCGAGAACCATCATTGACATAGAACTGTCATTGACATAGAACCGTCATTGACAGAGAACCGTCATTGACAGAGAACTGTCAGTGACAGAGAAGCATCATTGACAGAGAACCATCATTGACAGAGAACCATCATTGACATAGAACTGTCATTGACATAGAACCGTCATTGACGGAGAACCATCATTGACAGAGAACCATCATTGACATAGAAATGTCATTGACATAGAAACGTCATTGACATAGAACCGTCATTGACAGTGAACCGTCATTGACAGAGAAGCATCATTGACAGAGAACCATCATTGACAGAAAACCGTCATTGACAGAGAACCATCATTGACAGAGAACCATCATTGACATAGAAATGTCATTGACATAGAAACGTCATTGACATAGAACCGTCATTGACAGTGAACCGTCATTGACAGAGAAGCATCATTGACAGAGAACCATCATTGACAGAAAACCGTCATTGACGGAGAACTGTCCTGAACAGAGGACCATCATTGACAGAGATCCATCATTGACAGAGAACTGTCATTGACAGAGAACCATCATTGACAGAGAACCATCATTGACAGAGAACCATCATTGACAGAGAACCATCATTGACAGAGAACCGTCATTGACAGAGAACCGTCATTGACAGAGAACCATCATTGACAGAAAACCGTCATTGACGGAGAACTGTCCTGGACAGAGGACCATCATTGACAGAGATCCATCATTGACAGAGAACCATCATTGACAGAAAAACATCATTGACAAAGAACCATCATTGACAGAGAACTGTCATTGACAGAGAACTGTCATTGACAGAGAACCATCATTGACAGAGAACCATCATTGACAGAGAACCGTCATTGACAGAGAACTGTCATTGACAGAGAACCATCATTGACAGAGAACCATCATTGACAGAGAACCGTCATTGACAGAGAACCGTCATTGACAGAGAACCATCATTGACAGAGAACCATCATTGACAGAGAACCATCATTGACAGAGAACCATCATTGACAGAGAACCGTCATTGACAGAGAACCATCATTGACAGAGAACCATCATTGACAGAGAACCATCATTGACAGAGAACTGTCATTGACAGAGAACCATCATTGACAGAGAACCATCATTGACTGAGAACCGTCACTGACAGAGAACCGTCCTTGACAGAGAACCATCATTGACAGAGAACCATCATTGACAGAAAACCATCATTGACAGAGAACCGTCATTGACAGAGAACTGTCATTGACAGAAAACCATCATTGACAGAAAACCATCATTGACAGAGAACCGTCATTGACAGAGAACCATCATTGACAGAAAACCATCATTGACAGAGAACTGTCATTGACAGAGAATATCATTGACAAAGAACCATCATTGACAGAGAACCGTCCTTGACAGAGAACCATCATTGACAGAGAACCATCATTGACAGAGAACCATCATTGACAAAGAACCTAAATATAACATAACATTTCAGTTCAGAAATTTAAAACTATTGCTGTAAATTCACTTCAAAAGAGCAATATAACTTTGAAAAGCATTTCCAAAATACTGCTGGGAATGTTCATCTTTGGCATACCTGGCATGTACAGCTCTGACAGATGTGATTTGGATGAACAAAAAAGGCATTGTTCTGATACTCGGCACCCTCAAACTCACAACCTATACAAGAGAAAAATGTTGTAATGTAAATCATGAGAAACACATCAATTATAAACATTAAATTAGTTCATTGTACAGCGCATGAATAAACAATCTCATAAATTAATATAAAGCATTGTTTTAAGTGTCAATAAAATATACTAAACCATACTCTGAAACCTACAAACCAAGAGGCCAAGATTGATTTAGGTCAGGTAGAAAACTTGAACATTATCAGTTGAGATATTGAAACTGGCTAGTGCATGGACATATCTATGGAGCTATCTTATTGGGGGAACAACAGGGATAGGCCTATACGTTCCATTTTGCATATAAATCAAATGAACACAGGAAAATTACAAAATGCTCCACGTTAACAATATAACGATTTGGTAAAGTAACAGCAAGCTAGAATTGTTAAACCACCGGTTCTTTCCAGAACCACCACAACTCATAGAGAAAGTTTTATGTACATAGTGTCTCTACAAACCTCACAAAATTAAAAAGTTAAGTTATACAACATTATGGACTGAAGTTAAACCTTACCATCACAAACTGGACAACACTGTCCAGCCCTCTTCAATGGGTGAGCACATACTCTGGAACATTCAAGGGCAGCACAAAACACTTGAGTATTCTGAAATATGACATATCATTATCATCAATCAAACTAAATTTATTCAACTTTTACAGATTTTTAAGGAAAGGGCCAATGGTTTAGAGTGAAGTAATCATTTTATAAAATAATGGTAATAATATTCTAATTATTCTTTAAAAAACTGTGGAAGCATGCATTGTTTCAATGGGACAAATGTCTTGAATTCTTTGAAATCCTTATCTCACCCTGCAAGTACAGCGCTGGCAGGGATCATTTAGAGGTACATAGGTTTGTCCATTATCATATTTCACTCCATCCACTGTGCACTGACCTGTAGGAGAGAAGGTTCATTCAAAAAAGGTCATTGAACTTATATTTACAAAACGGAATACTGTTTCTTTTTTTGATGTTGTAGTGTGCTTTGTTTGGAGAGCTGAACTATGCAAGGGTGATGCATAAAACAAAGCCTTTAGTTTGTCACACTCCAAAAAAAAATGCAACTATAGTTTTATTTAATTAGAGTTGAGTGGATTCGTTGTGGAGCCAAGTGACAGAATACTGCTTAACAATCTTCTGCTTAACAAAAAAACAGCAGGATACCAGTCAAAGATGGCACATGTTGCATGGTATTTTGGCTGGTAACATTGTTTTAGTAAGCATCATTTTATTGTGGTTATATACTTTTTGTGCTCAAGCAGCTTAATTTAATCAGGCTCAGTTCTAATCAGTTTTTGTTTCTCAATGGTCTCATCATAACAATCAGAACAAACCAAAACCTTGAATACCTTAAAAAGGAATGGTACAGTCCATGACAATTGCCCACTTAAACCCAAACACTGGGCATTGTTGTACATGTACAATACTTGTATTCTTGCCCTTGCTCAAGGATCTCCTGAGCGCACATATACAAGTAGCTGCCTGGAACCAGTCCAGGCTCGGCCTACTTGACCAAATTCCTCATGAATATTCAAAGTACACACTAACATATTCACTCATACTTAAATAACTACTCTTTTGTTAGTTTCTTCAAACTTATTTGATATAATTGTATTTTAAACAGCTTTTTAGATTGAGAAAAATACAATCATTGCAATAGAATAAATTTTCATAAAAAATAAAAATCTTTTACAAAAGTTTTGTTTACTGATTTTGTTTCACGCCATGAAGTACAGTACACATGCAGAGAAAGGCTACCCTGGTGAAACCTTCATTCTACACTCTGGTTTCACTGCATTCGCATAAATCTTTCGCCTTTTACTAAAGATTTCCGTGCAGAGGAACAACTTAATGAGTCTATAGACTAATTTTTTCCTGCCCAGTCGAAAGATTGGGCTAATAAATAATACAAAAATAGAATATGTATTTAACTAACCTTAGCAACCCTTTTAATTGGGGCCAAGGCATTGAATCAAAGCCATGGTTTTCAAAGTATTTCAATATTTTGTGACCATGTTGTACCCTGTGTATATGGTCATGTGTTGATTGCTATACAACATTAATCAGTGAAAGGCTAGCCTGAAGCGTGAGATAATTATGATCATGTAAGTATTACGCTGAGTATAAGGTCTTTTATCCTTAACCCTATAGAGACCACTCATTTCTGTATAATGCTAACATTGTTCAATTTAATCAAATTTTGTAAATAAAAATGTCAACAGAAATAACATGAAACAGAAAATTTAGTTTGGGTTTAGATATTGGGATACTATGTTCACATACTACTTGGAAAATTTCCTATCCGTACATGACCTTTACTTTGGCCTCTTTATGCGAACGAAAGTAGGTCAAACCTTGCGTCCACTTTGGGCATTTTGGTACAAGCCGCTTGTGTATTGTCATTTTCCAAGATCAAAAACTTTGGAGTTCATGCAGTAATTGTTACCTGTACAGACTGGGCAGCATTTACCAGCTGGAATAATGGCATTTGTGCACTGGACTGGTGGGCAGATGGGATCTTCACACAACACATAACCTTCCTGCCATGAAGAAACGATTACATCCTCATCTATTACTACTGCTGTTATTATTAATATCACTATTACCATTATTTTTATAATAAATATTAAGAAATGTACAAGTTGTTATAACCATAGAGGAACCTAAAACAAATATGTAAATCACAATGGTGCAGTTAAAAGGTTTCTTTTCAATTAGTTAGCCAGTGCTGCCAAACATGCATCTCAATTTTGATCAAGCTACCATTTGATTTGTTCTTAGCCCATATTCAGCAACAAGAAGAAATGTTGGTGTAATTATACACATAAATTACTGCCAATTCTCTTTCCAACAAAGCAAGACCAAACAAAGTACTAAAAAATGTAAATATTCTTACTCTACACTGACAGTTCCTGCAGTTGTCAACAGGATCAGGAAAATTGTCTCCATTTCCCCATGGCTTGCCTCCGAAGGTGCACCCTGTTATAAAAACACATGTTTTCACATTAATTTATTGAAACCATTAATAACAAATGCATTATTAATCCAGTTGAGAGTATGTTTCTTTTGATGTAAGCAGTGGTCAAATGTTAAATTTTAATTTGACTTTTTAACCTAGTTTTAGACATGTTTTCTTTTGGTGTGAACAAAATACTTTCTTTAGAAAATCATTGGTATGTTTTTTTAAAACAATTATGGATTGGTACCTAAAGGATTATTATTAATTGTCTGAACTTCACGTAAAACACATTTTAAATCATAATTATAATTACTATATCTTTCACCTTCATAGATATTTCTCAATTACAATTTGTTTGTGTTTGATTATGTTGATTAAATGTTCTTTCCAATAAAATGAGTTTTATAGGCACAGCTTTGGAGCGCCTGTCTGAACCGGCTAAAGCACGTTTGGAGTTCATAGCCATACACTTGTTGCGCACAATCTTACGCGTAACACAATCAATACATACGGTACTCAATGTAAAATCTATTCGTACACGCAAAGCATAGCTGTGAAGCGTCCCAAGTGCCTACATTTATCAATATAGGAATCCTATATTGAATTTTAGAGTGTCGGAACAGTGTACATGTCAAAATAAAATATGACATGCAATGACAAGGATCTATAAAGGAATGTTATATAATAGATCATATTCTCATTCAGAAGTTATTATGGATGTGTGAATAAAGATCTTTCCATTGGAAACAGGTTCAACTTCAATCTCAGCCAGACCTCCCTTCATATGTTTACTCACCAATGCATTCTAAGCAGCATTGCCCCTGGCCAGCATGGGGGCATGTAACAGGGGGGCATGGTACGTCCAGACAATCCCATTCTCCATTCACACACACACAGTCCTGACAAGGGTCAAGATCATCTGGTCTCAGGCATTCTGAAAGGAGCAATCATCAACAGTTTATCCTAGGATTACCAGATATGATCCTAGGATTACCAGATATGATCCTAGGCTTAAAAGATATGATCCTAGGATTACCAGATATGGTCCTAGGATTACCAGATATGATCCTAGGATTACCAGATATGATCCTAGGATTACCAGATATGATCCTAGGATTACCAGATATGATCCTAGGCTTAAAAGATATGATCCTAGGATTACCAGATATGGTCCTAGGATTACCAGATATGATCCTAGGCTTACCAGATATGATCCTAGGATTACCAGATATGGTCCTAGGATTACCAGATATGATCCTAGGATTACCAGATATGATCCTAGGATTACCAGATATGATCCTAGGATTACCAGATATGATCCTAGGCTTACCAGATATGATCCTAGGATTACCAGATATGGTCCTAGGATTACCAGATATGATCCTAGGATTACCAGATATGATCCTAGGATTACCAGATACGATCCTAGGATTACCAGATATAATCCTAGGATTACCAAATATGATCCTAGGATTACCAGATATGATCCTAGGCTTACAAGATATGCAAGAGTCATGCGACACACATTTTACCGTTCCTTCCAATAAAATCCAACAAAAATAAAAAAAAGTGAACTCAAGTTAGCATTCTGTGAAATAATGAAGAAAGAACATATGTGAACTCAATGGCAAAAGAGCCTTTCAATGGTAGTGAGTCTGGTATAAAATGAGCTGCTTACTAACCTGCTTGAGGGCATGAATCACAGCACTCTCCTGGGTGTCTGACAGGGTTTGTACACTGGATGGGAGGACAGGTACGAACAGTGCAAACAACAGAACCAACCTGGAAGAATATAACATAAATACCATTCAATTGTCTCCTGTTATTATAATATAATAAGGGTGTACATATTTAGTTGTGATCTTTCTGATACTGGAGCAAACAAATCCTCCAGAGTGAATTCTGTAGCTGACAGACCTGAATAATTGATCAGTTTTAGAAATGAGGTAAATCCATGTGGGAAAAACCTGAGATAGGAACAGAAAAACCAATCCATACAACCAGGCTTCAGCCCAAGGTGCGAGAACCTGGGTCTACATGGGTCAGTACCATCAGGGTATCACTTAAACATAACATCTAAGTACCAAGCACAAAAGAACACCACAGACTCAGGTAAAGCAGCTTAGGAAAACTTCCAGTAATTTTGACGAAGAAAGCTTGGATGACTTGATGTTCCTCTTCTGAATTTAAGGGTCTGATGATAAACCTCTGATACCCTGTACGCTCTGCATACAGCTGTAAAATTAATTTCCTAAGTGATCTTACCAGGCAAAAGCAGTCTCGACACATATTAGTCGGATCCATAAACGTTTCTCCATTTTGTACCATCACATCTTCATACATGCATCCTAAAAAGGACCAAGTCAAAAACAAATCATAGCTTTGGAATTGTCAATCTGTTACATCCATCAAAGTAAAAGCAATTTTAACTGTGCATTGAGTAACAGAAATTTTACATGGTATTTGTTTCTGTGTAGGGTAAGAGTGAATAAAGGTCCCCAGTGACAAATAATAATGCTCTATGTTATGAGAAGAAAATAATATCATTTTTTGTTCAATGTAACCCACACTGGCCCAGGGAGTTAATGTTAACCATACCTTTGACTGGAACTATGTGCCTGAAATTCTCATTAGGGTCAAACACAAACTACCTGTTTAAATACCTTTTATTAATGCTGCACCACTACTGATCTAATAACTTGCTATTGCTATTACATGAACATAAACCTTTCTTGCACTTAACAACCTAAAAGCTTTTGCATTCATTTGTCGCCTTCTCCTACAATATTTAAGTTGGGGTTTATTCACCTGTTTGTTATTTTTAGTTGTTCCCTTTTCTCAAACAATTTTTTTTTTTAAAACCCACTGTTATAGAAGAGCAGGTTTTTGGTAATACCAAATCCCCAAACCCCTTTGAATGCTTAAAGGAAAGTAGCTTTTGGTCACAGTTTTCCCCTCTTATCGAAATGAGATGACAAGAAATTTACACATGACATTAAATATGTTGAAGTGAAGCACTTTTATTCGGCCATACTGGTTCATACCACTCTGACGATCACGTTTATTGGAACAGGTCAATTAATGAATGCAGGGTTAAAAATGGAAGAATGTCACAAAAAAATGGACTGAACTACATGTATCTCTATTGAACCATATCACGACGCGCAGCACACTTAGGCCTAAACAAAAAATTGTTATGTTGGCGTAACCCGACCTACCCTAAAAATACGGCCGACCCTGGATATTTTTATATTTTTTCAACTTGTTTTCCCCCAGCTAAAGTTTTGTCAATGATTAAAAAAACAACTTTCCTACCACAAACCAAGCCAACAGTGAAAAAAAACCTGACATCCTTTTCTTTATTTTAATGTCAGCCCCAGACACTCTCCAGCCCTGGGAGAATGATTGACACTCATATTGAGATCTAATTACGTCTTATCTTAATCCTCTGCAGTTTGTTATACATTGTTTCAGTTTGTAATACTCTTACTTCAGTCAAAAGACAAGCCCGGTATGTCTTTGTGGTTTTATGACCTGGTTATGTGACCCCCTTAGGAGTTGGTAATAGTGTTCTATTAAACCTGGAAAGTGTGTTGACATCCGCTGGTTTAAAGTTTTGATTGGAACGGTAGAAACAGTGGAATTCACAAGTTTCGTTTAACTGTTTTGAAGAAGAAAAAAAATCCTGACCTACCTACCCTATTTTTTCCGGCTCACTACGCCAACACAACATTTTTTTTTTAGGGCTTACTGGCAACTATCCTCCAAAAGTGACAGAAATGGTAGATGCGCTATGTGCGGAGGCGCGCTTTGTGCGGAGGCGCGCTATGTGCGGAGGCGCGCTTTGCGTCATGCAAGGGGTCAATAAAGAACTCACCATCACATGAAGGGCAGAGGCACTGGTCTGGCATCCCGTGTGTGCAGGATACTGGTGTGCATGGTGCAGGGGCACAGTTAACATTACCATTCTACAACACAAATAGATTAACAGCAAATATTATTGTACCTGATAAAACTAATAACACTGTTAAGCTGTTGTTGCATAACTCTTCAATCTATCACAATCCTTAAAGAAGAGGTGGCTCCATTTAAATGCCTATTCAGAAACATCACAAAAGTTTCCTGTAACTACTTTATCATTGGCAGACTTTTTCGTGCAATACCTTAAAGATGCTAGGTCTGTTTTGTGGCTGATTTGAACCCCAAAATTTAGATTTTAATTTTACACAGCTATTTTTATAGAATCAAGAAAGTTATAACTTTTATTTCAGGCATTGCACAAAAATGATGCGCCATTGATAAGTGGTAGTTAGTTAAAAATAAAAATAAAAATGTTGTCGGGATCCCGATATTATCTCACGTCCATCAGCCATGTACAAGCAGTTTTGCATGTTGCATGTATTTTTTGCATTGTCTTCTGCTTATGCGAAAGTTTGTGTATGTTTTTTGTATTATTAGTGTTATTATAAAGACCATAACCAGTACCAAAACTCCAGCGAAATATTTAGACCACCAAGTTTGATGAAGTTTTCACAATTTTGTTGTATGTTGTGTTTATAAAAAACTACAGGATGGCAATGGATTTACTCTTCTCTGAACTAATCATGTATCATACCTTTCACAGTTTTTTAATAAAAGTTTGATTTCTTTACATTTCTTAAAGTCTTCTTCTCTTACATAAAATTTGGGATTTCCTACAACTATGCAAAAACAATCACGCTGTCAAGTCTTCAAGTTATCAAAACTACATTAGTACGAAGATTTCATTTAATAAGGAAATGATATTACCAGGCATGTGCAGATTCGACATGAATCAACAGTGTCCTGGAAGGACTGGCCGTTGTCATAGGGATTGTTGTCATAAGAACAACCATCACATACAGGGCAACAATAATCTGATCTTGTGATAGGGTTCAGGCAGCGTGCTGGTGGACACTCATGGCGCTGGCATTCAACATGTCCTTGCTGTAAATCAGAGAAAGAGTTTTGTTCTTTATCAAAACAAATATATATTAATGTTTAAGGGACATTTTGTTTTTTTGTTTTTTTTAAAGATTACTTGGTCTATAGTGATTCTTGGCATCAATCTTTCTGATGTTTCCATTTTAAATACTGGTATTGTTTGATCTTGTTTGATCTTGTCTTCGGAGGCAGGCGAACAACTAACATGAATCAAAACAAACCATTACAATACGTTAAGGTATGTTTCTTGATACTCTGATGGTCTCAATGATTGACTCCTGTACAAACTGAAACCCTATCATCTAAATGAGGAAGGCATTTAGAACCATGTGCATTAACATCACAATGGGAAGCTTTATTCCTATCCACAAGCATCCAACTTTCTCCACCTACCCTGCATGTGCATCCACGGCATGGGTCATTAACATCAGGGAACTGGGATCCATCCATGTACTCAGCACCACCCACAATGCATCCTAAAAATAACAATAATACAAACAAAATTATGAATAAAGAGACATCAATATCAAGAAGCAGAATGTCATGTCTGATTGTAAGTTACATGTCATGATACATCATGGGCACAACGAACAACAGTAGCAATTTATCTGACGAAGAATTTTAGCCTTTTGTAACGGCGGTGCCAATCAGCCAGCAGAGGACGCCAGCACGGCTCTGCGGAGGAGCCTCTACTTGGGCTCCTGCTGAAGGATTGGAAATCCCGGTCCCTGGAGATGTGCTCCTAGTTGGTCATCTTTTTTGTAAGTTGCGATTACCAAAGTAACAATAACCCTGGGAAAAGGGGAGATTTGGAGCCCGAGTGCATGTACTGTGAATGCTACACAATGGAATCTTCGGGAGTGTTTACAAGTCTGCTGCAGGCATCCCTGGACACTTGTCTATCAGACTTCCGTTTGCGTGTCCGTAACAGTTTTGCTTGTATACTTGTCTTCCTGCGATAAGTGGTTAAAGAAGTTTCACAGGGGCAACACATAAACTACTGACCATCACATGCTGGGCATCCACACTCATTCTGTCTAGGGTTAGGACAAGATACATCACCGCATTGGACAGGCACACAGGTTACATCACCATCCTAGATGATATAAGATAATATTTCAGTATGAAACCATCATTTGTAAAGGGGTTCCTGAACTCAAAGACTATACTTTGTAAAAAGAATTGTTAACAGAAATACAAATTTGCAACTAGGTGAAGATTGAGCATCATACATAAGACAATGTTACACTTCCATTAATAAAGCAACATCTCCATTAATAAAACAACATCACAACAGAATGTCAAGACAGGCAAGCATCTGTGCTATCCAAATAGAAATCGTTTAACTTTATCATTTCATTTCCACAAAACAATGCAGAGAAATTCCCCTAGAATTTTGGTTTTGATTTTACAAAGGAGTGGTTAATACATTCTGCCTGACTAAATAAAACTTCTGTTGTACTACAGACCAATCAATTTTAGATCAATTTCCCATGTCTTGTACCAGTGCTTTCAGCAAGTACTAGGATGCATTGACACTTACGTACGCATAGCGCTCAGTCTTTAACTCATGTTACTCTGGCATTTTGTACAGTCATGTAAACATCGTTAATTTAAGAACTTGTAAAAAGAAGTGTTAACAGAAATACAAATTTGCAACTAGGTGAAGATTGAGCATCACACTACCAAAAAGACAATGTTACACTTCCATTAATAAAACAACATCTCCATTAATAAATCAATTTTAGATCAATTTCCCATGTCTTGTACCAGTGCTTTCAGCAAGTACTAGGATGCATTGACACTTACGTACGCATAGCGCTCAGTCTTTAACTCATGTTACGCTGGCAATTTGTAGTCATGTCAACATCGTTAAAAAATACACAAATGCTTGGCGTATTTGCGTCACAGCAATGGTAGTAAACACTGACACAGGACATCCTCAATGGATTGGTTGATTAATAGTCTTATATAGTGCACGTTTCTGCCAATACAGTACTCAAGGCGCTTGAGAAAACAGAAACATTTTAAAACAGGTTTATGAATTGTTTTAATTGTGAGACTAATTTATGTAGCACCTTACAAGGGTTTACAAGGTGCTGCGGCATATTCAGCAGCCACTGCCAGACACTCTGGGAAAAAAACCTTCTTTTCGCGATAAGTGTAACTGTGTTCTTTTACATGAAATACACAACACACATGACCTATGGCTTTATGTCCCATCTGAAGGACGAAGCAATAATGGTTAAGTGTCTCGCTTAAGGACACACGTGTCAAGACCAGGACTCGAACCCACACTCTGTTGATTAGAAACACCAGAGCTTGAGTCCAGTGCTCCTAACTGCTCGGCCACAACACATGTGTCAAGACCAGGACTCAAACCCACACTCTGCTGATCAGAAACACCAGAGCTTGAGTCTAGTGCTCCTAACTGCTTGGCCACAACATGCTACATTGAATTATCTTTAACCAAGGCCTACCATACAAGTGCATTCCTGACACTGATCTTCAGGATCCATGAAAGTTTCTCTGTTACGATAAAACCTGCCGGTGTAGAAGCAATCATCACAAACAGGACAACACTCTCCTGACGGTTTGACAGGAAATTTACAGATGGGTTGCTGGCATGGCTGATCAATACACTCAACATTCCCAAGCTGGAAAAGTAACAAATGTAGAGGACATTTTATACTTAAATCAATTCTAAAATGATTGCTTGGAAAAATTTTAAGAGAGAAAAAGTTGATTTGAAAGTTGACTTCTATGACATACCAGACACTGGCATTGTTGACATGAAACTTCAGGATCGTCAAACACGTCTCTGGATTGATATTCTATTCCATTGTGCAGACATCCTACAAAGAGAAAACAAAAAAACACAGACATCAACATGAAAAACAGACATACACATAACAAAATAAGCAAAGCTTCTATGGAAACAACAAAATACCTGATAACATAAACAAAGACTTACACTTTTGCAGCAGCTTTAACAGATGTACAACAGCAGTGACAACAACATTTTATATTTATTCAAATGACTATAACGAAGTTCACTTCATGTTAAGCTAGTAAAGAATTATAAATATCATCTGAAAGACTTCTAACTGAGATGACACAATAACAACACTTTTCTGAAAGGAAACTCCAACCAATGTCATTGAAATATAAAACCACCAGCTTTTCAAACCTTATTTGCAAGCGGGTTGTATTTCAGAAGGAAAAAATGCATAGGTTCAGATTTTTACTCTATATTTAGAGGAACAAAAAGCAAACCGACAATCGATTCTGATTGGCAGAAACTTACCATTGCAAGTTTCACAGCACTGCTCTCTGATTGGATGAGTACACTCAATGGGGTCACATGGTGTAGGTACACATCTCAGATTACCGTTATCACATTCACAATTCTGACAGGAATCTCTAGGATTCTGGAATGTTTGACCATGAAGGTATGTCCTCCCATCTAACTCACAGTCAGCCTCTGTACACAGCAATAGAATGGCCTGGTTAAATAGCAAGGACAACATCTACACTACATATGACTCACATCATTGAAACTACAATAAGTGACAACAAGACTTCTAATATACAGGTCAAATTTAAAAGAGTTGCTTGTCTTAGGACATTGTTTGATCAACTAATTGATGAGCAATTCATTGTCAAATTTTACAATAGCAAAACTCCACTCTGCCAGAAAACAAGTGTTATGTTATGAAGTTTGATTATGCTAAATAGATTATGCTAAATAATACAGTGGAGCTTGATGATGATCAATCATTGTTGTTGATTTGTGAGGATATAATAACCACTCAAACAATTTCGTGATGTTTTACTTCAACAGAGCTGCTAACATTTACATCTTGCAATCAGGAAGATTTTGTACAACAATCAGGGAGATATCTACAATTACATTCAACATAACAGGGAAAAAGTTTCCATAATCAGGGAGATTTTCAAAATTGTTCATCAGAACATGAAAAGATTGGTTTATTTTCAGGGAAGTTTCTGCAGAATCAGGGAGAGTTGGCAGCTCTGCTTCAAGTCTTCGCCTTAAACTCAACATGTTAATGCAATTGACAGATTATTTATGCCAAACAAAATTGTAATATTGTCACTATAAATTAAAGGAAAGAAGATCAAATTGCACTACACCAAAGAGCATACAATGAGAAATCACAAATTTTGTTCACTTTGACACTTACTGACTTTTAAAGAGGAGATTTTAGCTAGATAACAAACTTCAATGTTAAAATCTTTATATATATATATGTGATTATGTGCCAGAAACCCAATAGATTAACAAACTGGTTTATTGGAAGAATGCAGCCATCAATGTTTGCTAGCAACATGGATGGACTCATTAATGTCTTACCTGGACACACCTCACAACAACCTCCTTCTGGGATGTACTTCTTGACACAGAATACTGGGGAGCATGGTAGGGGTCCACACTGCACATTACCATTCTGGGATAGAAATTAGAAATAGAATAAAGCCAGGACTCCTAATATTTGGATTTCAGTAATAGTAATTTTCATCGAGCCATTAGTAATTTTCATCAAGCCAATTTGTTTCACACTTCCAGAAGAAAAACTCTGTTAAAAGAAGCATCCTTCCATGGAGGCTGAGTATACAAATGTACATCGTATGAAGTTAACTAAACTATTCATAAGTCATCCTTACACAGATTATCAGTGCATGCATAATTTGTTCACACGTGGAATATATAAGTTGAGACCGTCTGCGTGTGAGTTTCAAGAAAAAGTCTTATCTGTCAGCATTGTCACTCAACAGCGATAGCCGAAGCCTAAGGCAGCCTTACATGAGATTTCCACTAGCTCAACAACAACTTTCCATTTAATAATCTTTGTGATAGAATGCTGTATTCACTGCAATACACATCCTTTTTTGTTGCATTTGCAATGGGGTCATGCTGTGAGCTGGGTTTTTCCTAGGGGGCATTTTTGCCACATTCGCTGGTGGACGACAACATTTTGTTTGCGGCAGGTTGTTAGGGGAATGTTCAACCTTTCTCCCATGAGTCACGTTTTGTATGGGATGAAGTCTCACATTGCCTCATTTTGTAATCTTTTCTATGATTTGTTATTACCGAGTACAGCCGAAAATGTAAGCATGGTTTAAGCTCCAGTCAATTCAGTCAGGGCTAATATTTCAACCATTGGTTTAAGTTGGGAAATTTTCAAGCGCATGGAAGGCTGTAAGCTAATTTGTTTAAAATGTTTATAATTTGTTTAATTTGTGTAACTTGTTGGGGTTTGATCAGCCCTGTGACCTAATGTGGGTTGCTCTTTGCCTGTGATTTAAAGGCATCGTACACATTTGGTAATTGGAGCCTACTGTTTGTTTCAAACCTATGTAGTTGTAGATATATACCATAAAACTAACCTGTGAAAATTTCATTTCAAAAGGTGGTACGTTTTGAGATGTTGCCGAAAATCTGGAACGGTTATGTCCACGCAGGAAGAATAATCTGCATTGAAATACACACTCACGCGTAACGCTTCTCAGATTCAAATGTTTTGGGGATAGAAAGTGATACATTTTTCCATAACCGCAGTACTTCAAAGTGAAAAGTTTCTCAAAATGCATTATACTATCCAAAGCTGCTGTATTCTAACCAAGTAAGTTTTTATTGCCATTAATTATCAGAGTCATTACCAAACGTGTATGATCCCTTTAATGTGGGCCGCCCGTTACCCGTGATTTAATGTGAGCCGCTTGTTGTCCAGCTGTCTGTTGCTGTGATGAGCAAGCCTCCTATTTCTTGTTTGTGCATGTTCTATCAATACCTATGGGCAAACATCGCCCATTTTGAAGTGGTCTCTCATTAAAATTACTAGTTTTCCTGCAATAGATACATTTTTTCCACATTCTATATCTAGAATAAGTGATTTTTCTTGTCCAGAATAAGTAATTATTTTTACTAACCTGACAGCGACACTGTGAACATTCATCATCAGGATTGGCAAATACAGCTCCATTAGAGTAATGAAGAGTCTGGTAAGTACAGTCTAGTTGAAGGTACAATCACAATTAAAAGGAATGATTCAACAAGTTTTTAAACAAAAAAGCCTTTAAATTGTACAATCATTTTTTAATTTTTTGACAGACTCAAGTTATTATCAATAAGTAATGATTTTTTTGGAAAAGTAGTGCATCAAAAACATAATTATTTCTCCTGTATTTTCTCTTGGATTGTTGCTTTCCCTTTTTGGATTTAAATTAAGTTTGAATGGGCCATTTTTCCTTTTTGATGATTACTTATTTTCAAATAGATAGAGAAAGGAAGGGTATTAAACACAATGACCTTTTACACACTTGAGTGAGTGTGATGTAAGAGACTTGCAAGTTTTTCCCACTTTCATAAGGACTCTATCTATTGCAAAATGAGTGCATCACAAAATTGAATTTGACTTTAGAGTCACTCTATAAAATAAATATCCATCCTTCAGCATAACAAAACATGTACAAAACAACACTAAATATTCAAATCCTTAAATTATTACAGCATGCTGATATCTATTGTTTAGGGCCGTTACTTGTACCAAGAAACAAGACTAACTTCTGTACTCACCATCGCATACGGGACAACATTCTCCATCGTAGGGATGTTGACAGTTTCCATGTGCCGGACACTCAAGGCGTTTACATGTTACCTTCTTATCCTTACATCTACATTCCTCACAAGGATTAATGGGATTCAAGAAAGTATCGCCACTTTGGTATTCAACATCTCCATATACACAAGACTTTTCTGTAGGGAGAAGAAATACAGGCACAGGAAATCTTTAAACAGGATGGCAAAATCAGGGCCAATACAGATGCTGTAAAAGCCAATCCGTTCCTATCAGAAATACACATAATTCTTAGTTCGTAAAGAAAGCCTATAAGTTTTGTGTCAGATCATTTGTTGTACTATGGTGAGATTGTAGCCGTACTATACCTTTGATTGCAGTGCAGATTGGACAGCATTCCCCATCTGGTGTGTAAAACTGTTCACAATTATCAGGAAGTGGAGGGCATTCCCGCATGTTGCAATGAACATTGCCAGACTGAAAACAAACATTTAAAAGTCAACAGATTCAACTTAAAACAATTTTTTCAATCTCCATCAAATAACCAAGAGCTAAATTTGAACTTTAAAAATAGCTTCAGTTTAATTCTGAAGCTGATATGATAAGAACATTTCTTTAGGATTGAATAACACATTTCCACAATCTATGTGTCATTTGACAGGTCTTGAAAAATCAAATAAAAGTTACTGAAATAACCCCAATGTGACCCTATCTTCCGGTCCAAACCACTGAAAGTTAAAGTGATAACAGTATTCACAAAACCTACTTTTTCTGAAAGACCAATGCTCTGCAACCCCTTTAATTATTAAAACACTACAAAATGGGTGTTTTATAACAGTGTTTCATTACATCATCACAGGTCATAATTCCCTTCATTCAAAACCCCATCACTGTATATGAACTTGTTCATCATTATTCCCCTACTCGAACTTTACGTTCATCTCAACAGTCATTGCTTACCACAACTACAAGAGCTTTTTCAATTTGTTATGGTCAAAGATCATTTTCCGGAACCAAACTGGGCCCAACTTTATACACACCATCCGGTATTCAGTGTACAAGTATAAAACCACGGTTTGGTATCACAAACACGTTCTCTCCATTTGCATCACGCATCAACGGACATTTTCAGGATGGCTTTCAATAGTCTTTTATTTCTTTTGGGAGCATTCACCTTTGCAGATTTATGTGATGCAGTTGAAATTATTCAACCAGAATGTCAATCAGTTTTCGTCCATATTGGTGACAAGCCAACCCGGTTCATATGTAGCTATGAATCGCCAAATTTTAACGATGTTGAACTGGAAATAACCAATGACACTGATGTGATTTTACATACTGTGGAAAATGGTGTGGAAACTCACCTTGCACACAACGCATCAGGACAGTTTTTAAACCTGGTATTTACAAAGGCCTTTGTTGAGGTTCAGTATTTGAGTTTGGAGTGTAAGGCAACACTCAACAGTATTGTTCGTCAACAAACTTGTCATTTGGTTGTATGTATTGAACATGAAGAACTAATATGCGAAATCACCCCACTCAACACCACTCTATCATTGTATGCAGTGCAATGTACTTATCGCTCTGGCTGCTGGACTGTCTTAAAATGCTTCATGAATAGAACTGAAGTAATATCAACAAGTCTCTGCAAAATTGGCCAGAAGTACATAATGGACTTTGACCCAATCCACCTCAAACAGAATCAAGTAATGGAGTGTGGTTTATACCACCCCGCTCTGCAGCCTGAATTTCAGCAACAATATACAATAAGGCCTCCACCCCAACCAACCAGAAAACCTGTGACCAATGGTAAGTGATTAATAATAATAATAATAACATAACATTTATAAGGCGCACAGTATCTGGAAAACCATTTAAAGGCGCCGGTTGCTAGAAAGTTCTGACAGGTTGAACAGATGAGTCTTGAGGTTGCGTTTGAATGTTGACAGATCAGGTGTGTCCCTTAACTCGTCCGGCAAGGAATTCCAGAGACGCGGTGCACAGCTGGAAAAGGCACGGTCTCCGTAACTTGCCAGACGAGTTTTGGGAACATAGAGTATGTGTGATGAAGATGAAGATCTAAGGCCTGGTCTCAAGTTCCGTAGTTGTAGCAGATCTGTAATGTAGCAAGGGGCTAATCCATGGAGGGCCTTGAATGTGAGAAGCAAGATTTTGAATTGTACTCTATGTTTAACAGGAAGCCAGTGGAGATTATATAATATGGGTGTTATGTGCTCGAAAGATTTTTTCCCGGTGAGTAAGCGGGCAGATGCGTTTTGGACTTTTTGAAGACGTTTTAGTGATTGCTGAGGAAGTCCTGTAAGTAGACTGTTGCAGAAGTCGAGTCTTGATGAGATGAATGCATGAATGAGTTGTTCAGCTGTATGAAGTGAAAGTGATGCCCTGATTGCTGCTATGCGACAAAGATGCGCGTAAGAAGATTGACAGACTGTTGTAATATGTCGGTCAAGGTTCATAAACCTATCAAAGGTAACACCAAGGTTACGTGCATCAGAGTAAGGAGCAACCAGGGCATCACCAATGCGTATGTGAGGGATGTTGACTTCCTGTCTGAGGTGTGGTGAGCGTATGACGAGAAACTGCGTTTTGTGTGCGTTGAGATTGAGTAGATTGGCTGCCATCCACCTGGTAATATTGTCTAGGCATGTTTCAAGGATGCGCAGTGTGTGAATATCATCGTCGGGTGAATTGGGAGAAAAGGTTGCGTAAAGTTGTGTGTCGTCTGCGTAGAAATGGGGGTGGAGACCATGGTGTCGGGCAATGCGGCCAAGGGGTGATGTGTATAAGGTGAAAAGTAGAGGCCCCAAAACAGATCCTTGTGGTACACCGTATGTGGGATTAGAGTCATTGGATAATTTCCCTGAAATATAAACAGACTGACTACAAATATCATCAAAAATACCCCCCAAAAAACATCAACTGTGGAGACAATTTTTCAACAAGGAAAAGAAAGGGAGAATGTTGGAGATGATTATAAATACATTTTTAATAAGACACATGTTTTCGGACTGTGAAGGTTTGGTGAAAAATTGTAAATTTAACGCATCAAAGATTTAAAGAATACAGGAAAATAAGGGAAAATTTAGGTTTGCATGTTTATTATTTTTGTGTGTAAAACCCAATAACTATAATGCTAAATAACTAGGTTGTATGCCTTAGTTTCCATGGGGGGGGGGGGGGGGTGATATCTGGATCATTTGAGGACAGATTTGCCTTTTTTGCATACCCTATTTGCAGTATATGGCAAACTATCAGGTGATGAAAAAGGACCCTGAAAATGTACACTGTATAAACAGTTACCCAGTCAGTGTTCTCCAACATGAAAAAAAAGCTTGGTGCACCACCATAATTTCTGTGGCATCCGCCACAGTTAAGAAGTTGCCAAGAAGGTTTAAGATCCCTCTGCCACCAGTTTTTTGGAACGCATCCTCACTTTTTGTTCAAGTTTATGCATTTCAGAATTCAAATGCAATCTTTAAAACTTTTGCTCAAAGAAGTCAGGAGGAAGTGGCCATCAGGAATCACCTCAGAGTGCATCACCATGATCACAGAGCATGTGCAATCAAACATTTTCCGGGCCCTTCGGCGGGCCCCGGAGCCTCCCCCCTTTCAACCTTTTATTTTCAAAGTTGGAGAACACTGCCAGTACATCTCCCTGTCCCCTTCCCAGTCCGATCAATACCACATTGATGGATAAACCAGCTTTTCTTTTTAACAAACATCAAAAGGAAGAGAAGGTTTATTCCCCACCTCCTCATTTTGAAATTTGTATACAGGAGTTTTCTGCATAATTTTTTCTCCACTGACAATTTCTTTGCAGTTACTAATGAGACTGAGACTACAGGATCAAGGGCCATAGGTCAACAGCAACATGACCAGAGCGTATGATGATTCTACTTGTGAGCCTTGGCTGATTGTTTTATAGTGTAGATTTTCTTTAAGATTTGTCTTTATATGTAAGGAGAGAAAGCCTCATAACGATGGAGTCCGATCTTACAAAATAAGATATCAAACACAATTGAAGCTACATATACCATTCAAGATAAATTCATGTATCTATTAAATGTAATACTTGCATTGAGGATAAAGAATGTTAACATGATTTTACCCTTAAACTGGTATGATTATGATAAGCACTTATTCAGTGTTTTCTGAGTCCTATGGAAAACAATCTGGCACTCGGTGGTCTAGAAGTGTAGGGTGCATGGGTTCGAATCCCACCTGAGCCTGTGTGTTTTCCACAGAGGACTTTCAAAGCACCGAGTATACAGTATAAAGGTACAACTAACCTAATAAAATAAACACCATTCAAAAAGATAACAGGGACTTAAGTATTAAGGCATGTGAAGAAAACTGAAGATGATTATCATTTGATGACGCAAGTATTCAAAAACTCAAAAATGTGACTAAAAAGTGGTCACAAACAAACCTACACTAGGTATTGTTGTTAAATTATGCTTGATTAAAAATTTATCCTTAATTGATTATTCGTAAATTGTACATACACTTATCCGGATCAAGCAGAAAAATAATGCTCAGATCACTAGAACTGAAAATCATGATTCCATGTCATGGAACAAGGGTCAACCCCCCAAAAAGCATGGTCATATCACCAATGATTGATCAGCAATGATGATTCCATGACGTAGACACAATTGCAATCACATGAGGTTTTCAATATGGTGCCGTGCACTTTTACGGAAAGGGTCAAGATAAAGTGTGTATATTCACTATGTTTTTCTTTCTAAAGGATTGTAAATTGAAACTTATGTCGCTTGTAGTGTAATTTGATAGTTAAGTCAGCGGCCGACATTTTGTTGCTTACTTCTTGCACGCTGATTCGCTAACGGCAACTCATGTGGACACAACATCGCAACTAAACACAGGTCGACTGCAATTGATTTTTGCCTGTCAGGAACACATCACAGGAGTAGACATTTTTCTACTCTTGCGACTGTTGATATTTTTTACAGCAACTGATGCCGATCATATTAACATCATCGTAGTTATATTCAGGTCACAATCAATAGATGAATGATATGTTCCTGACACTCTTAACTCAGGCGCAGCATCATCCTGAATAGTCAGTGGCCTACTGTTTTGTGTCTTCACAAGGTCGACCTGAGGGCAGCTTAATGCGCTGCACCTGATATGTGATAATCACCTGTTGTGCACGGTCTATGAACATAATGTGCTTACGCACCTAAAGGATTGGCCATGCTAGTGCCCACTGTTGGCAAAGATCATGCCATATTTTTTAAAAGTCCTATAGACCGTGCAAGTCTTTTAACTGATAAAACGTTTGTTCTTGGTTCAAAGAGAAAGTCTTTGAATTTATTTTAGGGAATGTTTTTGGTTAGTCATTGTTGGAAGGTTGTTAGTGGTGTCGGATGTGTTACATGGAAATTTTCACTGTAAGTTATGGGTAACGGAATCAATAAATTGGAACTGGATACAGACATTGAGTACCTAAATAAGGGTACCCAGATACCTGACTAATGGGTGCAGGCTGAACCAAAGTCTGTGCTTGCTATGATTATTGGATAGGGTTTTTTTAAAGTTGATATCCAGGATCCAGGTTTTTTTCAAGGGGGCACACCTTTTTTTTTCAAATTTTTACCAAAACTTCTAGTCTGTGCTGAGACACACATGTTCCATTGGTTTGACCAAGTTTGATCCTTGTTAGGCTGGACAACGATGCATGAGTTAAGTGCAATAACATCGATTCTATGTGAATGTATCCGTGTACCACACCCTTGCCCTGTATGTAGAAACAACATTCTAGCTAGGATGAACTTTAGCCTGGGGGCATTTCTATGAGATGAGCCAGTGAGCAAAGTGCAAAGCCTTTTTGCAATGGGTTTCTAGCCCTGCTTTATGACTTTAGAGATTTTTTTTTTTGTTTTTATTAGTTCTAGGGTGAGTCTAGGATTCTACTATAGCATTTTTTACATTATTTTACCCAGTTGCAAAATTTCCTTTTTTTTTTTTTTTTTTTTTTTTTTTTTTTTGTTTTTTTTGGGTGTGGTGGTAAAAATTAAATAAAAAATAAGGGACGTTAAATTAAAAAAAAAAAAAAAAAAAAACAAAACATTATTTATGATTTATGTATTCTAGCCACACAATTGTAGTTTTTAGAGCAGTAGCAGCCAGGCATGGATGTTTACGTATATGTATAGTGTATAAGGCATTTTACAAGAAGAATGAGCAAACGCGAAGCCTTTACAGGATACAATTAATAGTAAAATTGCTCACACATGCCGAGATCTCACTGTTTTCACCAGCATGGCATCATTCAAGGCATCGCTTTTGACATAGAGCTCATCTCAATATTTAAGTCTCTTCATCAAATTGTCCAACAGTGCACACATGGCATCATGTATACAAAATAATGTATCAAAATTCATTAGAATGGGGCTTTCAGGAAGTATTACCTGGTGAACAGTCTTCTGGTTTTCAGCGGTGAAAATATCTATTGAAAACAATCAATAGCCTAGTCTGTTGTCTAATTTTGGAACAGGCTTCACTGATGTAGTCATAACAACAGTCAATTGTACACACACACACACACACACACACAATTCTAGAATGTTGCTTCTCTCTCCCCTTCTTTCTCTCTTATATTGTTATTTTTTTTCCTGCATAATTTTTACAAGGGGGGGGCACATGCCCTCCCCCACAGCTCCCCCTAGATCTGTGCCTGAATATGTTGTTGACATATGATGAATCATCCATACATATCCTATATCAGTACAGTCAAACCAAACAACCTTGTTCTTCATACTGCTATAAGGATTACATTAGTGCAAAATACTGATCCACATCGTCTTCTTTCTAAAAATAGACTGACTTGTTCGACTGTCTAGACAAATCTAGTCTGGCTGTCTAGACATTGGTAATGTACATATGTAATACCATCAAGAACAAAGGTATGTCATCAAATACAAATGGGGTGTGATGGGATTGACACCAAATTTAATCCTTAAAAAACGGTTTAGTGGTTGACTCATGGACTGAAGATGAAACCCATTTCACTTCCAGTGTGTTACATAATAGAATCACAGGCTCTCTAAACCACCACAAATGTAAAAAACTATTGGTCACAAGTAGAGGGGCTATATCGTTCATACCTTGAATCCTAGCAAAGATAAAAGAACATCTGTGCAGAAACCATCAAATAAGGACAAATCTTGGCAGGACTGTAATTTTATGGGTTTTACTCTTTCACTATTGCTCAATTATAAATGACATTTTGACATTCACAATGGTTAATACTTAAAAGGTCTTGGTACAGTTGTTTTGAAAGGCTCAGCCATGTGCCAAACATTAACCACCCTCAAAGGGGACAGCGGGCATTGAATGCAATGAATACAGTGCACAAGGGCTGTGCACAAGGGCTTTATGAATACAGTGCACAAGGGCTTGTTATGGATACAGTGCAGGAGGCTTCTGTTCAATACAATGATGCAATTACAGAGGCAAACAGCTCAAAGGGACAGTACAATAATGTCTCTATATTACAAAGGTTGGCAATGTGACTTGAATCGGAAACTATTTCATTTGAAATATCGTGTTGCGTTGGCAAATCTGGGCTGCGTCTTATATCTATAGTTCTATAAACGCTATCTTTATGGGTATAACTTGGGTTTTGGCTTTGGTGCGTCAAGTGGTTCCAAGACCAATCATGCAAGGAATTTAATCAAACTACTACACGTTGCACATGGTGTTTACGCAAACATTATATAATGGCCTGTAAAGATTGACAACTATACAGTGTGTGACATCAAGTGGGAACTGATTTCAGCGCTTTGATCTCCCTGTAAAAGCGCTTTATAAATACTTATTATTAATATTATTATTAACTGTAAAACCATAATTGTCTGCACGAGAAACCAGACAGTATGTCTCGCTTGTGTAGTGCAAAAAAAAAAAAAAAAAGCAAGTTAGTTCCTTTGTTTTCGAATTGGTAGTAACTGTGTCAAAACACATTGTGTAGAATCAATCTATGTAACCAACAATAATGATTAGCAGTTAACAATTGACATTCAATCTAGTTTGTCGTTACTACATGTAGGCATACTGGGTTTCCAGTACTGTTTGAATATCACAACTATTATAAAGCATATGCACAACAAGGGTTGAAAATCTATGCACAGGCACTCAGGCACCTAAAGTCCGTTATTCACATTCATCAATTTTAAAAAGCCACTTACCAAACAGTTGCACTCAATACATGGATTGTTGGGGTCTGTGAATGGTTCTCCATTTTGGAATTCTTGTGAGCGATACAAACACCCTATTCAAGACAACAACAAGTGGTTAAGATTAAAACTTCATCAATATGACCGAGTTAAACAGATTGATGTTCAGGAAAATCCCTCGTGAGAAATAGTTCCATCAGTTCATGGTGGATTCCAGTTTACATTTAGTTCAATGGTTCAATGTAAATTGAATTATCGCTTGAGTAAACATGAATGCTTTCACACCTGGTGTAGTTTTTATAGATTGACAAAAAATATCAGTTCACAGTTACCAAGGGCAGCTACACCATGACATCACAAGCATCCAAACAAAACATGACAATGTATTGGATGTAT